>OY720683.1:23069310-23576940 GCA_963170755.1 Amphimallon solstitiale
TTAACTATGTAGGTCAGTTTATCGAAAAAGCAGGAATTTCCTAATCGGCCAAAGCTTTACTTACCGTGACGATTAAGTCCACCAACTACATATATATGGCCTCTGACTTCACATGCCCTTTGTTTGGTTCTAAAACTTTGCAGTAAAGGACGCCGCTCAGGTATCAAGTGGAATACTCTAGCTTCGTCCAGGAGATCTCTGAAAATTAAATTGTGGGAAGTTGGTTGCAGATCACAATTTCAAAATAACACAATACAAAATGCATATCTTTTCAAGTTGAAAATATCTGACATTTAGAAATGCAGAAAATCAAGTTTTCAGTTAAACAAGACAAAGTATATTTTACAGTTCACTTTTAAAATGTTTCTGGCATGTCTTAAAATTGGTAATCACATTGGATGCTTACTCTGTTATTGACGGCCTCAAAAATTTGGTGTGCAAAGAGGTATCATACTTTCACGTATTTTTTTTACATACATAATGTGTGAACAAGGAAGCAATGATAAAAGCCATTTTTTTTCCCTATGAAAACACACCTGCATTGGTGCGAAGTTCTAATAAGTTCTTCAGTAGCTACCCTGTCAGTTAAATATAAAGGAGATAAGAGTGGCAGCCTTACTTCAGCTAACAATTCTGGTAGGAATTGTGATCGACTTTCATTGTATTTCACCCACCGCATACAACCTTCAAATACTTGCTCTTCACTGTAAGGCAATACTTAATGAGAAAAACAGAAATCTCAAAATGCAATTTAAAACTACCTTTCGACTCTGAGTTCATTTCGTTGCAGTAAACTTTTAATCTCATTTACACCAAGATTTAAATATTCCTCCGATAAAGAGACTTCGTGGAAACACTGCTCAATATATTTATCTGCAAATTCTACTAATGTTGTACAACCCAATGTATCCGCAAACAATCTTATACCCAAGGCGTTTTGAGGATGCAGTCTGTAGTATAAAAAGTTAAATAAACAAGTAATGTGCAAATAACATAACCTAAATATTACCGTTGTAATAAATAATTAGCACAAGCATCTCTGACTTTATTCAATTGCAAAAATGAAGCACCCATCATTATGCTTTGGACATTTGTCTTGTCTAAAATCACCCTCCCCGAATATGCAAAATTGACCAAAGCCTCTAGAGCACTAAAATAAAATAGGTAAATTATGTACATACTTACATAATTTTATAAAACATACGTGGCATCAATTCCAAGCATTTTAATTTCATGTTGTCTGCTTTCCACCATATCATTTGTAAACATAGCATGAAAATAAGGAATTGTTGAAGCCAAAACTATTTTATGTGCACTGAATGCTTGATCATCAATCTAAAGACATAATGCTATTTATCTATTAAGTTATCGTAAAAGAATATAACATATTAAATGATACTAAAGAATCATATATTTCTGATGCTGTAAAACTTATACCTTCAAAACGACATCACAAAGCTTTCCCTGTCGTCTAATTTCTTCCATCATAGGAAAAGCTGAAGGAAACAGATCATTCTGCTGGAATACTAAACTTTCATTACTTATCTCATACATATTCCCCTGACAATCAGGAATATCACAATTTACTCTGATACATGGTAAAGTACTAATCATGATTTAGTAAAATTAGTTCGAGCTGTTTTCAATTCTTACGAGTCCGACAAATATTCTATATTTAATAAATATTGAATTGGTATAACATATTGTGGTAGGTACTTTAGCCCAACCCAAACACAGCCACCACAATAAAATCCGCCATACACAAATCAACAGTGGCTGGCTACCCGCATACCTACCACTGTTGCCAACCCACTACAGACGATTCCCCCTGAATGATCTGAATAATGCTTGAAAACCCCCTAAATTACATGACTTCCTAAAAACCAGTAATTCAATTGTTATAAAAAAAAGTAACTCCTTTATATTTTGTGACAGTTATTTGTATAGACAAATGCATGTTTCCAGGAAATTCATATTCATATATCGTAATTTGTAAATAGGAAAATTTACAGTTGCTGGTGCTTGCTGCTTATTACTCATGACTATTATTATAACATAATAAAAATAAACTTAAATATTTCTTTCTCAATATGTAATACCTACTCAAGTATAACAGTTTTCAAATACCCCTAAGAAATAAAACCCCCCAAATTCCCCCCTTGGCTAAAAAAAAACCCTAAATCTAGGGGGAAACCGCCCAAGTTGGCGACGCTGGTGGGAAACACAGCTTTCATTCAGCAGACACAACAGTTGCGCAACTGTTCAGTGATCATGTGCAGTAAACGAGCGCTCACTCTGAACATGTTCAGGAGCGGTCGCCATTTCTGTGAGCGGAAAAAATCTATGCTCACTTAGTGAGCGTATTCTGTACGCATGCGCCATTGATGCATTCCAAGACCAACCTAATACATAATTTTGAAGAATGCTACTAGAAAAGTAAGATACAACATATTAAAGGTATTGTGCGGAAATAAATGTATTTTAATATTGGAGTTCACTCAGTATTTTATTCGAGGTTGGAAAAACCAACCCTTCCACTAAAAACTACGTCATACCTTAATGCAGAAAAACAATTTATTATTATTGTTTATTCGGTTTAATCTCTATAATTTTAACATATGGCAGCAATGAAAAGTAGCAGATGACAAACGATGACATAAAGGTGAGCGGCAGGGCTGCCGCAAGCCTGTTCGAAAATGTACTGATATTTTAGTTGAAAACGTACTGAATTTGGTAAAAATGTACTGAATGGCGGGAAATTTAAAAAGTTTGTTGTAAAAGGATATTTGTTCTATAACGTAATTGTAAAACAGGTAGCAGAAATACAGATTATTGTAATATAAAAGATAAAATAATATCTTAATCATAGTAGGGATGTTTACAGAATGGAAATTAAAACGCACAGACGCCAAATGATTTATAGAGACATATTTCCATATTGATTTTATTGGAAAAACAAATACGTATTAATATTGAATTTCAATATTATTATGATATGATTCAAAGCGCCTGTCATTGATAGGTTTTGTTTTCTTTTCTTCTCTTAATTACAGCATACGACTCAATTCCGTTTGCTAAGGCTTTTATATGTTCGCTGAATATTAAACGTTGGGGAGAGCTGACTAAGTATTGTGTGTACTTGCAAGCCGCCGAATGATTTAGGAACATATTTTGTTTGTTATGTCTACTAATAGTGATTTTGTTAATTGTATACGTATGCACATTAACAAATTATGTATTAATGAAAACAAATACATATAGTATAGTAATATAAATAGAATTTATTTCAATATGTGTGTGTGATATAATCATAGATATACGTAAATAATTACATATCTATGGATATGATTCAAATTTTATCTAACGTCATTAAAACTATACATGGGCGAGATAGGGGAATGCGGTTCAGTTTCATTCAGACTAGACTGACTCGTGGTTTGTCGGATCTCGGGCACCGTATTACCTATCGGTTTCCCCGAGAGCCGACGAAACACGAGTCGGTCTAGTCTGAGTGAAACTGCACCGTATTCCCCTATCTCGCCCATGTATAATTAAAACCTTTTGTTCATTTACTTATAGAAAAAATATTTTCTATTAATTTCTATCTTCGTAATTTCGTACTGAAACTAACATTTTTGCAGAAAGTAGTACTGACGTACTGAATTTTAACGTTTTGTACTGAATTCAGTACAATTGTACCGAAACGGCAGCCCTGGTGAGCGGTCCTGTCCAGCGAATACTCAACTGTTGTGAAGTGAACGGTTGGAGCGGGATCGGTTCCCGATCCGCCTGCTGAATGAAAGCAAAACAACTTGGTGAGTATATACTCTAACTATTTTACCGATCGACCGTGTCCAACGAAGAGACATCTAGCGGGCTGAGTCACAATTTAAAAAACTGTCTGGACCCGGCCTTAAGAGACCTACACACACTGATTTGTATAATATAAATGGTTATGCAATGCAATAGGATGCGCGTGGAATTTTTATGCCAAATTGAATACTCAACGCGGGGCCTACGAGTATGCGCAGTCCCTAGTCTTTTGACATTCGAATGTGAAATCACTAAAGTTCCGAACGCCGATTTCAATAGACGTCCCAAGTAGCAAAATCACAATTTTAGAGAAGGATGAAAATATATATTTCCTAATGTAGAACAAGTGTGCATATAGTGATTTTGCTACTAGGGGTACTAGCTTTTTGTTTATATTTTTGGAGTATTAGACATTGAAAAGGACTATAATTATATAATTCCCGACATACCATCATAGACATTGTTATCCCAAAATGTCGTTATTTCTGGTTTTGTTGTCTGACAATTGAAGCGCATTGTTAAGTGTGCTAAATGTGTGTCCGTACTACACAGATTAGAATCAAATGGCGCAGCCAAGCCAAAATTTTTATCCGCGCTTTGTATTGTTGTACGCCAATAATAGATGGCGTTGACATCAAAAAATTACAGTTTTCAATATTACTAAGCAAATAGCGGGCGATTCGAATGTATTTGGTAGCGGGAAATTCAAAATAAAGGGTTTAATACCACGAGATAAAAAATTATATTGATAAAGATTTGTCATGGAATGTAAAACGTCTGTCTTAAGTTATATCATTAAGTGTCATACTGTCATTATAAGAGAAAATATAATGACAAATATTGACAGTATGACACTTAATGGTATAACTTACTGTCAATATTTGTCATTATATTTTCTCTTATAATGACAGTATGACACTTAATGATATAACTTAAGACAGACGTTTTACATTCTATGACAAATCTTTATCAATATAATTTTTTATCTCGCGGTACATGATCACAACACTGTAATCAAATTGCATACTATTTACTGGTTCCCGTAGTAATGAGGAATCTTTGCTAAGGAAAACAGTATACAGTACGATATTCAATTACAATGCTGTAACCACACAACGACGTTTTAAAGAAAAGAATTACTTAAATAATTACACTTTAATATCGTTACGTAGAAAAGGTACAAAGTACACTTATGATTATTAATAAGTAACATCTAACACGTATGTTTTAGTTAAATTACCAGTACAAAAATAAAGTAACGAACAATAGCATAATCTACCAAAAGTAGAATATTCGACTAACAAACATACTTTTAGTAATACAATAAAACACCTTTTTCACAAAAAATAGTTTAATAACTAGATGTCACATTTCGTGTGCACTACATACATCGTCAGTAATAACAGTTACTACTGATGATGTGTGCAGTGCACACGAAATGTGACATCTAGTTATTAAACATTTTTTTGTGAAAAAGGTGTTTTATTGTATTACTATTTCTATATTTCACAAGTGTTCAAAATATATTACTACAAAGATAGTTTTTACAATAAGATAGAATTGCTGTTGAAAAAGTACCTATTCAAAATACTACAAAGTATGTAATTAAGCCCGATAGATACACAATGACTTAAACTCATGTTTACTACCACCATTTACAAAATCTTGTATTACATAAATGATGAAATAAAATAAGGCGACATAAATAAAAATATGGATACATAAGGATACCTAACAAATTTAGTAGACGTCTTTTCATCAATATATAATTAAAAGAGTGACAATTAGGGCTTAAAAACTAAATAATGTTAATTACATGGCTATAGAAGAAAACAAAAAAACTAAACCTGCAATAACTAATGATTAATTTATTGTTGTCGTAAAACAAATGAGACTTCCAATGATATGGCTGCCTTAAGCTCCGTGGGTGGCCTCATGGGATGGAGTGTCGGCACTGCATTTCTGTTGAGGCGTACTGAATGAGGGTGTGCATAGCATGTTGTGTCAAAATGTAGGCTGCAAAGTTTCTTATTGCATGTTGTACTGGCATCTAGCACAGGTTTCATGCCCATTTGCTGTTGTCAAGCTTCGCTCCTGAATAATAAAATATAATAATTACAACTGTATACTAACAAATATCAACGATAGTATAAAGGCACGTTTTCATTATAGGAAACTGCACAGGAAAATCATTAGGAAAAACCATAAATGCGTCTGTACCAAGAAATCTGAAGTTTCTATTAACACTGCTAAACATCGATTGATTACTTGTGAAAAACAATATAGAAACTTAAAAACAAGTAGTAAGTTTTTCGTGTACTTTAAAGGCTTTCTTATACACCCATAGGGTTAAACTGCAGTTGAGGTATCGGGCGACTACTGTACCTTATAGAGGACCTCTAATTGAACAACTTTTTCTTATAAAATTATCAATGCAAACATAGAGAAATGGAGATAAAAAATAAATTAGATACTGACCGAGTAAATTTTGCAGGTTACATCTCATCTAAGGTATCCCATATAGATCATTGAACTGATGAAAATCACGATAATTGATGTTTATTTCACATAATCACACTCAATTTAGGTCAATTTGTATGTTTTCTTATGACTTCTGCAATTTTAAAAGCACCATCAAATGTCAACAAAAACAGCTGATATCATGTGATCTCGTATTTACAATTTTGCTCACATTCAATCTAAAAACGTGGAAATCAAAGGTAATTGTTGTGTTGTGAGCTTAAATAAACATCATTTATTGTGATTTTCATTATTTCAATGCTCTATATGGGATATCTCACATGGGATGTAACCTGCAAGGTTGACTCGGTGAGTACTAAATTTATTTTTTATCTCCATTTCCCTACATTTGCATTGATAATTTTATAAGAAAAAGTTGTTCAATTAGAGGTCCTTTATAATGTACACTAATCATTTTGTCAAAAATCGCCTGACACCTCAACTACAATTATTCCCACTTATATTATACTCCTAATAATTGCCAATTACTTACTTAATTGTCATTTAAACTTTAATTCGTGTAATCGGAAACCAACAAAATCCTTGCTACAACCAGGTGGTCCTTGTTGCACTTGGAATCAGAACTACAAACAAAAAATCTCCAGCTCACCTTCGGGTTATATGTCAACTATTAGTGCCGTTAGTTAGTTAGTGTTCGCATTCTCGGAAAATATGCATCGCTCTTGCTTCTTGCTTGTACACCCCACACACAATGCACCAGCATCTATCCATCCTTTAAGTCTAAAAAGGCATTATGTCAACTTAATAAAATTATCATATTACTCTTTACAGAACTTACGGTACGATTATAACACCAATAACTAAGTAGTAATAAGAAAAATAATGTTTAGCAACACACACAAATTTGTTTGTTGGTTAACGTTCTACGCGTTTCCATAAAGTGACAGCGCTATAGTTGCGACATCTTAGTTATTCGGTTTAAGTCATGATTCAAATTTACTTATAGGTCTCTTGTTTCTAACACCGTGGCGCCATCGTATAATGGCGTACATAGGTAGATTAGGCGGCAAAACCCCTGATTTAAGTGAACCATCCGATAATCCGTGCCGTACTAGAAGAAATCTCAAACATCTGTCGATAATACTAGTTTTCATCTTTTGAATAGAAAAAATCGTGGTGCTTTAATACGTCCTTCACAAGATGTCACCAAGGTATGTAAAAAAAGTCCAAGTACGCCATATTTTTGTACAAAACAACAATAAACTTCCTGCAGAGGCAGTATTTTTTGAACTATTTGTACGTTCAATTTCTAATACCCCATTAGTAGAAAATAAGTACTATGTACCCTTAGATACACATATGCTTGATTCATCTATTTTACATGAAAGTCAGGTTACTCTTTTAACATATCTTTTAATTAAGCATGTTGTGCGATGTTATACGAAAATCCGTTGCTATAGCATTGCAGAGAAACAAACAGATGTAGAACGTGGGGAACTTGTAAGAAAAAAGCTCTCCAAATTAATGCTTTTTTATAACCAATAAATATTTCAAAAGGAATGTATTGTTTTTTTGAGTATTTTTTATAAATTTCCCTTAATAAATAAACATTTCAATATCCTCAGATGCAGATTTTAATTTGAAAGTTCATGTTTTGTTACATACTTTTCAAAGATTTTAGGGATTTCAAATTAGCGTCTTTATTTTATGTTATTGCGCATGTTCGCCAGCCCCGTGCGCAGTTCGTAATTGATCACAATTTTTAACATGCTATTGCTTATCCATTTATATTATACAAATCAGTGCCTACACATAGATAAGAAATACTACACTGTCCTACACACACCAACGCCGCCTATACTGTCGACTACGAGAAGTACGAGTCAAGAACTATGTTCAGAAGGTAGCAGAAAATGTCTAACTTAACAGATAATCATTCAACGCCACCATTCAAAACTTATTTGGTGTTTGGTAGTTATAGTTGTCAGCGCGTATTGATAAAATGTGGAGAGATACTGGTGACTGGTGGTGTATGATTGGAATGTGCTGATATTTGCGTTATCTATCCACCACCATTACACACAAATTTATAAAGAATTGCTAAAAGAAGATATATGGAGCAATAAACAATAGTAGGATATTGTAGCCAATACTGTAACAACGGATTGTGATCAAATCACGTAATGTCATTTACCGCACTATAGTCACCTGTGTTTCCTCTACTAATAGTTATTTATGTAACAAGTCAGTAAAGTGATACTTTATCGAACGAGTTCGGTAAAGGTACTTTACTGACGTGGTGCATACAAAATTTTATCGCCAACCGTGAAAATTGTTAATTTAAGAAATAAAGATATAATAACTTATGACAGTTCATGACAGTGACAAACGATTTATTTTTAAAGTCATCAGTCATGGCTACGCTGACAGATATTAGCGGCAGGTAAAGTACTTTATTGTACAGTACGATAAAGTGTTTCTTTACCTCCGTAAAACGCTATGGTAACGCATCACTTTACTGACGGTTGGCGATAAAATACTATTACCCGAAACTCAATAGAAAATTGAATATTATAAAGTTATTAAATATTACTTTTCTATACCTATATTTTATTTAATGCTTGGCTATTCTGCTTAGTAGGCAAGCAGTATTGACAAATTTATATTGTTTGTATGACAAGTGTTTTTAATGGGTTTTTTAGGTATTCTTTTACTCAGCAAGGAGATGATTTAGCGTGAGTCGAAATTATCGAATAATACGTGTATTCTCTATCACATCACATGTATTTCAAAATGACAGCTTGATTTTTATAGGTTACAAAAATGTTGCCTTCTGGTTACTGTTATAAAATTAAGGGCCGGTTTTTCCAACACCGGTTAAAGTATCCGGTTAACTAATCATTGATTACGCTTAATCGTTGATTATCTCTAACCGGCGTTTTTCAACGCCAAGAAATACGCCGGTTATCTGATCGGTGATTAAGAGTTTATTTTAGAAGGTTGGTAACAAAAATGCTCGTACATTCGATCTAAATTAGCATATTTGTTATAATAATATTGGCGCTATTTCCTATATTTGAATTTGTTCTTTGTGCTTTTTGCGCTTAGTTTTTTAAAGATTATATTCTTTATATGTAATTAGAAATTTCATTTTAGTAAATAAGGTTTAAGTACTTATTTTGTGAATATTGCATGAGAATTTCTATGTACATAGCACATATTTAAAATTTCTATTATTCAATAAATAACAAATGCCACAAACTTGAAACTGAAATAAATTTATTGATTACTTATTGCTATTGAAAAATACAAAAATTATTATAAAATGAAAAAACTAATACAATATACGTACATATATGAAATTAACAGTTACCAAAATTATGTAAAATATATGATATGTAACAAAATCATAAAAATAGGAAGTTTGCTGAAAAAGAAAAGTCTACATCGAGGGTCTTAAGCTGGATTATCAGTCACACTATAATGATATAAAATATTGTACTTTGCATTGCCATATCTGAGATGATTTAACTTTCACCAAATTCCTGTGGGGTGAATAAAGCCAGATATTTTTACTGAAAGATCATACATCAGCTGTTTATTAAGAACAATGCATTCTAACTAATTTTATGTCCATTAATCAAAGAAGGTTTATTGAGAAAATCTTGTTTCCAAATTGGTTTACATGATTTCAACATAATAAATGTTATGTTCTGGAGGAATCGGTGTGAACTTGACAGTGCCTGTAATAATTATTAGTACAGAAATTAACTGCACGTCAACTTTACAGGCATGTACATTATTCATCCAAAACCAGTTCAGCTAAAAGAATTTAGTGTCTGCATATAATCTCAACGTAAACCTACCAGCTTCTCTAGAATTTCTTCCATATTTTCAATTTCATTTGTAATTTTCAGTATAGTTTAATATGTTAATGACATATCTAAAGTGCTATTAAATGCAATTACAAAAAGGGAATGAACAAATGCAAGCATAAATTGCCACAGGATCTTAGAATCCACACGAATGAAGGTAAAGTCCCAGAATTGTAGTAGAATAGAAAAACTTCCAAGGCTGTATCATCCTCATCAGAGAAAAGAATGTATTCGTAGTTATTAATTAATTAAATTTCTGTAGCAAGCTAAAAGTTACACATATTTAATATTATGCTATTTGTATACTGTTCATTACATTTATAGAAGAAATAATACAATTACTAAATCACTGATGTAAATAATTATTAATTAATTCCAAAAAATACTTTTATACAGTAAAACAGATGCATATGAAAACAACAGCTGTCAATAATAACAGAAATAATAATGACAGAAATTCAAATCTTCTAGGTTATGCGCATGTGTATATAGGCCTAATCACTGTTTAATATTTTATCAGGTATTTCTTTCGCCGGTTAAAATTTGGTCGATTAACGACGTTCTTAATCAACGATTAGAGTTAACCGGCGTTGGAAAAACGCAAATTTGTCCTAACCGGTGTTTTAATCAATGATTACGCTAACCGGCGTTTTAATCGGAGTTGGAAAAACCGGCCCTAAGTGTGCTTTTAAAGTAAGTGCTTGCCTTCAGCAGACGGATCGGGAACCGTTTCCGCTCCAACTGTTCACTTCGCAACAGTTGAGTGTTCGCTGGATAGGACCGTTCACCTTTATCTGATCACCTTCCATTTGGTACTTTTCACTATACATGGGCGATATAGGGGAATACGGTTCAGTTTCACTCAGACTAGTGTTTTGTCGACTCTCGGGGAAACCGGTAGGTAATACGGTGCCCGAGAGCCGACAAAACACTAGTCGGTCTAGTCTGAGTGAAATTGAACCGTATTCCTCCATCTCGCCCATGTATATTTTTATCTCCTGCCATATGTAATTATACAGATTAAACCGAATCCATATAAATAATAACAATAAATTGTTTTTCTGCATTAAGTTTCAGCGTAGTGGTTAGTGTAAGGGCCGGATTTTGCAATCCCCATTAAAGTACCTACTCTGTCAACTCCAATATTATAATACATTAATGACGCATGCGTACAGAATACGCTCACTAAGTGGGCGTAGAATTTCTTCGCTCGCTAAAATGGCGCCCGCTCCTCGACATGTTCAGAGTGAGCGGTCGCTGTTGTATCTGCTGAATGCAAACATTGATGTTACTATAGCTTGGATGTAGAAGACATTCTTCTGGTATTTAAGTAGCATAAATATGTTTAAAATTGTTCAATATTCTTGATAATGTTATATTTAGGATTTTGTATATGCCGAAGACAACGCCAATGATCCATTATATGGACGAAGTATCGGAAAATTGAAAGAAGTACTTTCAATTTTCCGATACTTCAAATTCATACAAATTATTGGTTTCGCCATCCTTCAGCGAAATACGTATATTTTCCTATAGATAAATTATATTAGGTAGATATGAAACCAAAACATGCCTACTGCGCAGACGATTTACAAACTCAGCAAAGCATCTGCTTTTGGGTAAGTGCTTCATCGGTAAGGAGGGTAATAAAATAACTTAGAAAATTTGAGGAAGCAAATATGTAGTAAATAAAACCGGAATATGTTGACTGTTGCAGTTTCTCAGAGATTTACGAATACTGTCATTAATATAATGACAGTATGACACTTACATTCCATGGCAAACCTTTATCAATACAATTTTTGATCTCGCGGTATTATGTAACAGATAACAAGAAAATGGGTGTGCTTAAAACCACACAGCAGAAGTGTAAACTGCATCAAGGCGAGGTTAATAATACGAAATACAACTTTTTTTTTTCGTTCTATATTACATTTAAATAATCGTCCGCGAAGTTACCAATTCGCGAACACAACACAGTTCGCGAAATACAATTTCGCGGCCGTTGCTATGGCAGCGGCCGTTAAAGTAAATACACATTTTGACACATGTTTAATCACACATTCTACGACTTATTTTGACAACTATCAAGTATTTGTAGTTTATTATATTCGTCTCATTTCCATGGTAACGCATGTAAACCACTTTAATTTAGCACCTTTAGAACTAAATTAAATTAAATTGTATCTCAATTTAAATTAAATCGATTGAAAAATTTAACGGTTGCCCAAAAAATTGTGTGTATATCTTGTCCGCGAAAAACTTTAAGACGGGCGTTTACCAACAAATAGAAACTTATGCAACTTAAATTACTCGCGGGACGGGTAGACGCAAGGGGGTGTGAGTAAGTGAAACTACACGATATTCGGTTTCCTTCACAGCGCTTCGGTTGTATTCATAGATTAAGTAATACTATAGATGGGAAACATATGTATAAAGAATGAGTATCCTGAAATATTAATAAATTAGTTTAAGAGGGGCGTTTACTAACAAATAGAAACATATGCAACTTATATTACTTGCGGGATGGGTAGACGCAAGGGGGTGTGAGTAGGTGGAGCTACACAATATTCGGTTTCGATCACAGCCCTTCGGTTATATTCACAGATTCTGTCATAGATAAAGAAATACTATAGATAGGAAACATAATGTATAAAGAATGAGTACTTACGGAACTGTTGATGTTGATGTTTTAAAATAAGCCAATTTTCGCTTGCCCATAACTGTTATATTATTATACACTCGAATATTATAGGTATATATGACATTTAAATGCCAGTGACAGTTTGTAATTAAACTGTCACTCGCATTTCTTCCGATAGATTTTCGTCTTCGCTAGGACCGGTAGAGATACCGTAAAGTGGGGATAGACGACGCGTAAAATCTTGTGTGAAATGTGTGTGACAAGTTTTACTGTTTAATGTTTTTTATCTTTAACCCTTTAGCTACTGGAATATATCCACAAATCTGCCTGTCTAAACGCGAAAAAAAAGAAAAAAGAAAGTTGTTCAAATGCTGATAAATTAATTTCTTGTCTCTGTGTGATGAGTTATGTACATAAGAATGTTAAAATTAGAGGGGTAAACGGGGAAATTACCCCCCTTTTAATATAATTACACTTATATATTATATAAAAAATACGTTTGTTAAGAAAATTAGTCCTTCTAAGATTGTTGCCCGGGACCCTTCCTAGTACATATATATTTATCTATTACAATACAAACACCCTCTTTTATAGACAGGGGGGTTGTAAAAAATTATAATTTTGAGTATATTCAAACTATACGTATATAGCGAATTATAGATAATTCATTGAAAAATAAAATAATTATACATATAGGAAACTTATATTCTTGGTTTCAGCTCTACTGAAGAAGACTCACATGTCAGTCGAAACGTTTAGAGAAGAGACAACACAGTTCGGTACCCCAAAAACAAGTTTTATACATTAGCGCGATTAGAATCATTATTATTTCACAACTCATATTTCTACTGATGCAAAACTAAAACTTGCTATTTCAAATAACACATGAAGTCCAAAAGCAATTAGGAATATGTTGAGCTTTATTATACTTCAAAATTTATACCTACAAATAACACAATATATAGAACAAAAGACATGTTTGCCAAAAACAAACATATAATAAAAAAATTCTTTCACATAACATCCATATCAGTAAATAGACTAAGCCTAAATAGACTTATATAACAAAATACCAAATTGAAAAAAAATTATGTAAATTTTGTTCATCAAAATGTTTTCTGGTGTGATAAATTTTGTAACATTCGCCTAAACAAAGGACACCAAGATGTAACATACTTCACGTTTTCTTTCACCTCGGTCATAACATACATGGTAAATTCTTTGCCCCTTTTGTCACTCCCAATAGGTGGAACATTTGCATGCGAAGACTTTCCACGAAATTCGCTGCAACTAAGCGACTTATTCTTCCATACTTTGTATCCCCGGTCTAGCAGCAGTCAGAGTTCTATTTTTCTTCAAAATTTGTTGCACAACTTTTCTTATAAATATGTTCAAGCGTATTGAAGTTTTCCCTGTTTTTACAAAAAACACATTATAAGCATTTAGCATGGTAACATCAACCAGGTGAAAATAGTTTTTTATACCACTTGATTTTCAGACACATTCCACTGTAGCTAATTGCATGTTACATTTATCAATCATGCGCATGTTTTGAGTATAATATAATACACAGTCTGGTTTCCTAATATGCTCGCCAGTTCTATGGTTCAATGTTCTGCTATTGTTCATTACTCGTTATGAATGTTGAAAGCATTAATACATCACGTTTGTCTTTCCGCATAAGAGCCATTACATTTCCGCACTTTCCGCGTGCCATCCGATGTAGAAATTTCGGAAAGTTTTCTATTTTTTTTTCTGTACCACAGAAACCGGCATTTTGCTGGTCCAAGTAAATTGCCAGTTTAGGGTTAGTATACCAATTATCTGTATATAACAGATGCCCTTTTTGTTCATAGTTCACTAGTTTTTTTTTTTTGCACCGCACCTGAAACACTTAACTGGTCATTTTGAAGAACGTTCTTTTCAGAACCGGTGTACACTAACAAGTTCACAACAATTCGCATCTCACAATCACACAACACAATAATGTTAATTTCAAATCCATTTTTCTTGAATAGGATAAATTGCTTGAAGTGCAGTTCGCCTTTGAAGAATATCAGGGATTTATCGAACAGCAGCTTTTGAAAAGAATGAAACAATGTTGAACACTTCCATTCCATTCTTCAAATATGGTTCGTATTTTCCACAATTTATCGACAAAATGAATATAACACAACAGTTGTTCGAATCTGTCTCTTGTCATGTACCTGCTAATAAAATTACTGGCAATAATGGGATCTATTGACCAATAATCCAAATTGCATGTTTTTTATATGTGGCATTAACAAAATTATTGCTAAAAGGCTATACATACATTGTCGGCACTGTACTCGTGGTATCTATTAGTTTCGTCTACAATTAGGCTCATCAAAATACTTTACTTTGTTATCTTCATTTTCTATTTCAAACGCTCCCGTGATGCAAGAATTTTCATCGTCAAAGTGGTACATCGTAGGACTGAAAATATCGCAATTTTGCTACTCATCACTATATATGTCAACATCTCGTGGTATGTACAACTCGTGGTGATAGTGCAAGTGATGGTAGTGAAAGAGACAATGACTCAAATAGTGACAGTGATGAAGAAACTGATGCAGGAGATTTACGTTGGCAAAATTGCGATATTTTCAATCCCACGATGTACCACTTTGATGATGAAAATTCTTGCATCTCGGGAGCGTTTGAAATAGAAAATGAAGATAATGAGTACGAGTAATTTGTAAAATATTTTGATGAGCATATGATGATGATAATTGTGGACGAAACTAATAGATACAACGAGTACAGTGCCGACAACGATCCTGCTCCAAAAAGAAAACCCATAGGTGATTACTAATGTGAATCAAATGTATGTATAGCCTTTTAGCAATAATTTTCTTGATTCCACATATAAAAAACATGCAATTTCGGAGTAATGAACAATAGCAGAAAATTGGACGATAGAACTAGCGAGCATATTAGGAAACCAGACTGTGTAATATATTATACTCACAACATGCGCATGAGTGATAAGTGTGACATGCAATTATAGCTACAGTGGAATGTGTCACAAAATCATTCAAGTTGTATAAAGAACCATTTTCTCACATGGTTGCTGTTACTAAATGCTTATATGTAATTCTTGTAAAAACAGTAAAAACTTCAATACGTTTGAACATATTTATAAGAAAAGTCGTGCAACAAATTTTGGAGAAAATGAAACTCTGACTGCTGCTAGACCGGGGAGACAAAGTGTGGAAGTAATAAGTCGCTCAGTTGCAGCGAATTTCATGGAAAAACATTCGCATGCAAATGTTCCAAATAGTGACCCAGGTGAAAGAAAACGGGAAGTATGTTACAACTTGGGGTCCTGAATGTAAAGTAGAACTTTGTTTAGGCAAATGTCACAAAATTTATCACACTAGAAAAAAATTTGATGAAAAAAAGTTACATTTCCTTTCAATTTGGTATTTTATTATATAAGTTCATTTAGAGTTTTAGTCTATTTACTGATATGGATGTTATGTAAAAGAATTTTTGTATTACATATTTGTTTTTGGCCAAACATGTCTTTTCTTGTATATATTGTGTTATTTGTAGGTATAAATTTTGAAGTATAATAAAGTTCAACATATTCCTAATTGCTTTTGGACTTCATGTGTTATTTGAAACACTAAGTTTAGTTTTGCATCAGTAGAAATATGATTTCTGAAATAATAATGATTCTAATCGTGCTCATGCATAAAACTTGCTTTTGGGGTACAGAACTATGTTATCTCTTCTCTAAACGTTTCGACTGACATGTGAGTCTTCTTCAGTAGAGCTGAAACCCAGAATATACGTTTCCTATATGTCTAATTATGTTATTTTTCAATGAATTATCTGTAATTTGCTATATAGGTACGTATAGTTTGAATGTTCAAATACTGACTGAGGTGAAAGAAAACGGAAGTACAACCTGGTGTCCTGAGTGTAAAGTAGGACTTTGTTTAGGCGAATGTTACAAAATTTCTAACACCAGAAAACAAATTTGATGAAAAAAGTAGCATATTTTAATTTCAATTTGGTATTTTGTTAGTCTATTTAGGTAGAAATTTTAGTTTATCTACTGCTAGGGATCTTATGTTTCCCCTTTAATTTTGACATTCTTATGTAGGTACAGCCGTAGTTAAAATATCAAATGCAACTAAACACACCAAAATTATTTCTAAACTGGAATATCTTATGATAAAATAAATAAAAGTCAATAAGCCAGGCCTGGTCCCTGCATAATTCATCAAATCGCTTATTGACGACAGCCGTATCTCATGAAAGTTTCGTACAGTCGTCTATTGACGACAGCCGTAGTTAAAGGGTTAAAAATAAGTACATAAATTTCATTTTTTCTTTATATCGTACATCAAATGTGGAGCTAGCGCGTAAAGGTCGTTTTTTTTCTTTTGTGTACATGCCTTAGTTAGTAGACATTAATCAAATTCATGCATTTTTGTGGTTATTTCTAAGACACATACCTTTTTTAAGAAAATAAATTAGTACAAAAACGGACCTTGACATTATAAATTGGTGCCTTTTGCATCACTAACCCAAATTTGAAATTCTAAAATTACAAAATGAGTTTAAAAAACGCGAAACGGCGATGCCTTAATTTTCGATAGGTAAACGCCCCTCCTAACGTTCTCGAGATTGTCTTGCCTCGGCCGCAAGCATTATTAAGGAGATTTTCGGACGCATGTACCTATATATATAAATAGACGATATAAATACTGGCTTTCGACTCCCGCCCTTGGTCTAATGGTTAAGTGCTGGCCTCTCACCCAGGCGGCTCCGGTTCACATCTACTCTGGGACATGAATTTATTTATTCATTTAAATTTCAATTTAATTGAAATTAAATACCTCTATATGATATATTTATTTATCTTGTTCCCTTAGCCGACTTTACCCGAAGAGCGTTGCAGGTCAGTCTTGTTCACTGCCTACAATAAGCGCAACGCGCCTAAAGAAGTTTACACTTCAAAAAAATTTGCAACATTTCAAGTTTAACGGCATTTTGAATTATTGGCGCATGTCAGTTGACAAAGGGCCTCGACCATACTATATGCGCCGTAGAGAGAGGGGTTGGCTCCTACTTGTGCCCGCCCTACATACAAACGAGACAGATGTAGCCCGTCAATACATGGTTTTGTATGGAAACCGTGTGAATTTTATTGATTTCAATACGTTTATTTGTTTTTTTTAGTATATTGGATTATGTGTTTTATTAATAGACTTCTTTTAGTAGGTACTGATTTTATTTCATACATCACCGAGTTTAGATTTGGTCTGGAGAAATGTCTGTACATTCATCATGATTCAATCAACTCGTCAAATTGTAAATTTAATTAATAATAACTTATTGTGTATGTCAAAAATCACACTGGATCATATAAACAAACAAAGAAATAGAAAGAATGAAATATTCTTGTGCTGATAGAATTCACCATTAGCATTTCGTACAGCAAATCTCTTATTAACCGGTTATTGATCGGGTAATAATATCGATTAATAATTGATTAAATACCTAATCCAGATTGATATTAAATCAAATACTTTTTTTTAACAAAGGTGTATATAATTTAATAAAAAACGACTCACTTTTCTGTTTTGTTTTTTTAAATGCATCTAAAATAGGCTATTATCCGAATTAGAATAAAGTAAGCTCCATAAAACAATATACTTTCTCTTAATTTTTAAATAAAGAACACAAAATTTAAGCAATACATTTATTCTATGTACACATAAATATACAGTTTTATTAACAAGTATGTAACAAAAAAAACATAATTTCAATGTTATACCGAAAACAATGTAAAAAGTAGAAAACTCACTTCTGCAGAACATCACAAAAAGGTTACACGTATATTTTCATTCAGGGTGGTCCGTTGCATTTAGTCTGCAATGAATCACAATTTTATTAATCGAAAACTTGTTTTCAAAGTTGAACGTTCATATTTGACTTCTGGTTTTTAGATATGTAACCATTTTATTGTCTCATTTGGGGTAAAGTATATGAGTACATGGGTAGTATTTATGTTTGCCAAAAGCAGTAGCGTCTTCTGTAAATGACCTATAAGTGAACAAGTTTTACTAGAAAATTATTGCCGCTTAAGCAGAGTTATGTAGATAGTTAATAAAATATGTACCTACTGACGTTTACTTTAGTGTAGACTTAGATTTCTATGTTTTTTCCATTAAATCTTATCAACATTAAAACATGAAGATTTTATAGCCAAAGAACACCGTAGGACAATAACTTTATAAGCAAAATTTGTTCTATTATAGATCATCTATAGGTAAGGCTCCAATTCACAGAAACCTCGTAGACTCATCACTAAAGAAACAAAAAATTGAATACCGTCATTTTTTAATAATAATACTGTCAACAATTCACTTCCATGGTATAATACTATTAATATTATATACCGCGAGATCAAAAATTATGTTGATAAATGTTTACCATAGAATGTAAAACGTCTGTCTTAAGTTATATCATTGTCATATTGTCATTATATCTCTGACACCTTGTAGTTTTTCAATTATGGTTTACACCACAGCACACAAAACTTACATGATTGAAGCGTATTTTAGAACAGGTGTGCTAGTTAATGGCATTTGGGAATACAGTAAGCGTTTATGTTTGGATAATTTTCGTAAACACTTCCCAAATTTCACCGTAGTAGAGCAAGATTTTTATATGTGCCTCGCAAATAGCGTTGGTGTATTTCGCGAAACTGGATCTGTTACGCAAAAAAAAAAGGTAATCGTATGGAACAGGACCCCACAAAATCTTTGAGACGCCTGTCCCAAGAAATTGGAGTTTCGTATGGAACATGCCGAACCATTGTAAAGGAGAACTTGAACATGCATCCATATAAGGTGCAATCATATCAAGGATTTATTGTAATTTGTTTATTAATTTTTAATAAAATGTTATTCTAAACATGTAAATCATTTTAAATAATATATATTTACAAATTTTATGTCAGTATGACAGGTAACCTGATAATTTAATCAGAATTATCACAAAAGAATGATACCTAAGACGGACGTTTTACATTCCATGGCAAACCTTGATCAATATAATTTTTGATCTCGCGGTATAACAATTCCTTTTCGTGGTTTATCAACTTAATATATTTACTGCAAAGATATTTGTCAAATAAAGTATGTGCGGGTACTATAGCGCAGCGGGTAACATCTTTTTCTATTATTGTAGTTGTGATAGTGTCGTTGGCATCCATCAATTATTCCACAAACGAAATAACCTTTGAAACAACATTGCCGGGTCAACAAACAAAATAGAAATGAATAAGGGAATAATAAATAAAAAAATATAGTTTTGCTAAATCGCTCCTTTGCTACTGATGATTAAATAAAATTAAGTTAGTCAAAATCCTCTTACAAGGGTGCTTGAATTTCCTTTGAATTTTTTTTCGGTAAATTAAAAATTCATTTCTAAGATTTTCTCTATTAATTACAATTCTAAGATGATCTTTCTTTTGAAGATAACACAATATAAAAGTAAATATCCTTCCTTTTATTATTTGCCTGTATCATTTGTAACTTTTTGTTTTATTTGTATGTTTGAAAGTTGAAGAATGTTCTGAATATATTATTATATTAATGTATACTGCAGTTAGGTTTAAGAAGACATTTTAAATAATGAAGAATTACTGAAAGAGATTGCTTCCTGAAATATACACATGTAGTTTTCAGTATTAAGCAATAATTATATACAATAAAACTACGAAAAGTATATTTTTTTCCTATTCGTTAAATGAAATCGAGAACTTAAAATGTTGTTTCATTTTCTATAAAAAAATTACCTACTTAATTTATATTAAGAAAATTTGGTAAATTTAGATATACATAAATATAAACTCAGAAATCGTGAATTCTATTTGTCGATCACAATGTCCACATAGTACACACGTACTACAACTACATCATGGATTTTTACGACGAATGTGGATAGTTTCGTGCGTTTTATCTGTTTTTCTTTTTTTTGGTATACTGTATAATATTTGTCGCCAAGATATTTGTCAAACATAGTTTTATTAATAGTTAGTTAAAAATTTTAATTAATTGATAAAGAGAATATATATATCATTCACATATTTTAATTTCTATATTGTTCAAGTTCTTTAACAGCCGCTAAACAACGAAAAGGAATTGTTTATCAGACGGCTAAAAAGGTATTTACATAAACGTAAAAGAATTTTCATTGCCTTACATACAAAGGCAAAAATTGTATGTCAAATCAATTTACAACACCAAACAAAGAAATTTGTGGTTCACTCTTTTAAATTCGAGACAACTTGTTTGCAATAAATCTTATGTGCTCTCACATATATTTTACTTCTTGGTCTCGATGAATGCAAATCTTCAACAACAGTATAAATTATAAGATATTACTAAAACATCCTCTTTGAAAGAAGCTGTAGCAATGTAGTCATTGGTGTTGCTAATATAGTTTGAGGATTCATTATATCGGAAGTACTGTAGAGAAAGCTGTAACAGTGCCAACTGTAAAACAATCATTTATTTGAATCCAGACAAGTTATATCTGAGTTTCCTATCAAAAGCCCAGAACTATTCGTTTGTGTTGTTGACTCCAATGCCAAAGGACTTGTTGAAGTTGTTATATTATCCACAATAACTGGGTCTGAAGATTCAGGCTCTAAATTCAGAAATGTTGTACTGACAGCTGTCACATTATCGATCGCATTTGGCACTGAACACTCAGGTGCGAGATCCATAGATATATTAGTGATAGCTGTCACGTCCGTCACAGACAGCTTTGATGAATCATTCGAAAAACACACAGATGTAGTCGCCAAATTCATAGATGTTGTAGTGACAGCTGTGTCATTATCTAATACAGCTGGCTTTGACGAATCAGACGTCAAACATACGGATGTTTTTAAATTCGTAGATGTTTTACTGACAGCTGTCACATTATCGAGCACAGATAGCGTTGAGCACTCTGACGCTAAATCCATAGGTGTATTAATGACAACTGTCACATTATTCATCACAGATGACTTTGGCGTATCAGGCGCCAAACATACGGATGTAGACGTTAAATTCGTAGATGTTGTAGTGATAGCTGTCACATTTTCGAGCACGGATGGAGCTGAGCATTCTGGCGCTAAATCTATAGATGTATTAATGGCACCTGTCACATTATCCATCACATATGGCTTTGGCGTATCAGGCGCCGAACATACGGATGTAGACGTTAAATTCGTAGATGTTGTAGCGATAGCTGTCACATTTTCGAGCACGGATGGAGCTGAGCATTCTGGCGCTAAATCTATAGATGTATTAATGACAGCTGTCACATTATTCATCACAGATGGCTTTGACGAGTCAGACGCCAAACATGCGGATGCAGTTTTTAAATTCATAGATGTTGTAGTGACAGCTGTCACATTATCAAGCACGGATGGAACTGAACCTTCTGGCGCTAAATCCATAGATGTATCAATGACAGCTGTCACATTATTCATCACAGATGCCTTTGACGTGTCAGACGCCAAACATACGGATGCAGTTTCTAAATTCGTAGATGTTGTAGCGACAGCTGTCTCATTATCGAGCACAGATGAAGCGGAGCATTCTGGCGCTAAATCTGTAAATGTATCAATGACAGCTGTCACATTATTCACGACAGATGGTTTTGACGTATCTGACGTAAAACACAGGGATGCAGTCGCCAAATTCGTAGATGTTGTAGTGACAGCTATCACATTATCGAGCACAGATGGTGCCGAGCACTCTGGGTCTAATTCCATAGATGTATTAATGACAGCTGTCACATTATTCATCACAGATGGCTTTGACGAGTCAGACGCCAAACATGCGGATGCAGTTTTTAAATTCATAGATGTTGTAGTGACAGCTGTCACATTATCAAGCACGGATGGAACTGAACCTTCTGGCGCTAAATCCATAGATGTATCAATGACAGCTGTCACATTATTCATCACAGATGCCTTTGACGTGTCAGACGCCAAACATACGGATGCAGTTTCTAAATTCGTAGATGTTGTAGCGACAGCTGTCTCATTATCGAGCACAGATGAAGCGGAGCATTCTGGCGCTAAATCTGTAAATGTATCAATGACAGCTGTCACATTATTCACGACAGATGGTTTTGACGTATCTGACGTAAAACACAGGGATGCAGTCGCCAAATTCGTAGATGTTGTAGTGACAGCTATCACATTATCGAGCACAGATGGTGCCGAGCACTCTGGGTCTAATTCCATAGATGTATTACTGACAGCTGTCACATTATTCATCACAGATGGCTTTGTCGGATCAGGCGCCGAACATACGGATGCAGACGTTAAATTCGTAGATGTTGTAGTGACAGCTGTCACATTATCAAGCACGGATGGAACTGAGCCTTCTGGCGCTAAATCCATAGATGTATTAATGACAGCTGTCACATTATTCATCACAGATGGCTTTGACGTGTCAGACGCCAAACATAGGGATGCAGTTTCTAAATTCGTAGATGTTGTAGCGACAGCTGTCTCATTATCGAGCACAGATGAAGCGGAGCATTCTGGCGCTAAATCTGTAAATGTATCAATGACAGCTGTCACATTATTCACGATAGATGGTTTTGATGTATCTGACGTAAAACACACGGATGCAGTCGCTAAATTCGTAGATGTTGTAGTGACAGCTGTCACATTATCGAGCACAGATGGTGCTGAGCACTCTGGGTCTAATTCCATAGATGTATTAATAACAGCTGTCACATTATTCATCACAGATGGCTTTGTCGGATCAGGCGCCGAACATACGGATGCAGACGTTAAATTCGTAGATGTTGTAGTGACAGCTGTCACATTATCAAGCACGGATGGAACTGAGCCTTCTGGCGCTAAATCCATAGATGTATTAATGACAGCTGTCACATTATTCATCACAGATGGCTTTGACGTGTCAGACGCCAAACATACGGATGCAGTTTCTAAATTCGTAGATGTTGTAGCGACAGCTGTCTCATTATCGAGCACAGATGAAGCGGAGCATTCTGGTGCTAAATATGTAAATGTATCAATGGCAGCTGTCACATTATTCACGATAGATGGTTTTGATGTATTCGTAGATGTTGTAGTGACAGCTGTCACATTATCAAGCACGGATGGAACTGAGCCTTCTGGCGCTAAATCCATAGATGTATTAATGACAGCTGTCACATTATTCATCACAGATGGCTTTGACGTGTCAGACGCCAAACATACGGATGCAGTTTCTAAATTCGTAGCTGTAGCGACAGCTGTCTCATTATCGAGCACAGATGAAGCGGAGCATTCTGACGCTAAATCTGTAAATGTATCAATGACAGCTGTCACATTATTCACGATAGATGGTTTTGACGTATCTGACGTAAAACACACGGATGCAGTCGCTAAATTCGTAGATGTTGTAGTGACAGCTGTCACATTATCGAGCACAGATGGTGCTGAGCACTCTGGGTCTAATTCCATAGATGTATTAATGACAGCTGTCACATTATTCACTGAAGACGCCTTTGAAAAATCGGATATCAAACATACGGATCTAGTCGCTAAATTGGTAGATGTAGTAGTGACAGTTTCTAAATTCGTAGATGTTGTAGCGACAGCTGTCTCATTATCGAGCACAGATGAAGCGGAACATTCTGGCGCTAAATCTGTAAACGTATCAATGACAGCTGTCACATTATTCATCACAGATGGCTTTGACGTGTCAGACGCCACACATACGGATGCACTTTCTAAATTCGTAGATGTTGCAGCGAGAGCTGTCTCATTATCGAGCACAAATGAAGCGGAGCATTCTGGCGCTAAATCTGTAAATGTATCAATGACTGCTGTCACATTATTCACGATAGATGGTTTTGACGTATCAGACGTCAAACACACGGCTGCAGTCGCTAAATTCGTAGATGTTGTAGTGACAGCTGTCACATTATCGAGCACAGATGGTACTGAGCACTCTGGGTCTAATTTCATAGATGTATTAATGATAGCTGTCACATTATTCACTGAAAGCGCCTTTGTAACATCAGACGTCAAACATACGGATGCAGTCGCTAAATTGGTAGATGTAGTAGTGACAGCTGTTGTCTCATTATCGAGCACAGATGGTGCTGAGCACTCTGGCACCAAATCCATAGATGTATTAATGACAACTGTCACATTATTCATCATGGATGGCTTTGACGTATCAGACGTCAAACTTACGGATGTAGTCGCTAAATTCATAGATGTTGTAGTGACAGCTGTCACATTATCGAGCACAGATGGTGTTGAGCACTCTGGGTCTAAATCCATAGGTGTATTAATGACAGCTGTCACATTATTCACTGCAGGCGCCTTTGGCAAATCAGACGTCAAACATGTGGATGTACTCGCTAAATTCGTAGATTTAGTAGTGACAACTGTCTCATTATCGAGCACAGATTGCGATGAGCACTCCGGCGCAAAATCCATAGATGTATTAGTGACAATTATCATAGTATCATCTATCACAGGCGGCTCTGAAAATGTAGACGTCAAACATATGGATGCAGTCGCTGAAGTTGTTATATCATCACCTGCAGATTTCATTGGCAGGACGGACCTTAAATGCGCGGACGTACTTGTCAATGTTGGTACATTATCCATCGCTGATGAAGCTGTCAAATCAGACGTTAAATTCGGAGATGTATTTGTGAAAGTTACCAAGTCATCCATTGCAGATAGAGTTGACAAAGCAGGCCTTAAATCTGCTGACGTAACTGTCAAGGGTGGCACAGTATGGATCGCATGTGATGTCACCTCAGATGTTAAATTCGAAGATGTATTTGTCAAAGTTGTGATGTTATCCATTGCAGGTTGCCTTAAAGTAGCTTTTAAATCTGTAGATGTAACTGTCAAAGTTGGCATATTATCGATCGTACATGATGTTGTCACCTCAGACGTCAAACTCGGAGATGTATTTGTCAAAGTTGTCATGTTATTCATTGCAGGTTGCCCTATGGTAGCTTCTAAATCCGCGGATGTAGTTGTCAAAATTGGAGCATTATCTATCACTGATGATGTGACATCAGACGTCAATTGCGAACATGTATTTGTGAAAGTCACCAAATCATCCATTGTAGATTGGGTTGACAAACCAAGCCTTAAGTCAGCTGACGTAATTATCAAAGGTGGCACATTATCCAACGTAGATGATGTTGCCATCTCAGGCGTCACATCCAGAGATGTATTTTTCCAAGTCGCCACGTCATCCATTGCAGGTTGCTCTAAGGCAGCGTTTAAATCTGAGTCTGTAACTGTCAAAGCAGGCACATTATCGATCGCATATGATGTTGTCACCGCAGACGTCAAAATCGGAGATGTATTTGTCAAAGTTGTAATGGTGTCCATTGCAGGTTGCCCTAAGGCAGCTCTTAAATCTGTAGATGTAATGGTGAAAGTTGGCACATTAGCCGTCGCAGATGCTGTTATTTCAGACATAAAACTAGTAGATGTAGTTGTCAAAGTTGTCACATTATCCAATGCAGATTCCGCTGATAAAGAACGTAATAAATTCTTTAATTCAGATTCACCTGTTAATTTAGGCGGCAAATCCACAGATTTAGCTGCCACATTATATATCGCTGACGATGCTGTCAACTTAGACGTCGCCTTCCTAGATTTAGTTGCAAAGGTTGTCGCATTATTCGTCGCAGATGATGATGTTAGTTCAGATGTCAAATCTATAGTAGTTGTCGTCAAATTATCAGAAGCAGGAGGCGCTGTTGCAGAAGTTGCCGCAGACGTTATGTTTAATACGTCATCATCATCATCATCATCTATCCAAATGGGTTCTGTATTAGCAGTATTATCAGCTGTTTTGGCACTATTTAAATTATTATCTACGACAGATGAATAACTATACGGAATCAAATTAGTAGTTATAGAGTTATTAGAATTGGCAGAGTTGGGATTACAAATAATAGCTGATGTTACAATACCATTAGCAACTGAGGTAGGCGTTATTGCTAATAAAATATTAGTTCTTGGTGAGGTACTGTTTGCTGTGGGTAATGATGCATCAACAACTGGCAATGTGCCAATAATTGCATTACTTGTAGATATACTGTTATTAACAGCAATCGCATTGTTGGAAGTACTAATAGCAGGTGCGATAAGTCTATAGTTTTGAGTACCCAAACTATTATCGACCGATGATACACTGTTTGCACCAGACAGCATGTCACTGATACCTACCGAGGAATGAAATAGAAGGGGCGGGGGTTCTGTATTTATATCGTTGTTATTTAGAACTTTTCTAACTGGTCTAAGATTTCTAGAAGTCGACGGAGCATTTGTCACAGGCTTCGAGACCGAATTACTTTGTACATCTATATCGCTACTCGAAACACTGGCCTTTTCTTTGTCAACTTGAGCTGTTTGAGGCAGACATTCATGTGACCACCGTGAACCGGCCAACTTCGATACCAGAAATTGTTTACGACAAATGAAACAGAGCACTGATTGTTCGCCTTTGTGCTGGAACCTGTAATGATCTATAATGTTAATGTACGCAGAATCGCCAGCGCAAACAAAGGTACATAATAAACAATGGTAGGTGATGCATTTGTTGACCATTTCGGCGAATGCGGCAAGATCTGGAGAATTATTATTAATCTGTTCGTTTATTTCATTCAAACTCTTAAAGCTTGTATCTGTAGTGGTGACATCTTCTTCTGCGGTAAATTTGGTCAATGTGTACTCCATTCTGGGTATGAGAACCTCATAAAAATTAATGGCGTTAGTTTCTTTTCTGAAAACGGTCATTTATAATTGAGCTTTGTAAATATAGGGAAAATATTACTGATTATTACTGTTGACAACCATCTTCTTATTCCTAATGTACGTTTTACTACCAATATTGAAGCACACAGACGTATTGGTCGCCATTGTGTTCATAGGTTTGCCGGAATCGCCCGTGCAACTGAAAACGTTACTATCTTGTATGTCCAAAATGAATTGTTTAAAGAGCTCCTCCAACTCTGTTCGTTTAACCGCATTCACCTACAATAATAAACCATTAACTATTTAATGCTAGGGAATTCGAAACACAAATACCGCGCGATCATTTAAATTCTAAATTAGAGCAGGCTGTGAAATTTAAATTAAGTTGGTATATAAGTACTAATTTACAATTTGAATTGTCAAAGTGACGTTTCAAAATGTTAAAGGCATAGTAAACTAAAAATCGATGTTTTGTTTTTTTGCTTATTAATCGTCGAACTATGCGATTATAAGGAATTCCTATTATAAAACAAAAATTTTCATTATTTAACTGCTGAGAACGAAGAATAAGCGCGCCGCTGACGTCATCGATGATATAGCACTCGCCGCAGTTGCATAGATTTATAACGCCAAACGCATGTTTTCCGTGTTCAAATCAGTGCAGTGTATTTGTTGATTTTTTATTGCTCACTAGACGATCTGGTAACATCATACTGAAAGTTTATGAAACATAATTGTAATTAATTGTATGAATTTTAGGTTTAAGAAACCAATAAAAATGGTGTATTGTTGCGTTGTTGGTTGCAAAAGCAATTCCAACAAAAAAGATGCAGATATTAGTTTCTATCGGTTCCCATCACGTGAAAAATCGCCAGATCGTTATAAAAAATGGTTGGACAAAATACGTCGGGAAAAATTCACCCCCTCAAAATACAGTCGAGTGTGCTCGAAGCATTTTACAACGGAAAATTTTGATGTTGCCGCTCAGTTAAAACAAAGTTTAATGCCTGACCAGAAATTCCTCCGATATTTGAAAAAGACGGCCGTTCCAAATTTAATGTTAACAGGCAAAAATTCTGATGAGGGTATACCTTGCAAAAGAAAAAAAAACCACCTACGTTCGTAGAAAAGAAGTAGAAGAAATGTTAGCATTACAGAAACCACTGCCGAGTACTTCAAAATCATTTTTCAAGACAGTTTATTCTTCCACTTCAGATTCAGAACCGCAATGTTCAACTATGTATAGAGAAAAAAATCCTCCTGCTCCTTCAAGTATTAGTGCAATAATGGAAGGTGACCATCAAATTAGTTGCGGTGTACAATGTGAAATGGGCACAGAAAAGTTATCCAAATATATACCACATTCTAAAGAAGATTTGGATACGTCATTTCATCTGTCAGACTACAGTGACAGTGACTTTAGTGATAACGACTCTAATGACAGTGGTTCAGCCAATGATGAATTGGTTCAAATTGCAAATGAGGAAACACATCCAACCGAAGTTGATCGAAATTTGGAAAGCACGGAGTTCTCGGATATTATGTTTTTTGTCGCCGGTGAAAAGTTGGCAATCCTTTTCAAAATGTGTCATGTGTGTGGGAAATCAGTGGTAAGCACAGACTAAACAATCCAGACCGGCAACTTAGTCCTAGATTTTATCCAAACTACTCATCCTTGTTTAGCAAACGTAAATTTCAATACTCTACCATCTTTGTCAGATTCACTGAACTTGGAGATGAGATGGCGCTAGCGTCAATTGAAATGTTTGTTATGCTGTGGTTATATGTCATTCAAAACTACATTTCAAATTTGACACGTGTGACATATTTTTGTAATCCTTTGTCGTACATAGTATTAATTATATGTTGATACAAATATGATGTCCAAGTGTTTAGTGTGCGGGTTTGGGCAGGCTGAAGTTGACAAAATGCACAGGTTTCCTGCAAATCTCGACAAGTGAGTATAAATTACTCATTACTGGTTGTGTAATTTAATTTTATTATGTTTTATTGTATAAGTATATGTTTCAATAAAAACTATTATTATTATATACCTATGTTTTCCTTGACAGTTTTCACTTATTAGATTATTATGTTTCTCTTAATCTTAAATAGAGTAGTAGTTTATTGTGTCTAATAGGTAACCGTAAGAGGGATGTTATAATGCATGTAAGTAAAAGATTAATATTTATATATGACATATTTAATATGTAACACCACAAAATTACACATAAGATGTTCAAACTATGGCTATAATTGTTACAGTAAGTAATATTTATTACCATAGTTTTAGTAACTTTTGTGTATGTTTCTGTTACATAAATAACCTATGGAATAAGCGTATTCTAAAAACAAGCTCATTTCAAATTTCGCGCCAATATGCTGCTAGCGCCATCTTCGTACCAAGTTCACTGATGTGTGACAAGGATAGAAGTTCTTGGATATTTTTTTTTCAAGTAGTTGCCGGTCTGGGTTGTTTAGTCTGTGGTGGTAAGCACATCGTATGTCACAAAAGGCTCTATGCTGCTAATTAGAACCACCTGTACAAGTGATCATATCTACGAGTGGCGGTCTCAAAGAACATCAAAGAAATTCTCGATGGGAAATATAAAATTAGCTGCTGCAATATTTACAACTGGATTGTCTTTTACCAATTTTGTCAATTTGGCAGAAACATTAAATTTAAAAATATTCAGTAAAACTACATTTTATAAAATAGTTAAACGATTTGTGACACCTGTAATTAGAGAGACATTTCATAATGAGAAAAATAAGATTATACGTTCTATACAATCTAGAGACGAAATCAGAATAAGTGGAGACGGGCAGTACGATTCTCCTGGCTTTTGTGCTAAATATTTGACATATTCAGTGATGGATTTGCAGACCGAAAAAATTATTGATATAATAGTTGTTCAAAAAGGGATGGTTGTAGGTGATTTGGAAAAAGCGGCGTGCGATAAAATGCTCTGTAAACTGGAAAAGGCGAATATACGGCCCACTCTTTTTCTTTCTGATAGACACCGAGGAATAAGATTATTATTGCGAACGCAATATCCACATGTAACTCATGAATTTGATGTGTGGCATATGGCTAAAAGTCTTACAAAAGCCATCAAAGCAAACGAAAAAAAGGCCCCACTTCTTTCTGTCTGGAGAGCAAGTATTACAAATCATTTATGGTGGGCAGCTCAAACGTGCAATGGTGATAAAGAGTTACTCATTGAGAAATTTAAATCAGTCTTGAAGCATATTTGCAACATACATTCATGGGAGAGTGAAATATTTTCTGCGTGTGAACATGAACCAATTGGGGAACGGGATAATGATGATACAGTATGGTTGTCACCACATTCCGGCGATTTTCAAGCATTAAAAGGAATTATTGAAAAAAAAGATTTCTTGAAAGATATAGAACACATAAATCACTATTGTCACACGGGAGCTCTAGAGTCCTACCACAATGAAAGACTCAAATATTTACCTAAACGCTTGCATTTTTCGTATGAAGGGATGATTGTTCGTGGTATGCTTGCAGTTTTGGACCACAATTCCAATATTGGAAGAACGGCAGTACGCGAGGGACAGAGATTTTCTAAATCTTTGAAAAAGTGGGTGTATGTTTCTATTTACGACGCAAAATCCAACCAGTGGCGCAAAGACCTATTAACTTCTATAAATCAATTTGTAGAAGAAGAATTTGTTGTAACTACAAAAATAGAAGATGAATATGCCGGAGAAATTCCAAAAAACATAGCCACAGTGTCCCAACCAAGTTTAGAAGAAACAAAACGCCTTCATTTTTCCAGATTTAGATCTGAAATAATATAAATAAGTAGTTCATCGATGTTTGCATTAGCCATTATATTTTTATTTTATAACTCTTTTTACATGTAGATCTAAGAATAATATAGGGTAGATATATTATTATGGCACGAATTATTTTTTAATGAATGTATGTCCATACATAATTATATTGTTTTCATATGTAATTGAGCCTATATGCCTGTTTTAGTAGTACACATATTGTCAATCGAAATAGTTTGGATCATCTTCTTCCACCGGTATGAAACCTGTATATGCCTCATTTATTTCTGGATATTGCTTTCTCACTTTATTCACAACACATGCTGGTATAATTTTCCTGTTTTTGCGACCAAGTGGTTGCCATCCATTTATCCAATAAACAAATTGTTTATAAGCGATATGTCTCTATAAACGATTACTTGATATTGATACCTATACTCCATTCAGTCTAAGAATAAAGTAGATGGCGCTACAATTTGAGCACAGTTTACACACGATGAACTTTGTATTTTGAAAACAAGTAAAACATATGTTTACTGTCAGATGGATAGCAGGGATATACATATCTGATATCATTATATTTTGACATTTACGTACATTTTTGTACAAGTTGGTAAGTCATTCCTCAAGAAAAAGGAATGCACATGTCGTCTAATTGTACTTTTTTGTGCTTCATCCAATTTATTGTAAGTATGACGATAATTTCTTTTTCTTGGAGGAGAAATTGGAACTCCATATAATTCCATTTCTTTAATAATGCAGTACATTGTATTCCTATTAATACCCACTTCCTCTGCTGTTTGATTGACTGCAGCTGTTTTAGACATATTGTCTTTATGCTTAATGTACACATTATAAGCCATTTGCCTTTGTCCAGATCTTATGTGTTTCCCTTTACGATTTTTTGAAGGACCTGGTAAAATGCTTCCGCCGTACTATAGAATATTAGCGATTACGAAATAACGAAATTGATAAAATACCTTAACAAATGAATATTTCACTTGCGAGTTCTAAGAAGAACTATTTTTTAAGAATATTAACAACAAATAACTATGTAAAATACGGAAATCGACAAAATCTTTGAACAAAACTGTCAGTAAACAAATTTTTGACAGAACGAGCTAAATGCGATTATTTTGCCGGTGTAAATGCACACTCGATTTCAACCAATCACAAACGTTTATTTTAAGCCCTATCTTTCCCAATGCTTTATTCTTAGACTGAATGGAGTATAGTAGCTCTGAGTGTATTTTGATTCAAAACAACACTTTCAAACGACGGATGTAATATTATACACCACACACCACCCATTATATTGGAAATTTGCGTACATTCGTTGCAGCAAATATATTCAAAATCACTTGCCATTTGTTTGCAAAAACCACATTTGCACCACAGAATGTTTGTAATACGACCTGTAAATTTTTCACGTTCTTCTGGAGGATCTTCACTAGAATCTTTTTTCTTTAGATTTAATTGTGAATAACGGGGTTCATATAAATACGGGCTCACGCCATTCATAATCCCTTAGGCTATTTTGTCTGCACTGATAAGTGATAACGAAGTAAAAACTAAACACTAACTAAAAATACTATGTGCAGTGGTATTTAAATTTTACTACGCACTCTTGTCTCGCCACGGTCTGCCGTGTTCTCTCGGGCAGTCGTATCATCGATGACGTCACGCGAGACTATAAATCCTATCGTAACTCTGGAATTAATAACTCAAGAAACGCGATATTTACGTTTTTTATTTCCTTGAAACCAGAAGAAGGGATTGCGTTATATTTTCAAAAATTGATTTTTTTTAGTTTACTATGCCTTTAATTAATCAATAATTGACATTTTGGACAACCTAATAAAAAAAAATCCCGCCTGCTATAATTTAGAATTTAAATGATCGCGTGGTACATATAAATCGCTAGATGTCTCTATACTCCATTCACTGAACATATAGAGTAATCACGAGCTGTTCACGACTGTTTCACGTGCACAGCCACAGCCGTCTTTACTTACAAGCCGTGAAGTTAAAGTTGGCAACACCGCCTAGTTGCCTTCAAGTGGGACTACTCGTGGACTTGAGCAGGCGCTAAAAGTGAGATAGATTAACCGCGTACCTAATCTAAAATAGGTTTTTTGGTAGTTAATTCTTTCTTAAAATTTAGGTAGGTAGGTATAATGTGATGAAGAAAGGATGTATAAAATGGAAACGTATAAAAAAAAGTTATCAGACTTTATACACTTTTAATTGCTAATGAGGTTAATATCTTTTGATGGTTATTTTTGCTCAAGAATTGTTTTTCAATTTTTATATTTTTTGTTATAAAAGCAAATATTGCACATAAGTGAAAATACACATAACCTACTTCATCAGTTGCTGCACAAAGTCCGCCTCTCTGCAGATAACCACAATAAGCATCACCAAACAAAGCACCATTACTTTTCACGCCAAATTTGTACAATTCACACTTAATTTTCATTTTAATTGAATGAACAGCATAACCACTATGTATGCTTGTAATATTCAGCGTTTATACATAAATCACTGCAAAAACTACCTAGATAGGTATATCTTGCTCACAAATTTTGTAACTGAGACCAACGAGTCAACTTACGGGTTTCAGGTAACACCCACATAAGATTATTTGATGCGGTATTATAAACATAAACTGTAACTATACACTATTTATTAATAACGATACTTGAAACCATGTTTACACTTTCACCATCCTTGTCTTTATATGACTCAAACCGTTGTACTTCAGCTTCATCAAAATGTTTACAGCAAACCACTGAAATCCCTGTGGCGACGAAATTTCCTCTGTTAATTGCTCGTAACCACTTTTTACGTAATTAATTTTCCTTTGAAAATGAAAAAGTTGTTTGTAGATCTTCCTGTTCAAGTGTATGTTTGTAGTTCGATTTACACAATGAGAGACAGCACAATCATGGCATCTAAAACATCACACAGTTGTAAAAAAATGAACAAAACTAGTAAATGTATATTGTTCTTACCTTCTCCAAATGTATTTGTTAATCAAACTTATAAACAGCAAACAAATGATTACAAAAAATGTGTTGACACTTTGAGGTTATGTTTAATAATGTTATCGGCCACATTTACGAAAATACGAATTGTTTACCCATAGGTACTTCCCGAGATTGATTTTAACTTTGTAAATACTTCTTCTCAAATGTTTTTAATTCAAACTCACGAAACTTTAGCTAATAAACGTGACATCACATGCACATGGACTCGTGAAAATTACATAGAAAGAGAACCACACGCGCAGTTGCCAGATCTGCAACTTCACGGCTTGTAAGTAGAGACGGCTGTGGCACAGCTCAATTTACAATAGAGTACTTATATTAACAATAAACTGTTATAAAATCTTTTGATTACATGTTTAAATTTTCGAAAATACTGAACCGATTTAAATTTACAGAAAATGTATGTTTTGTCTTTTTAGATAACTAAAATACGTAAATCTCAAACATAACCTATATCAACAAAACATTCGTAAATTGCTTAAAATCCATCACTAAATAAGTGGATAAATATTAATTGACTTAACAAAAAAATACTCAAATGCGCATTTTGTAAACAATTTAAGATAAATTTAATATGCATTTGTCAAATTCAATATCAGGCATTTTAACAAATCAAACAAAACCAATATAAGTGTTTAAAAAGGACTTTATTCACATGTGTATATAATATAAATTACAAGTTTAAATAGGGCATAGGTAGTTACTTTATTGTGAATTTATAAGGTATTTTATATGTGTATAAATAGAGTACATACATAGTAAACATATATAAATAAAATGCATCCACAATGCACTTTATTTTTAAAAAATATATATAGAAGAAAGAGCGAAAGAAACTATGAGTGTAATCATATATTTTAAATTTTTCTGTGTTGACAATTAAAATTATTCCTGAATGTCACTGTCACATTCACTACTCTCAGAACTTTCCAAATTAATTATGAAACTCTCTTGTAAATTTTCAACAATTACGTCTAACTCCCACATATTCTTCTCTACTTCCTTAACATGTTTGATGGCATTCAACCAGTTCTCTTTTGTAACATTGTTCAATGATGTGTGTAACAGCTCTTTGATTTCCTTTAATTTACATGTAGTGTTTTTCCATGCAATTTCTCCTTTAACTTGGGCCCATATTAATTCAATCGACTTCAATTCGCAATGATGTGGTGGTAGTCTTTCACATTTTTCCTTTAAAAAACTATTATGAGCTCTCTTTTTGAAAGAGAAATTCATTTCTTTCAACAACTTCCACACTGTTGTACGTTTGAGGTTTGGCAAGTTCTCATCTTCATTCACTTTAAATAAAATCTTATCCACTGTTGGCACCTCATTTTTATAGAAAAATGAGTGTACTATACGTCTAATAATATTGCGCATATCATCATCAATATTATCCAGGACAGATCGTGCTCTTGTATACGTCTTTGGAGGTTTCGCATCTTGTGCATTGTGATCTCGCAAAATATTAAAAACACTTGCAGAGCAGATACCTGTAGCTTCGGCTGTAAAGTCAACCATTCGTGTCTTAAAGTTAGCTGGGCATTCTTGTTGCCGTTTGGTAAATATATTCAGTACAGTCTCTTTTTCAAGCACTGTAAAATGCCTCTTTACTCGTTTCTTCAGTTCTGGCTGCATTTTGTACAGTACTGTATAAACAGGTAAAAACAGTAACTTAAATTCAACACTTCTGGAAAGCTGAAACATAATTAACCTATAAACCATTTGCTTTGTTTACGATTTATAGATCTTACCTTCAATAAATCTTTAATCATTAATAGAGTCTTTAAAAATACTGAGAATAATAATAATAACAACTTAAACAAATACAAACAGCGCAAACACAAGGAACAATACAAAATACTATATATATACAAAAGCAAAAAGTATACATATATAACATATATTTCAAAATAACAATGTTATTAATCCCTACTAGCACACTATATGCTCACTTATTCTACATTAGCAAATACGTATTTTCATCCTTCTCTAAAATTGTGATTTTGCTGCGTGAGTATAGTCACAATCATGTGACAAAATCACAGAAAGCAGATGATTTATATCGTGTGTTTTAGAATTTGTATGTAACTCTCAGAGCCAATAGAAAGGCAGTATTAAAAATCATGCGTTGATCACGCGTTTTTTGCTACTCTATACGTTCAGTGAATAGAGTATAGTAGTTTGCAGAATCAAGGCCAACTGTATCAATATCGCTGCGCGATATAAGGCCGTCACATAACTTCGATTTACATTGATTTATTTGATTCTGATAACCTCAAAATATTGATCCTTATGTAACGGCATCTTGTAGTACCCAAAAGAAATAGTTTCTGAATTTTTATTGAATTAACTTTAAACATTAACTTTACAATAGGTGATTAATATTAATAATTTTAAAATAATTGAAAACGTGTTGCTGATAATAAAGTTGTTGGGTAGTGTCAAGAATTAATTTTTTTACTTACGTTTCCAATTTTTTATAACAATTCATAAGGAAACACTAATTACGTTGTAAAGTGTTTGTTTGGATTTTGTATATGACTTCTTGGGTTTTAAAAAATGTTGCGGTACTAACGTAATCGACGCTTTCAACTGTATTGGAAGATTTTGAAGCTTTACTATTCTACATCGCAATATTTGCCTCAAAAAATATTCAGTCACTCTGGCATCGGTAGTATACTTTGCACCTCCTTTAAGCCCATGTGGTCTACAGAATCGCAACTAAATAATCTTATTATGACAAAATAACTTTCTTGTATAATATACTCAAATATTACAATAGACTGATATACGAGGTAAACACCATAAATTCTCGACCTGACACGCTTATGCAGGTTCAAAAGCGTTCAAACTCCGTCACGTCATGCATGCACATACGCGAGTGTACACTATAAATATGACGGTTCGAAGCCTAGTAGTTTTTAGTAACCAGCCAACCAACGTAACTAGCGCATAATGTCTGAAGTAACGAAAACTGAGTACCGCGCGGTCTTTAGATTTTTAACAAAAGAAGGGCATACACCTTATCACATTAAACAAGATGCTGATCGGTCGGCTCGATTAATTCAAGTGATAACGCGTCAACAAATTTCAATTATTGAACATTTAGTGCTAGAAGACCACCGTTTGAACGTGAAGGAATTAGCAGTTATAACAAATATTTCCGAAACAAGTGTTCCGCGAATTCTCCATGACCATTTGGGTATGAATAAAATTAGTGCTAGATGGGTACCGCGACTTCTTTCTGCTCTCCAACGTAAACGTCGAGTCGAATGTGCGCAGTCGTTTTTAAACATGTGTGGAGACGACCCAAAACCGATTTTGGAGTCGATTGTCACAGGGGATGAAACAATGGTTCTGTCTTACGATCCTCTATCGAAAAGGGAGTCCATGGAATGGCGGCGACCTGATGAACCTCGTCCCAGAAAGGCGAAAGTCGTTCAATCAACGAAAAAGGTGATGACCACAATATTCTGGGATTGTGGGAGTATTTTGCTAATTGACTTTAAAGAGCGCAATACAAGTGTGAACGGTACATATTATACGTCTTTATTGCATAAATTAAGGGACAGTATTCGTGCAAAACGTCGTGGAAAATTGACCAAAAGGTGAGCGAATACTGCACGATAATGCTCCCGTCCATACTGCCGCCATTTCACAAGCTGCCATCCGCGAATGCGGTTTTCAAGAATTGGAACATCCACCGTATAGGCCGGATATGGCTCCTTGTGATTTTTGTTTTGTCTTCTAATTTAAAAAAAGACCTTAGGGGACGTAGTTTTAAGGACGACAGTGAGTTGCAAGCAGCTGTTATAGAACATTTTGACGGAAAAACTTCAGATTATTTTTACAAGGGTATCGAATTATTAATTAATCGTTATAATAAATGTATAAAAGTTAGAGGACATTACATTGAAAAATAAAGATTCTTATATTGCTCCAAGTTTCTTTTTTGTATATCAGGCCGAGAATTTATGGCGCCTACCTCGTACATGCATGTACACTTCCCAATAAACACGGGTTTAAAAGCTAATTTTTGCTAAACTCTTTTTTCTGTGTATTTCGGTACATATTCGATGTATACTCGCGGCAAAAAGTTTTATCGGGTCGTAAGACCAGCTATGTGGAAGATATATCTGGTCCACTTATATTCAATTTTTATAATACCTAAGTTGAGTAAATATACGAGGTGCATTCAAGTTCTAAGGCCTCCGATTTTTTTTTCTAACTAACTACTCACCCGAAAGCTATGAAACTGGTGTTACTTCTCGACGTAATCTCCCTGCAGACGTACACATTTTTCACAACGTCGACGCCATGATTCCATGGCCGCGCCGAAGGCTTCTTTAGGAGTCTGTTTTGACCACTGGAAAATCGCTGAAGCAATAGTAGCACGGCTGGTGAATGTGCGGCCACGGACAGTGTCTTTCATTGTTGGAAACAGCCAAAAGTCACTAGGAGCCAGGTCAGGTGAATAGGGAGCATGAGAAATCACTTCAAAGTTGTTTTCACGAAAAAACTGTTGCGTAACGTTAGCCCGATGTGCGGGTGCGTTGTCTTGGTGAAACAGCACACGCGCAGCCTTTCCCGGACGTTTTTGTTGCAGTGCAGGAAGGAACTTGTTCTTCAAAACATTTTCGTAGGATGCACCTGTCACCGTAGTGCCCTTTGGAACGCAATGGGTAAGGATTACGCCCTCGCTGTCCCAGAACATGGACACCATCATTTTTTCAGCACTGACGGTTACCCGAAATTTTTTGGGTGGCGGTGAATCTGTGTGCTTCTATTGAACTGACTGGCGCTTTGTTTCTGGATTGAAAAATGGCATCCACGTCTCATCCATTGTCACAATCGACGAAAAGAAAGTCCCATTCATGCCTTCGTTGCGCGACAACATTGCTTGGTAACATGCCACATGAGCAGCCTTGTGGTCGTCCGTCAGCATTCGTGGCACCCACCTGGAGGACACTTTTCGCATTTTCAGGATTGTGTGCACAGAACCCACGGAAATGCTAACACTGGAGGCGATCTGTTCAACAGTCATTCGGCGATCCCCCAAAACAAGTCTCTGCATTTTCTCGATCATGTCGTCAGACCGGCTTGTGCGAGCCCGAGGTTGTTTCGGTTTGTTTTCACACGATCTTCTGCCTTCATTAAACTGTCGCACCCACGAACGCACTTTCGACACATCATAACTCCATCACCACATGTCTCCTTCAACTGTCGATGAATTTCAATTGGTGTCACACCACGCAAATTCAGAAAACGCATGATTGCACGCTGTTCAAGTAAAGAAAACGTAGCCATTTTAAGTATCTAAAACAGTTCTCATTCTCGACGCTGTCGCTACAATTCGACCTGTCGTACAGTGCTGCCATCTCTGTGACGTATTGACAACGAACACACGCTCATTTTAAAACAATGCACATATCTCTATTTCTTTCCAGTCTGGAGAAAAAAAATTGGAGGCCTTAGAACTTGAATGCACCTCGTACTTAACTGCCTCGTAAAAGAAAATACATGTGGCATATAGAAGTAAATATATTTCCAATATTCTTCATTTATAATTTATCGCACGATAACACTGATGTGTCAATATTACAAAGATATCTTTTTGCTGTTCTATAAATGTTTGGAGCTTTCCGAATTTATTTTATTTTTTAAGGGCGAGAATGAATGCTTTATTGAGATCTCGGTTTTATAGAATTTGTAATTATTTATATTGATAAAATTTACGAGTATGTATCTGTCATTAATTTTTTTCTGTAACATACATTCTATTTATTTTGAAATAGATCCAAAACAAATTATGGGTTTTTCATTATAATTTAATTCAAAATTCCTGATTATATTACTATATCTGCATTCTAAGACTTTTTTTTATCTGGGGCAGTTTGCCAACATGTATTTATCTTGGTATTTACAGCGCAATTGCGAGGGGTGTTTAAATTTTGGAATATTATTTAAATCAAGATTTTTTGTAGCCCATATATCAAATACTTTTTTTTTTTAGTAGTTCAGCCACATCTCTAAAGATCAATTATTTCACCATTTCTTGTTTTATTAGTGTGGTAATTCCTGTGCATTTTTAAAACTACATATGTTAAAACGTCCGAGGTAAGTGTGATATTGCTCTTATTTTACATTTTAAAATATTTTCCTTTAAATATATTGTCTTCAAAAGATTCTATGTGTAATTTATTGTTTGCTTATTTATTGCTTTATTATGCTAGATGTATTAAATTTAGTATATCTCTCAAGCGTAAACAAAAATATTACAATCTGCCTTTATGGTTTATTAAAATTTAGTGGGAAATATGATCGGATTACTATAGTAGGATTACCCAACAGATGCAGTAGCAACAGCGCACGAGAAATGCGTCACTTAAACGTCATACGTAAAATAACGCTTACTATTGGTTCGTTTGCAAGGACGCCCAGAATAGAATAAATTTAGTGTTGTGTTTTGACAGTTTCAATTTTGCATTATTATTATTTTATTCTTTCTCAGTTTCTTTGCTTAATATCTAACAAAAAGTATTTCTGAATACTACTGAACATTGTTTTTGTGACAAACGTAAGTAAGCGCATGAAATATAACATCAGAAGATGGTTTTGAAATATCTATTTTATAGGCTATAAACTCAATCCTCCGGTTAATCACCTGTGGTATCAGTCTGCCCCTTTGCGTAACATTATGGAGAGAATTCACCTACTAAGAAGAGGCTCTCCAAACATTTTACAGTAGAGGACAAGGAGAGGTTTTTGAATATATACAAAACCTTACAAGAACAGCCAGGTACTTCGAATATAGATAACATTGCAACTACAGCAACAGCAGCAGGTAAATATTAATGTTATTTTTTGAATAATAAAGTCACATTTTGGTGATTTATATTCAGGAATATCAGAACGTAGTGTTTACAAGGTTTTGCAAGAATATAGTGCTGAGCATAAATTTCAATCACCAAAGAAATACCATAGGAAAAAGGCCGTACTGGACAACGTTAATGATGTAATGCGGAATAGCATTCGAGGAATTATTCATTCCTTTTTTTTTAAAAACGAACCTCCAACTATACAGAAAATTCTTATGGTGATAAATGAAAGAGACGATTTACCTACCAAACTTTAAAATTTCAACTCTCAGAAAATTAATAAGAGAATTGAACTTTCGGTAAAGTATAATGAAAGTGTTTGTTTCTTTTTATAAACAGTTTTGCATTTGTAGTTATCAGAACAGGAATCGTAATAGTATTATTATTAATAATATTATTACTTGGAGGAGACAATACTTACGTAAAATAAGAAAATATCGTGAAGATGGAACACCGGTATATTACTTAGACGAAACATGGGTGAACGCTGGGCACACAGTAAAGTGTGAGACAAGCATTTATAGATGGTTTGTCCCCAGGCCTTAAAAATCCTTCCGGAAAAGGGAAAAGGTTAATTATATTACACATAGGTTCTGACGAGGGATTTGAAGAAGATGGCTTGCTACTTTTTGAATCTAAAAAGACAGGTGATTACCACGAAGACATGAATGCGGAGAGATTTGAAGAGTGGCTTCAACATATTCTGCCCAATTTGAAAGAAAATGCAGTCATTGTTTTGGATAACGCACCATATCACAGTCGCAAAATAAATAAACCATCTACAGCAAACAACCGCAAAGCTGAAATTCAACAATGGCTTGTCAATCAAAACATATCATATGAAGATGACATGGTGGTTATTAGCATTAGTTAAGGAAAATGTCAGCGGCCTTGCGAAATATGCTGTAGATGAGATAATTGAAGCATCAAATAGAAAGGTATTGCGGCTACCTCCATACCATTGTGAATTAAATCCGATAGAGTTGATATGGGCACAAGTAAAGGGGTATGTTGCTAGACACAATGTATCATTCAAAGTAGAAGAAGTAAAGGAATTATTTCAACAAGGTGTGTCCAATATTTCATGTGAAAATTAGAACAACGCAATTAAACATGTGGTTAATGTGGAAAACAAAATGTGGGAACTTGGTAATTTAATGGATTGTCAAGAAGACTCATTAATCATAACAGGTGATGATTCCACTACATCATCTTCAAGTGATGACTAATTATTAGTGAGACTAATTTGATGCTGTTTTATTTAATATGCTGTTTTTGTAAATCACTGCTATCTTATACTTTATTTTTCATATGTAAATTCATCTGTTTATGAATGAATAAACACATTTTCTTTGTATCATGTAAGTAATCATAGAAACTTAAAATATATTTTCTCCTAATAGTGTATATATTGCATTAAAAATTTCCGAACCTGTCGTTTTCTTTATTTAGAAGAAAATTATTCTTTGATTTCACCATTTTAGCTACCTTAAGCTTGCTTTTAATAAATTGTTATACAAATGCCACTATATACAGAATATTAAACATAGTTCTTTATTATAATGTACTATTCCAAACGTCAAACAAATTATCATATCACATTTCTTGTTCGCATAAACCTAGAGAGGACGGCTCTTGTATTTTATTTTATTTTCATTTTCCTTTCGATTATACGTAAAATAATCTAAAGTAATCAAAATTATTAGTAACTAGTTGCTTAAACAGAGCTTATATTACATACCTATATTGCATTAATTTTCGTCTATTATAATTACATTTATATAGGAGAATATAGAATACTTGCATCAAAATGTGGGGTTAGAACTACATATTTGTTTATAATGTCTAATGTCAAAATATTTATGGTTAAGGCTATGCGTTAAGCGTTGTGAATTTGCCTTTTTAAGCTATTACGTCAATGCAATATTGCTACTGCATCTGTTCGGTAATCCTACTATAGAGTTAGCCAGTGATACCTTCCATATAGCTGGTCTTAAGACCCAACAAAACTTTTTGCCGCGTGTATACTTTGATATACCGTGATGCACTCTTTGAGGGTACCTATACCAAATCCGTTAGTATTTCTACGCACACATTTCAAGACAGACCAAAATTTGCTTTATAACACTAATCAGTTTTTTGTTGGCACTTCTCAACTTTACGATGCTAACAAGGAGCATTATCGGTAATAATTGGAGCATTTTAAAATTACTATAGCATCTTTATTTATCCAAAAAGTGCAAGTCTAATTACAGAACAACAATTGACAATGTTCAAACATTCATAATAAATCCACTGGTATTCTTTTTAAAATTGTACTAAATCAGCCCTCAAATACCTTACCATACCATATTCAGACTTAATGTTAATATTAATGACCAAATAACATCTAGCAAAGCTGCTTCACCTCAGCTCGGCAATTTTTAAACCCATTTGTTGAAGAATTTACATACTGCAAGTATAATTAATATTCATATGGATTAGATTATGTATTGAAAATTAATAATAATTAAAATTAATAAAACACTTAGTAATTTTAAGCTACTAGAAAATGTAATGCACTTCTTTTTAAAAAAGTTGTGTTTCATTATACTTCCTAAGGTGCACAATGAATTATTAAAATCCTACTGACAAGATACGACTTAGAGAATATCAGAATTTATCTTATTCATTAAATTATTCAGTATAGGTATAATTTTACATAACAGTCCTTACCCCTGGTATTTTCCCAATTACTTCAATAAATTGTTTAAAATAGGCCTGAATATAATCCATAGTGTACACTTTAGGTGTATCTGAAGTTAGCTTCCTTATGTATGTTATAAAATCAACATCGGGACACGTAGCAGAATCTCCACATTCGGTAATATAACGCTGAAATTCGTGTATGTTGCTCCTTGACATTTCTATATCTGGTAATTTCATCGAGGCAAACACAAAAGAGTAGTTTAAAAATTCTTTTACACTTAACGGGCTCCATGGTTTTTCAGCATGTTGTTTTACAACAACATCATCTGAAAGAAAATATCATTAGGTATGTAATCTTTAAAAATATGTATATATTGGATAGACAAAAGTAAACATACTGTTAAGTTCAATAAAAACTATGTTGCTTAAAATATTTGGTTTTCCTGATATGACCACCTTATAGGGAGCCTCAGGTTTCAGTTTTTTACTTATAGGTTGTGTTTGCACTTCTTTGGACTGCATATTCTTTGAATCATATGACGGAGGATTAAATGATTGTTCATTATCAACAACATGTTTAATCTTTATCTTGAGATATTCTTTAAGTTTCTCAATATATTCAATCCTGGCCTGTTCATTGACACACACTGCATCATAATTTTTCCAACCAATCCATGATTTCATATAATAACAAAAACAATCTGCCAGAATATATCTCATACAAGGTGTTATATTTTTCAAATTCAACTGCAAGTCATAGGAAAGAATATCTATTATTTTACCAACATCTAGATGAAGGAATTCTCTTTTCAATATAGTACGTATGCACTCATTTAAATACTCATTACTTCTTCTGAGCCTTTTTTGTAGCGATGTGGAGCCATTTGGCGTCACTTGTGGTGTCCTCTTTCTCTTTGAAGACATCACCAATTTATAAGTATATATCTGTGAAATTGAGGACGTAGCGGAAAATGTGTTTTAGGAATAAAATAAAGCTGTTTCCAAAAATATGTATACATTCGTCACACAATCGTCATAACAAAATGTAGAGGTTATGTACACATATCTGTAGTATACATGGGCGAGATAGGGGAAGTGGATAGCAATTGGCTTTCATTCAGACTAGACCGACTCGTGTTTTGTCGGCTGTCGGGGAAACCGGTAGGTAATCCGGTACCCGAGAGCCGACAAAACACGGTCGATCTAGTCTGAGTGAAATTAGATCCACTTCCCCAATATCGCCCATGTATATCTGTGGTATACATCATGGTACAAGGAAAGTACTACCAGTTCAATAAAGTTGTGATTCACAGGCCACATATATGTCAATAAAGTCCTTTTTAACACGTTGGCTACCAGATGAGTCACCGGTGATGCATGAGATTAGGTTCCTTTACACCCCACGTAACATTTAAGCAGATTTCTGTTCGCGACCAAGCATGTTCTCAAGTTAGTGTTACAATTTTTACTCACAAGATGTCGCTATTTATTTTAAATATGGCATCTGAATTAATTTCAGTTCATTTTGCTGTGTGATCACCGGTGATACATTTGGTACATCAGTGAACTTTTACATGGTTATATTGTTTTGTTGTGATCATTTTTGAGCTGTTTTTTGTTGTGGATTATATTTTTATTTTTAAAATATGGACGCAAACGAAGAAGAAAGATTACTGCGATAGTATAATGAGTTGGAATCTGAAGGTAATAAATGTTAGGTTAATAACATTGTAAACAGAAATTCATAATATATTTTTATATAGAGGAAAACAGTCAGAATAGCAATGAAGTGCAAGAAGATGAGAACCATGAATTTGGAGTTAGTAGTGGACAAACATTTCCAAACTCTCATCAATACCTAAACTCGGAAAGTGGCAATGAAGAACCATTTAGTGCTTCTGATTCAGAATACGTTCCTAGTACTGAATCTGAATCTGACTCTGAATCTGAATCAGAAACCGAAATTGCTGACGATTCCGTTTCATTAGAACCAGGCGACGTCAATCACAATCAACCTGGTGCTATATTATGGAAAGATGTAGATGGATCATCTCTGAATAATTTTACTTTCACTGAGGTGGGCCGAATAAATGTTCCTTCTAATCTAAGGCCAGTAGATATGTTCAGACTCTTTGTGGATTCTAATATTTTGGATTTGATTGTATTGGAAACAAACAAAAACGCTAGGAAATACAAAGCAAATTGGGTTGATGTGTCTGCTAAAGAAATGGAAAAATTTTTTGCTATTATGCTGTATATGGGACTAGCGAAACTTCCAAAAATATCAGATTACTGGTCCCGTAAATTTCTATATCGTCACTGTTTTGTTCGACATGTTATGTCGAGAAATAGATTCCAGGGCATATTGCGATTTCTGCATTTTGCTGATAATGATACAGCAGATAAGAGGGATCGCCTTTATAAAGTTAAACCTCTTACAGAAGCATTGACCAAGAAATTCAAGGAGCTAAAGATCCCCTCAGAGGTAGTATCCATAGATGAATCTATGGTACCATTCAGGGGTCGGTTGTTATTTCGCCAATATATTCCCGGAAAGGCGTCGAAGTACGGAGTGAAAATATTCAAGCTATGCGATGAAAGCGGCTACACTTACGAGACCGAAATTTATAAAGGGAAGAATGATACGGTTAGTGCAGGACGAAGTAGCAATACAGTTGTTATGAATTTAATGAAAAATTATCTTGACACTGGACGAACTCTGGTAGCAGACAACTATTATAACAACCTTGAGTTATCAGATATCCTATTGAAAAGAAACACCCATACAGTTGGTACGTTACGGAAGTTTGTAAAAGGGGTACCAAAAGAAATTTCGGATGAAAAAAAAATGAAAAAGGGCGATATCAAGGGAAAAGAAAGTAATGGGAAAGTCATCGGCAACTGGAAAGACAAGAGATCTGTTCGGTTTATTAGCACGAGACATACACTCAACATGATCGACACAAACAAAAAAAATCGGAAAGGTGAAACTATTTATAAGCCTGAAGCTATCGTATTTTACAATAAATTCAAAATGGGAATTGATTTGTCTGATCAATTAGCTGCTTATTTTACCGTTCTTCGTCGATCTATTAGATGGTATCACAAGGTCGCTTTTGAATATTTGTTCGGTACGACCGTTATAAATGCTCTCATTTTATACAAATTATCGAACAAAAAGAAAGTTCAGGTAGCAGACTTTAGAGAAGCACTTGTTATGGGACTGCTTGGGGATGCTGTAAATAACGAAATACAGAATAAGAAAACCAAACACTTGCTGAAAGAAAGTGTTGACAAAACAAAAGACAATCGAAAAAAGAGGAAACGATGTGTTGGCTGTTATGACAAGGAATATACAATACATAAAAAATCAATATTAGCAGCACACAAGGCTAAACTTGTTTCCACTTTTTGCGAAGAGTGCCCAAATAGTCCCGCGTTGTGTTTAGAATGTTTTCAGAAAAGGCACTAATTTGTATGTTTTTTCTGTGAAACTATATTATGTTCCTCTATAAATCATTTTTTTTACATTTATTAAAAATAAAAATGTTTTTGCTCGAATTTTGCAAGTCTTATTATATTACAATGTATAACTTAACCACGATGTATCACCCGCGATCCCCACTTTGACCGTATATGACTTAGTTCATATATGTACCACTGCCAAATTTTGTTCTCGCTAATATGTCCCAGTAAATTTTCCCATCAATTTAGATGTAACAATGCAAGAAATCACCGGTGATACATTTGGTCCACAAATGAACTAAGCAGTTTGTGCACCGGTGATGCATATGGTACATAAGGGCAGATATTTCTCTACAGCATTGGTAGCCAAAGTGTTAACATAAATGGAAATTTTGTAATGTAAAAAATAATGATAGGAATAATCTTAAAAGTAAGAAATATATAGAGAGCATAATGTTAATTTGTTGACAAATAAATTGAAGGCTGCTGAGGTGTAGGGATGGTAATATAATCGATTATAAATTTGTATATTAATTTTTTAAACAAAACTTACCTCTTTTTTAATTATGCTAAAAATAATTTATTTAAAAATAAATGCGATACATTTTATAGTAGCCAGAAAATATTAAATACTTTAATTATTAATCTTTAACTATTGGCAATGTTTGGTTTTATATAAGTTCTTCATATCATTTACAATATAATAATATGTGAAAATGTTTCCTTATGCTTGTACAAAGATTTGTATCATTTTATCTGTAGGATATAATAAACAAAAAAATTATTTGTAAAATAAGGGTGAATTCAGAAGAACTAAAATACAGTTTTTTACTAGCTGAAAAAATGTTTTATTTTTCTTGTTTTCATTTTCAAACGTGTTAAACTTAATTTTTCATTAATAGTTTTCAATCTAATATACGTTATTATAGGGTTCGAACAAAAGCTAAAAATCACTTCTTTCGAAATGCACTAAAAAACTTAATAAATACAAACTAAAACAATGTCCTACACTAAAATAAAAACCTTCGACTATAAATATAATAATAATGTCTGTATTAAATAATAAAAAAGCATATATTAATCCGGACAAATCAAAAAATAACCTAATGCAGAACGTAAACACAAACATAAACAAAAATGACGCCTCTATCAACGATGACGCGCAGACGACCTGCGCGGCGTGGACGAGTTTCGGTTTAGAGAAGAGCATAGCTTGTTTATCATGATACAAATAAAGAAGTTACGCTCATGCGCATCTATGATGACGCGCATTCGACCTTAATAAAGTTATGAATTTACTGGTCCCATCATATCAATAAAGTCCTTGTCAGAAATGAACATAGTCGTATAATCTTAAAAAACAAATCATAACTTTAAAAAAAAATATCTTACATTTTCTAATATACCCTGTCTCAGAATAAGAAGGAGTGCGTCAAATAATAAGTACGCCCATTCCGCCATTTTATGTTTATAACCTGTGATTTTGCTTTCTTACATTTTTGGTTTAATATATTACATTTAACTGTTATTAAATAAAATCTGTACATTTAAGTTCAAAATGAACATGACTGATCTGCCAGGTCACAGCAAAGCGTTAGTCTCGCCGCCTAAACGGCGTGATCGATTAGGACATCTAGCACATAACGAAAAACAAAGAGTTTTAAATATGTATAAAATGTTAACATTACAAATTCCCAGAATGGGAACAACAGAAATAAAATATAATAATTAGTAATGTGTATATGTAATTATTTTTGCAGATAATGTAAGCATCTTTAACCAATATGAATTATAGTATTTGTTACTGTTGTATGTAGATTCATATTTCTAAAAGTAATTGCTTGAATTTACCTACTCAGGGTTTATCATATAGAACACCAATGATTTATTTGTTTAACTTCTTTATTGATATTATTTACGATATAAAATAATATGCAAAAGCTTCTCCGCAAATTCTTGAGGGCCCCTTGATGAGAAGTTTGATACACTCTCGCATCTGGTACAAATATTTGATAACAGACTTAATTCACAATTTTCACATTCGCTAAGAAGTATAATAGGTACTTATACATTTATAATAGTAATCCTTAAGACACTCAGAACATAATCTACTATTTTCATTTGGCTTATGTATTGTCTTTATACATATATCCGTCAATAGCCTTTTTTTGGAAACCTAGAATCAACAAATTTTAATATTAAGATAAAAGATTAACATTCATCAAATTATAGATATAATATATACCTGCTTGTGGTTATAACTTTTTTCTGTATTCAATTGCCTTGCACTCTTATTGCTGCTTTAAATGGTACAATGTAAAGTGGCACTTCCACTCATTTCAATCCATAATAAAAAAATGAAGCCCAAAGGGCTAAATCCTTAGTTAAAAATAATACGGTTCTACAATTCCTATCTAAAGCACTATTTCTAACCTCAATCTCAACAACATGTCTAACATGTCATATATAATTTTAGTAAATTTTTAAGCTATGTGTTCCGGATTTTGGCGCGGTATTTGAATCACTCCTTCTTATTCTGAGACAGGCTATAGCTTAAAATTATTAAATGCGTAACTTAACTAGTGAACTCTAAAATATTGTTAATTTTCAATCATAATCCAATCCAAATAAAAGTTAATTTTTGTAAATTCTTCAATAAAAAGATGTTCTCAATATTTTCAGTTTACGTAAAAAACAAGAGTTATTAATGTTTATACGTAATTAAATTTGCAGATAGTGTAAGCAGCTTCAGCATAAGTACAGCAGACCGATTTTCATGTGGCCGGTTAGAAGTACCGCCCTCGAGATGCGCACGAAATTCATACCTCTGGCATTCAGTGTTTTACATCGTTTTAAGCGACACTGACCCTTACTTGACGCACGTACAAATTCTCCCACCGGCCACATGAAAATCGGTCTGCTGTAATTGTGTGTATTTATTGTTACCATATTATGCCTCACATTTCTGAAAGTAGTTAATAGTTGAATTTATCTATTTGAGATTTGTCATAGCAACAGCAATAATTTATTTTTATAAGTTCTTGATATTATTTACAATATAATAATATGTGAAAGTGTTTCCTTATCCTTATGCTTAAAGCCTGCTTGATATAAGGTTTGATTTTGTCGCTAGAGTATGTATAATAAACAAACAAAAAATTTCAGCGAAATAAAAATTGTATATCATTTGGCAACAATTTATTTTCTTGGAAAATAATAGTGAATACAGGAGGTTTAATAGACAGTTTTTTACTATTTTGCAAATTGTTATATATTTTTTTCATATTTAAATGCTTTAAGCTTAATATTTTATTTCCAGATCTATATAATATAAAATTACTTATTTTGGTGTATTACTTTGTACCCTATTTGGCACTTTGTGAAATGTAGAACATACAATGCTCGAGTCTTTTATTTTACTATGATTTTTGCAGGCCCTTACATTACAAGCAGACATTTCTCTTGTAAAGCAAAACGTCTTTACAAATATTAAACTAAACTAAACGTAAATATTAAAGTTTTCTTAGAAATCTACGGTTTAGTCCATATCTTTCTTTTTTGTTCGCGTTTTTTATTTTTTATATTAAGAATGTTTGTTATTTTAACAAGAACTACAACTCGTAATAAATTCTTTCTTTTATTTGTGTCCATTTGGAATTTTCGCAGAAAAATACACACAAATGAAATTTTAGGGTTACAAAATTTCGGATACCCGCCAAACTAGTAATACATTCGACGCATGCCCGGACCTTTAAAATTTTGTATCGTTGCAAGTGGGCAAAATAAATTATGCACAGAAAATTGTACAGAATATTCTGTACAGAAAACTGTGCAGAATCATGTACAGAAAATAATATCAATAATGTAAATATGAATAATGTACACTAACTAAATCAATGTTATACACTAAACTAAAATCTAAAGACTATAAATATAATAATAATGTCTAAAATAAATGATAAAAAAACATGTATTAATACAGAAAAACCACAAAATAACCAAGCGCGCAACGTACACACATTTAAAAAAAATGGCACCTAAATCTCAACTATGACGCGCTTTCGACCTGTGCCGCATAGACAAATTTTGGTTGTCGGAAGAGCAAGCATATCTCTTTCCTTGTACCATAGTACATACTGGGTACATATTACACATATATGTTGTTTTTTATTTTTCATACAAACTGTGCAGTGTTGCCATTTACACCACAAAAATTTACAGAAAACTACTCATAAAATTCCTTATTTTTCAAAAACGTTCCCTATGCTACAACAAAAATAGTTTTATTTTTATAGCATATAAAACAAAACATGTAGGTGTTATATGTAAAATCAATAGATACTATTACTAAATACTGTTAAATGACCAATTCTTATTTTAAATGTACTGGCTGACTCATTTGATTGTTAGGGCTTGGCCCATGCAATTGCATTAATAATCTGTAATTTTAAATTCATATCATGTGAAAGTTGATAATTTTTGAAATCATTGCTAAACTGCGCTTATGGAATTATACCATTGATTTTGCAATACTTTGTTAATGGATGGAGTTTATAGACAGAGATTGCTGGTTTATATAGGTTTCCCAAAGATCAATTCTTATGAATGAAATGGATAAACGTTATTAATAGGATAGATGTTTACCCCACAAGTACCACAATGTTGTGTTCAGAACACTTTCTTATTGTTTAATTTGTGGACGGGCAAACTCGTATTTTTCGTTAAATATATAAGACCTTTTTAAATGATTGCAAAATGAAATAGCAATAAACTTTACATTTTGTGTACATTTCCTTGAACTATTAAGTGAATAAATTGTACAACAATTTCTCATACAATATCAATTTATTTTAAACTGTATTCATAGTAGCTTACGTATTTACATACATAGTATTAGAAATAAAAAGTTTATGTAATTACCTTTGCAATAACAAACATTGAAATACAATGCAAGAGGAAAAATCCCTTACCACAAAAAATATATATAAAAAATCTAAATACGTATTTCGGCCACTAAGTTGCCATCTTCAGTAGATATCTGTATAAAACAAAAAAGAGTGTTAAACGTGGTATTTTTGGCTAAGGTGTAACCTTAGAAGATATGCTCTTCACCAAATCACCAATGGGATAACACTGATTTCTTAAGAAACGACATCCCTATATATACTACCTACCTAAATCTAACGGGACCATAACGTTACTCTAAACCGTGACAAACTAATCCCCTAAAATTACAATAATCCGTACAAGCTGGACTCGGGTATCGGTCCATTGTCAGAATTCATTAACTTACATCTATTTCTATATAAATAATTTCGTAACTGTCTAATTCTCTAAAATTATTTACAGTTTTAATTAATCTAAGACTATTTACCATGGCCTGTATCGAAAATATGTCGAGCAACACTAGAGGTTTGTTCCAACATACAGTTCAGAACGGTTCTAGAACTAGTGCGCATGTCATTTAAGAAAAAACTGTTCGGACCATGCAGCTCTGGAACTACAAATTCTGAGAACTAGTAGTTCAATGTTCGCGTTAAAAAGTTGTCCACATTTAGTAACTTCTTCCCTTAAATTTTGTTTAAATGTAAGCAATCCATTTGTACTTACCTAAAATTCATAAACCAGACAATTCGATGACACCTATTGTTTCAGGTATCAACCACTGATCTGTATAATATACTGAGCAATAGCATGTTACAAATTGTGATCAAATACGAACTGCGCACGGGGCTGACGCACATGCGCAATAACATAAAATAAAGGCGCTAATTTGAAATTCCTAAAATCTTTGTTAAGTATGTAACCGAACATGAACTTTAAAATTAAAATCTACATCTGAAAATAATGAAATACTTATTTATTTAGGGAAATTTAAAAAAATACTCAAAAAAACAATATATTCCTTTTGAAATATTTATTGATTATAAAAAAGTATTAATGTGGAGAGCTTTTTTCTTAGAAGTTCTCCACGTTTTACTTCTGTTTGTTTCTTTGCATCTCTATGCATCGCACATGCTTAATTAAAAGAGAAACGTGACTTTCATGTAAAATAGATGAATCAAACATATGTGTATCGGAGGATACAAAGTACTTATTTTCTACAAACAAGGTAATAAAAACTGAACGTACAAGTGAAATAGCTCAAAAAACACTGCCTCTGCAGGAAGTTTATTGTTGATTTGTACAAGAATATTACGTACTTGGACTTCAACTATTTTACATACTTTTGTGACATCTTGTGAAGGACATATTAAAGCACCATGATTTTTTCTGTTCAAACTAGCCTTATCGACAGATGTTTGTGAGATTTCTTCTAGTACGGACACACGTTTAGCACACTTAACAATGCGCTTCAATTGTTTGACAACAAAATCAGAAATAACAACATTTTGGGATAACAATGTCAGTGATGGTAAGTCGGGAATTGTATAATTTGATTCTTTTCAATGTCTTTCACATTTTTCTTAATAAAAATACTCCAAAAATATAAACAAAAACCTAGTACAGCAAAATCACTATATGCACACTTGTTCTACATTAGCAAATATATATTTTCATCCTTCTCTAAAATTGTGATTTTGCTGCTTGGGGCACGTCTATTGAAATCGACGTTCGGAAGTTTACTGATTTCACATTCGAATGTCAAAAGACTAGGGACTGCGCATACTCGTAAGCCCCGACCCACTTGGCAAAATCACAATTTTAGAGAAGGATGAAAATACGTATTTGCTAATGTAGAACAAGTTAGCATATAGTGATTTTGCCTCGTGGGGAGATAAGTATTCAATTTGGCATAAAAATTCCACGCGCATCCTATTGCTTGCTCATCCATTTATATTATAGAGATCAGTGGTACCAACATACCGACATACCTGATATCGAAATGGTTAGTGAATGAATTTACAAATTTACCCGAAAAACCCAGAGAAATAGAGTAGGGGAGAACGCGCTTCGACGAGTGCGCATCCAGTTTTAAGCAAACGCTATTGTGGTCGCCATTTTGCAGGGTAATTGGCACTTGTGTTGTTGTAATTGTCAAGCTTGGAGGTTATTTTTAATTAATTGTATTAAAAAGGACTTGTGTGTGTTATTAACATGTCGTGCTCTGTGTTGGGCTGCAGTAACAGTCGAAGATTTAAGCCGGAAGGCATTTCTTTTCACACGTAAGTTTGTTTACATTTTTCTAAGTCAATGAACTTTACATGCGAATTGTTGAGCTAGGTATAAATATTACCGTAATAGAATGAAAGAATTGCATCTTTAAGAGCGCGATTAATTCTGCACTATTTGTAGATTTCCACGGGGTGATTCATTGAAAATGTGGTTAGATGTGCTAGGAAAAAATGTTGAAACGTGGACCTGGTCCAAAAATAAAGTTATTTGTTCCAAACATTTTTGTAAGGCTTGTGAGCAACCTTCAAAATGGCGGAATTCAATTTAACTTAGTTGGCGCATCTTTAAGCGCGTTCTCCCCTACTCTATTTCTCTGGAAAAACCAGATAGTTTCTCAGTTGAAAATTATTCATTAGAATTTATTGCAAAAGTCAAAGATCATAAGCTGAAACAGGGTGAAATTTTAGTTTCATTTGATGTAAGTTCATTGTTTCCCTCAGTACCGATTCCAGAAACATTTAAATATTTAGAGGATTTGTTGATTAAGAATAAAATTGAACGCGTAAAAATAGATGAATAGGTACTTGAAGTTGACAACTCTTTGCATGTCCATGCATGTCCCAGAACTGCTTTCAGTTTGAAGGTTACTTCTACGAACAGCGACAGGGTACAGCAATGGGCAACAGCTTGTCTCCATTTATTCATGAGTCACTTTGAAACAGTGTTGCCAACCCACTACAGACGATTCCCCCTGAATGCTCTGAATAATGCTTGAAAACCCCCTAAATTTCATCAAAAACCCCCTAAAAACGAGTAAATAAATTGTTATAAAAAAAATAACTCCTTTATATTATTGTGACAGTTATTTGTATAGCCAAACGCATGTTTCCAGGAAATTAAAAAAATGTTATAAGTTTTTAACATATATTTAATCAATCTTTATTTAAACTTTCCAAAATAGTTCTCTTATAAAAATAATATACCTACATAGGGTAGCGGGGGGTATCGTTGGCAGGCCTCGATGATTGGCACCTCCATTTGTTTTTGGCTGTAAAAAGCACAATCCGCTTGTTTTCTACATGAAATATTTTTTTGCACAATGTATCATCCTTGTATGACGTGTTACACATACGACGCGGGCGTTAATTTGACAGGTCTGTTTGACAAGTCAGTGTTGCCAATAATGCTGGTGATTTATCACCAGTTCTGGTTGTTTTTCTTAATTTTAAATTACCTCGTGATTATTTTTGAAATTACTATATCTGGTGATTTTGGATACTATTAATTTTTTTCTTGGTTACCAAGAATATAAAACATTAAGCTCCTAAAAAAGTTAGTCGGAGTTAATTAGATACCGTTGGGTCCACAGTTGCGATGTGCGCATGCAGTGCAGCCGTTTACAAACACTTAAAGGTAGGTTCCTATGCACTCAGGTATGTTTTTAAGTTTTGTTCTATTTTAAGCAAGTCAAGAGAAATTTGATAATGTTTAGGTGTAATTAATTTCCTTTTTTCTTCAGTGTTTCTAAGTTGTGTTCCATGTTTTCATAGTATGATATTTCCATATTTGTAAAATTAGAAAAAGAAGGTAGACGGCTTTTATGATACCGTGATACGATTACGGAAAAGGCATGGATGAGTTCACAATTCTTCTGTTGAACTTAAAACTGACGAAATCTATTATTTTTGTAGGAAAATCGAATAAATTACAATTTATACACCTATCCTTAATTTTGTTTGCAATACTCAAGTATAACAGTTTTCAATGTCCTCTACAAATACCCCTAAAAAATAAAACCCCCCAGATTTCCCCCATGGCTCAAAAAAAACCCTAAATCTAGGGGGAAAACCCCCAAGTTGGCAACACTGCTTTGAAACCGAATTTGAAAGGAACTCTAAGTATTTCCCTAAAGTATGGATTAGGTACGTTGACGATATTTTCGCGATTTTTAATACTAACTTTTGTGATTTGGATAATTTCTTATGTGAATTAAACTCGAAATTCACTACTATTAATTTCACACTAGAAAGGGAAAACAATGATCAACTACCATTTTTAGATGTTTTTGTTATAAAAAATAATAATAACCATAGAAATAGATATTTTCCGAAAAGAAACCAACGTTAACAAGTTTATAACAGCGGATTCAAATCATAGTTTTCAGCAAAAGATGGCTTCTTTTAATTTTCTTATCCATCGGTTATTAAGTTTTCCACTTACTACAAAAGATAGATATGAAAAAGAACTTAGTTTAATTAAAAAGATCGCGAAGTACAGTGGCTACGACTCAGAAATAGTAACTAAGCTTATTAGGAAACAAATTCAGGATACTACATGTTTGCTACCTCAAAAAACTCTTGGTAATAAGTTTGTTTCTTTGCCGTATTATTTCGTCACACGAAATTTGAACAGCATTTTTAAAGAACAGTAACGGACGCATTCAGCAAACACAACAGTTCAATGATCGGATTCGGAGAATGTACGCTCACTCTAAACATGTTGCAGAGCTTCCGCCATTTTAGCGAGCGGAAAAATTCTACGCTCAATGAGCGTATTTTGTACGTATGCGCGATTATTGCATTCCAACCAATGACCATTGAGCGTATTTTGTTGGCATTGCACGATAATCGCATTCCAGCCACTGACGTATATAATATAAATGGATGAGCAATAGCATGTTACAGATTGCGATACTAATAAGAACTACGCGCATGCGCAATAACATACAATATGGGCGCTAGTTTGAAATACCTAAAATCGTTGGAGTGTGAACAGAACTTTAAAATTAAAATCTCTATCTGAAGATAATGAAATATTTATTTATTAGGGGAAATTTAAAAGAATACTCAAAAAAACAGTACATTCCATTTCAAATATTTATTGGCTATAAAAAAGTATTAATTTGGAAGGCTTTTTTCTTCTTCCCTATGTTCTACCTCTGTTTACTTCTTTGCAATGCTATAGCGGCGGATTTTTGTACATAAATAACATCGCACACCGTGCTTAGTTAAAAGAGAAACGTGACTTTCATGTAAAATATATGAATCAAACATATATGTATCTAAGGATACAAAGTACTTATTTTCTACTAACAAGGTAATAGAAACTGAACGTACAAGTGAAATAGCTCAAAAAACACTGCCTCTGCAGTACCTTTATTGTAGTTTTGTACAATATGGCGTACTTGGACTTCAACTATTTTACATATAGGAGAAAATCAGTGGCCGCTAGATGGCTCTCAAATATCAACGAAATCGGGAAAATATTGTCTGTTTGCTTCTTGTACTCCATTCGTAAATAAATAATGGGTTTGATTGAATTATCTCTAATTTCAACTTATTAGTACTACACCTATCCCACACATTCCAATTGCAAACTGAATATTTTCCCTATTTCAGTAGTTAGTAAAGCGGCCGACAGAGGGTTGCCACTTTGCTGATTTTCGCCTATATTGGTGACATCTTGTGAAGGACGTATTAAACCACCATGATTTTTTGTTCAAAAGATAAAAACTAGCATTACTGCATTATCTACAATGTTTGTGAGATTTTTTCTAGTACGGACACACACTTAAAAATGTGCTTCAATTGTTTGACAACAAAACCAAAAATGTAGGCAACAAACATTTTATGATAAGTGATAACAATGTCAGTGATAGTATGTATGTCATTGTGTAATTATGATCATTTTCAATGTCTTCGGCATTTTCCTTAATAAAAATACACCAAAAATATAAACAAAAAGCCAGTCTATTATAAATCGTCGTTCGGAACTTTAGTGATTTCACATTTGAATCTAATCTGTGCATTTAAATGTCAAAACACTAGGGACTGCGGATACTCGTAAGCTCAGAGTTAAAAATTCATTTTGGCATAAAAATTTCACGCGCATCCTGTCACATTGCTCATCCATTTATATTATACAGATCAGTGATCCTGTCGCATGCTGCGTGTTTTGATATGGCAACCGACTTCTGTTATGAGCGTCCAAATGATCGATTAAATCCATCCGCTATTTCTAAGAACAATAAAGAACATAGACCAGTAAATATTTCTTGAGCTACAATAATTTAGACTTCAATCTATTTAAAACATCAAATTTTATTTTATACATATAAATGTCCAATTTCCACCCCTGCGTGAAATTTTTTTAGGTGACTGAAAAATTATGGGTATAATCAAATTTAACCTAGAATAAATTCAAAATTACAGGTATTAATACTACATACTGGCAATGTTTAGACTCAGCAGTGACGGTAGAAGAAATAAAGGAATACGTTTAAAAGTTTGTGATTTGATAACATTAAAATATATAAATAGCAATGCATAAGTTTATTATAGACAGCAAATATTCATTACCATACAATAGATTTATTGTTGAATTTTACCATATTTCATCAACAAAAGTAGTTTGAAGCATGTACTTTACATTTTTTAATCCAGTGTTATTTAATCTTTAAACTGCTCAAAAGAAAAGCATGGTCACTCCTTCTAATTTATTTAAACTGAAGTTCATACACGAAGCAGTATTAAATTATATGAATAAATAACACATTTACTTGTACTAAACAATTTATTTCTTAGATGAAAACTTGTTATTTAATCTAGTCTTTTCTTTATTACTTCAAATATTAAATTTACAAATTAAATATATACTACACTCCAGGACATAAAAAATTGTAAATACAAATAAAGACCTATAAATATTACCTTTTCTCAGTTAAAGGGAGCATTAATTCAAAGAATTGTCGCCAACATAATCTTCTTTTAAGACAAGTATACAGAGGACATTGGGTTTGTCAACACGGTTAGTGGATTCATTAATTCAGAAGTTGCAACAGATGTGACTATAACAGGTTGTCCATTTGGTATTAACAATTCGTTTGCGTTCATAACATTTGTATTTGGATCGCCTATCACAGGTAGCATGTTGTTCACTGGTGTAGTGACAAGTGGTGAAAAAATGGTCATATTATCCACCAAGGGTGGTGCCGGCATAGTTAAATTTGCATAGTTTCCATAATTCGTGACATTTATTAGGGAATTCGTGTCCAATATGTTAGTGGCGACATTGGTAAGATTAACATCAGTGGAACTACTCATTGCAATGGGTTCGAGATTCTCAGGCTCTGTCTTGACAGTATTGAAATCATTCACTATACCTGTAGGCACGCTGTTGGTGAATGCAGTAGTAATTACAGGAATACTCAAGTTAGAATTGGAATAACTAGAATTAGAAAGGATGGTTGTCGATGGACCAGAAGCAACAGACAGGACAGGATCTGGTGTAATTGGCAATAAAACACCTGGCGTTGGTAACACATTACTTTCGGCTGGTTGCATACTGACTACTGGTAATGTATTAACAACTGAGGCATTTACAGATGGGTTACTATTATAAGTACAAGTGTTATCAGTAAATTTATTGTAGGGGATGGACGTAACAATACCATTGCTTTGATTACCCAAAAGATTATCAATGGATAATGTATTGGTATTTGTTGCAGCTTCATTAACCTTTGAAATTACTTTGGGCAAAATAGGACGTGATTCACCTTTCTTCACACTATTTGTCGGTACTTGATTGCTTCCACGTACAATATTCAATGGTGCTGGTGCAATCGGGTGGGGGGCTGGCGAGGTAGCTAGTATATCATTAATTCCAATACTAGGCCTCGACACTACAGGTGCAGTTTCCACGTTCACAGCATTCTCATCACCAAACATATTACTTGCATCTTTGTCGAGCCCAGTGTTTCCATCGATGCAAGTGTGGGACCATCTGTTACCAGCTAACTTGGATATCAGAAATTGCTTGCGACACATAAAACACAGTACCGACTGTTCGCCCTTGTGCAGGAATCTGTAATGATCCAAAATATCTATGTAAGCACGATCACCTGAATACACTTTCGGACACAATAAACATTGATATGTAATGCAATTGTTAACGGCTTCTATGAATCTGAACAGTTCCGGAGAATTCTTGGTGATTTGTATGTTTATTTCATTCAAGCTCATGAAGCTGGTATCAGCAGTTGTGGTATCTTCCTTCGCATTAAATTTGTTTAGAGTATATGCCATTCTTGGTATGAGAACTTCACAGAAATTAATAGCATTTGTTTCTTTCCTGAAAATGAAATTTGTAATTATGCTATGCAAATGTATGAAATGGTAAAAAAATAATACTGATTATCATTGTTGACCACCATTTTCTTATTTCTGATATAGGTCTTTCGACCAATATTAAAACAAACAGAAGTGTCAGTAGCCATCGTGTTAACAGCCTTGCCAGACGAATCAGTACAACTAAAGACGTTACTTTCCTGGATGTCTAGTACAAATTGTCTAAAAATTTCTTCCAGTTCTGATTTTTTGATTGTGTTTATCTAAAATATTAATTTTGACATGTAAATAGTTATTTTAAACTAAAAGCTTAAAGGAAATATCTACATATATTTTTCAATTTAACTTGGATAAATGGAACAGAAACGTATTCCATTTTTAAGAAGTCCATAAACCAAATTATTTTGCCTGTTCAGTACATCAACTTAAAAATGTTCAATTTACCCCTGATGCTTTCCTAATAATGTCAAGTAATTGTTTAAAATAAGCATGAATATAATCCATTGTATATACTTTAGGTTTAGTTGCACTCTGTTTTCTTATATATGTGATAAAATCAACATCAGGACAAGTAGCTACATCACCACTCTCTGTAATATAACGCTGGAATTCGTGAAGATTACTTCTCGATAACTCTATATCAGGTAATTTTATTGAAACATATACAAAAGAATAATTTAAAAATTCAGCTACATTTAAAGGTTTCCATGGCTTTTCAGCATGCTGTTTGATAACAATATTACCTGAAAATATAGATTATATAAATTTTAATATGAAAACTTATTTTATATGAATACATACTATCAGTTTCAATAAAGACAATGTTATTCAACACATTTGGTTGTCCTGATATAACTAAATTATAAGGAGCTTCAGGCTTGTTACTCTTACTAATAGGATCAGTTTGTACTTCTTTTGACACCATAATAATACCGTCTTCTTTTGCAATATCAAGATAAAATTGTCTTTCATTCTCAATAATATAATTCATCTTAAATATAAGATACTCTCTAAATTTCTCATAATATTCCATTTTTGACCTCTCGTTCACACAGACCACTTCAAACTGTTTCCAACCTGGCCATGATTTCATATAGTAACATAAACATTCATATAAAATGCTTTTTAAGCGAGGTGTTACATTTTTTACATTAATATGTAAATCGTCATCAAGAATATCGAGTACTTTACTGAAATTTAAATGCAAAAGTTCTCTTTTTACTATGGAATTGATGCATTCTTTCAAATATTCGGTTTTTCGTTTAATTTTTTGTTGCGATGGAGCAGGTGCATTTGGTGTTATTTTTAAAACGGTCTTTTTTGAAGACATTATCTTAATATAACTACTTAATTAAAGAATGGGACGCGTTTACATCAAAATTATACTATCATTACAGTAACCCTACGAAAATATAAACGAACGGTAAAAATGAAACGGCAAGCTTTATTCTTCTCGACATGACTTGACACTTGACAGATAATTTCAAATTCTGCCAACTTTGCAATTTACAACTTTACGGAACTTGACTATTTTAACTTGCAAAAGGGGTTTATAATAAATAAATAAATAAATAAATAAATGCAGAATTATATGTTTTACAATTTGTTAGTTTAGTTTCTTAATATCAAATTGTTACAAATTAACAAGATTTTCAATAATAAAAAATATTTATATTAATTTCATAAGAGTTTAAGTTTCACAATAACAATTTATATCATCCAAGTTATTTTTAAAAAAAATAATCTTTTTTTAATGTGACCCAAGTGTGAGTAGTTGGTTGCATATACATTAGATCTAGATATGATAATATATAAAAAAAATGGTAAATTCCAGGTTGTGACATCTGCTGTTGTACATCAGCTATATAGTTTGGTGGCTCTTACAATCGAATAGTATAGATCTTTATTATCAGTATGAAAGCTATATCACAGGATATATTTCCTTGGATATTCCAGTTGTATAGCACATATTTGATCGATTTGTTGCGGGGCGGGAGATCAAGTGTAGCAAAATGACACTCTATTTTATCCAATAAGTTTCAGTGCGTGTATTAACTTTCCGCAGAAGATGTCACCACCAGTCGGAATGTCGATTAAATCTCTTCGTATTAATGGAGGAAATAAGAGGTCGCCACGATGTTTTGACTAGCCGCATTTGATTCTCACGTGTTTACAAAACGAGCATACCGATCGAGTTGTTATGAAATCAGCCAATACATTCGCAGGTGCCTCCCACGTTACACAGTTTTGTGGGTAAACAGACCAAGAAGGTCTAGTTTTAGCGGTGCAAAGTACCTACGTTCGGTGTGTTTTTGTGCGTTTTATAAGAATGTCCGCACTACAAAGGACTCCCGAGAGTGACGCATGGGCCCTGTTAGCCCTGAAATCGGCGCCCGCCAGTCCCTCGAAGGTGCAATGGAGCCCCGAGGACAAGGGCGAAGCGATTGCTCGTCTGGAAGGTCGCGATTTCGAGTATTTAGTACGGCAAAATAGAATAACAATCGGTAGGAACAGTTCAAGGGGTGATGTGGACGTTAATATGGGTCATTCTAGTTTTATATCTCGAAGGCATTTGGAAGTATTCTTCGATCATCCTTATTTTTATATGCTCTGTAACGGGAAGAACGGAGTTTTCGTGGACGGTGTGTTCCAGAGAAAAGGAGCCCCATCAATACAATTACCCAAAACGTAAGTCAAATGAATTACATAAACGAAAAGTGTGCTCGATTCGGTGCGTATGCGTTTTTGTTTTGTTTTCCGGGCCGATTTATCTATACAGCACTGTGCTTGTTTATGTATCGTAGCAGGCCTTGAGGTTACAGCACATGGCACCTCAGTGTTGCGTCACGTGTTTTTACATTTACCCCCTCGTCGGAAACCGCCGTGGAAAATCCAAAGAAAAATCGATAGTCCACAACCCACGAATATGCTCCCCAACCCTCCGTTTGTTGGAACTTTATAAATAAACATCCCATGATTGTAATCATTTTGGAAATCCATGTGAAGAATTTATTGAGCCGATGACGTCACACTGTATATATATACGTTGTTTCATTCTAACACGACCTGACATCTCTATCTATCGGTGTATTTTGTATCTCTATGTGTTTGTTTGGTGCGTTATTATTATAAACCTTATGGTAAATGGGATTTGGTTTTATATTCCCGTAACGTCTGACTTATACGAAACCATAGTTGAAAATACAAATAAAACCAGTCTATGTGTGCGTATATATATATACATTGTCGATGGCTAAAAACATTGCAACATTCCTCTGTGTATTTCGTTATTTTTGAACACGTGGTTACGTCGTTATAAAAACATGGGCGAGCTGGCGCTGCTAGTTCTTCAGCTCGTAATTTTCGGGCTGCCTGCGTGATTTTAGTTTATTTACATATCTATTTTATAACAATATACTTGATAAAAAAACGTAAAAGAGATTAAATGATTTAAAGATATATTACAGGTACTTGGCTGGCTTGAAAAGCAGTTAGGTTCGTTTTAACTTCTTTGGGCGCCACACGAAAAGTTTTTGAGGTTATTAATACACACGTTATAGTATAATCGATATTTTTTACATCTTAAACGTTTAATACTAATACATTATTTGTTAAACACAGAAACAGATAGATATTACTAAGTATATATATTTTTTTGCAAATACGTGCAATTCTTTTCTTGTTTTACGTATCTGGAAATCTGTACCTACTTAAATAATTTAGGAACAGATTTCTATGTAGGTAATTCAGGCTAAATTTTCCACCTACCTCATACATACTCGGGACGACACAAATAAACCTTCTAAAATATTCATAAAGGCCCTACCATTTTGAAAAGAAATCACTTGATAGAGATTACTTACTGTCTGGAATTTCTTTTTATCTTTTTGTTGAAATATGCACATTTTTAATATGTTTCTAATAACTATTCGGTAAACCTATTTAACAGAAAAGGAAAATATCATTTTCTTAGTTTTGGCATAGGAGATTACCAGTTATCCATATACTGTTTCGTAAATTTAGGGGAAAATCGATACTTTTAAAGTTGTTGGAGTGATTCCACTTCCAGTGTGAATTTGTTTCATTTTAAATAAAAAATCAGAGGTGTTAAAGAAAAGCACATTGCATGGTCATGACAAAATTAAAAAATACTGTTGTGGTTTCCCACATTGAGTAATATTTTTTTAAAAATTCATGCACTAAATTGCTCTTAGCATCGAATCCTTGGTATTTTCATAGTTGTTTGGAAGAAAATTCCACATCCATATTCTCAACACTGCTTGTTATGGTAATGATAAGTGCCTTTGCAATGTGTTATGCTGTCCAGTGATGTGAGCATTACTTCAGCCATCTGAAGATACGCAACTATTTCGTTTTTAATTTTCTCTCTGCACTCTCTCAAACATTTTGTGTGCACATCGTCCAAAATAGGATTCCCAATTTGATAAGCAGATGGGTTTTTATGCTCAGGTCGCAACAGAGAGCACATATGTTTGAATGCTGGGTGATATGCATGACAGACCGATGTGTTTGTTGCGTAGAAATGTCAACTCCACCAATTTTCATGTTGATCTTGATTCTGTAGACGTTACTTGGATTTGGTCAAGACATGTTTCGGTTTTTTCGTTTTACACTGAGAGACTGTGTTTCTTTTCCTTTATTTCCATTCAGTATACTAACCTATATTGCTAGTGGATGGCTGAGGCTAAGCAACGGATGAGACACTTGATCTTCAAGTTTTTCAGTAACGTCATAGTCATGTTTTTTCGGGTATTTGTTTTGTTTCGCTATAGTGTTTACATTTATGATCTTTATGTTAGACAATAAAGGTCTCCTAGCACACTTTTGCATTTATTCTCTCGGTCTCGCTTATAGCGAACCGATTTTGACGGTCCCTTAAAATTTGTTATAACTGAGTATAAAGTGTCACCTAAGGTCTATTTCTTAAATGTATACATCTGGTATTTTAACAAGACATGTGTATGAATAAATTAAAATAATGACTACCTACCTCCTTTTCTCATATTCAGTGTTATTTAACTTTTAAGACTTTCACAATAAAATATTGCTACCTATAAATTTGTTCGATTTGTTGTGAATATTGTGCTTTAATTGCGATGCCGTTCAGGTCAACCTCTACATTGAAATATTACGAAATTATATTGTCAACTACAAATATAATACCTAAAGGTACTATCACTACCACTTGCATGTTGACATGTTTACTAAAATATGTTTATTAAATATTTAAGCTTTATTCACGAAAATATGAAATGACATAAACTACGAATGTAAAACACAACCAAAACATAACTTTCTTTGACAATTTCGTTTTAACATGAATTCAATCGACTTCTGACAGCAAATTTACTTGCCAATATTAGCTAATTCGCTGTTAGACCAAATAACGCTTCAACAGAAATACATCTAACCAAGGATTTACTAATCAAGGTTAACTACAGAGAGATCAAAAAAGGTTGACTGTGCCGCTGCATAGTCATGGTGTATTTGCCGCATATATCATATTCTGAATTGTATTTCGTCCGTGCGACATCTATTATTTTACGTATGAACTACTTTCAAGAATTTTTGTTAAATTTACTTATTTTAATAACTTAAGAAATACATTCAATAATTGAAAATATCTTTATTAAAAATAATTTAATACAAATATGGATATTACATACCGTATGTGTCAATTTTCATTAGGTATATGGATTCAATGTTTACATGCGATTTATACGTATACAAATAATATGTGGCAACGTGTGTCACCCCTACTATCCGTCACCAATCCCGACAACAATCGACATCACAACGACTTTCGCCGATCTTTCCACTTCTACATTAAATGTTTAGCTGCGAAGACGTTGTGATCTAGTCTGCAATAAAAGCCGTCATCATCAAATGGCCGCCGCGATCTAGTAGTTTATTATTATTTTCAGAATCCTTTTTTATTTACCTTATTTTTAATTTTATTAGAATTACGCTTTTGTTTGTGACATGCAGCGTGAACGCAGCTTAATAATTCTCTGCATTTACAGAAAAATCCTTGCAATGCGTAAATATTATTTCTGAGCGCAGTACAAACACCCTAGTCAATAGTCCAACAGCTACTGCTAACTTGAGCTTGTATCGGTCTCGCGCTCGCATTGAAGAGGAAAGGTGGGGTGCGATGTTGTCACGTATTGCATGAATTAATCGCCTATGGCTAATGAAAATTGACACGTGCTGTATAACAAATAATTTAATACAAAGATCGATGTTAGATATAACATTACATACTTAAAAATATAACATTGCTGTGGCAACATGACTATTTGGAATATGATAATTGTAGTATTGCCATACATTAGGCTTTGCCAAATAAATTATGTTGTGTGCTGTTCCAGCAACATAAATAATAAAGATGATGATAATTTTTATTATCCTTAATGTATATTTTATTTATCTTAACAGCACGTACTTTATAAGTATACGTGAATTCTATCAGTGTATCTAAATTTCTCCTCTCTCGTCAAATCTCTTGTTTTACTTTTGATTGGGATAAGGTTATAGCTTATTTAAATGAAAATCAGAAACCATATAAAACATAATTTTATAATTTATTTAACATTTATTACATAATAGATAGCATCGCTATACTATATTCACCATTTTATTTAAAAGAAACATAATTAAGAGAAAACGTTTGTACCTTGTTCTAGATTGTAACGTTTTATGGTACGAATATCTTTTTCTTATACTTAATCAAATAGAAATCTAAAATATTTTCCTGTTTCAAAACAAATAAAATTCAATTAACTTTTGTATACTATTTATATTTTATGCTAGTTCTATTCCATCAGAGACATTATATTCGCACGTAATGCTCTGACAAACTTAGAACTTCGCAATGGTCAATGTTCGGAGAAAAAGCTTGAATCTGATTACTATCTATAACCATTCGCACGTGTTATATCTAGCATCTCAGAGTCCGCTACCCAGAAACACTTTCCTTATTAAAAATTTAATTTTAAGTCATTAATTTATAATCAAAAATCATTGTAAACATTAATGATGCCTAATAAAGTGCCAGAAAATATACATTTGCACGCTATATCCTCTTAACACCCAACACCATTAATAATTTCATTTTTGTAAACTTGAAACTAATGAATGCTTATTACTATTACAGGAAAATATTTATTATCCCTGTTGCACAACGTTATATTGAATATACATTTGCACGTTATATTTCAATACACGCATAGCCACATTGATAAATCTTTGTATCAAACTTACTTTGAATCATTGAAAAACTTCTCAAATTCTGCCATTTGCATCTCCATTATTTTTAAAAATACAAAGACAATTAACCAAAGAAAATAAATGAATGAAACTTAAATGCAAATAAAAATGAATACGCTAATACAAAAGAAATAAATATGAATCGTGGTGTATCTAACCCTACGATTTTAAGTTACAGTTATTCTCTTTTCAGATAACCAGCTAATCCGTGAATCAATCAATGAATGAATGAATCTTGTCGATTCTTGTTTTCAATTTATATCCCCGGGAAAACACGTGACCGCTCTCAACGCCATCCTCAGAAACTACCATTTGAGTTGTCACCCTGCATTTTCAGTGAGCTCTTTGCTTTTCAGGTTGCCGTTGTGATTCGAACACACACACACACACGCACTTGTTGTCTTTTGACAGTTCCCTCACTTCCAAATGTCAACACCCCGAGAATTGTCCTTTTGCACTTTAAAAGTTTCTCACAAATTGTCCAGCATTTCTCCAACGTAGGTATATTTGTATTAATATAATTCTTCTTTATATTTGTTTATGAATTTATTACCTTCTTTACTATTTGCCACATATTTCCTCTTTCCATTGGCTAACACAATTCTTATTTTTGTTTTATGTCCAGCTCTCGGTAATATTGGAAATACATTCTAAATAACAGGTATTCTTTTAATAAGATTACTTGTACTACCATGATCCGTTTGGTTTGCCCCTTCATTGCTTCCCTATATCCAGGACTTTTCCAAAGGTGATATATTTATCTGTAATAAACTACAAACCAAGTTTACATTATATTTTCTTTTTGTAGGTCATCAAAACCGTACAAAACCTTTCTACAGCTTATGAAACATAATACTACATAGACGAATTCATGAATGTATTTTATTATTGCCAGCTGTCGTTTATAAAAACACTACTGCAGATTGTATGGTCTCAGAATATCTTTATTTATATCCTTTTTTATTTATTTACTTATATAATCATAAGTTAAGGTAAATTTTTATTCTTTTTGCATGATTTATCTAATAAAGTTTTATTACCTTATGCACGTTCTCAAGTTTACATAATTTATTCAATTATATTTTTCTCCCGTGCATATCGAATTTTGTTTTCTTCATACAATCTTATTGCATTTAGATGACTAATTCTTATCACACTTCCATCCTTAAGCATAACCCTTTCTCGGTTATTCGCGTTCATTTCTTTTTTATTTTTAAACAACGGTCCATTATTTAAAATGTTCAGTGCAATTCTCACGCATTTTATAAAGTCAGGTTGTTTTTCATTATACACAAATCATACATTTTGTTTCTCTTTTCTATAAAAGAAATATATATATATCTTAAATTTTATCTCGTCTTTTATTTTATACCTGTTTCATATCTAAATTGTAAATATAAATTCACTTTTATGTCTATGTTTTCTCACTTTAAAATGTATGCAACTTAATATACTCATGTTAAATCTTGGAATACAATAAAACATTATTATTGTCTCTTTTATATTTTATATACTTAAATTAAATCTTAATGGTATTACTATTATCTTATTAATATACAAGAGACCACGGCAATATGTTCAAAATGAGATCCTTCATTTTGTAGACACATTTATACGTCTTTTTAGAAGATGGAAAACATTTTGAATCATTTCTTGCGTTACAGTGTTAACAGCATCATGTAGTTCTGGTAACGTATGTAGTGGAGTTTTAAAGACAGTGTTCTTTAAATACCCAAAAAGGAAAAAATCCAGAGGAATCAAATCTGGTGATCTAGGAGGCCATCTATTTTTGCTAATCAGTCGGTTATTATTAAAATATCTTTGGAGGAATTCAATTGTAGCATGTGCAGTGTGAGTGTTAGCACCATCCTGCTGAAAATAGCCAAATTATCTTTCATTGTTGTCAAGTTGTCTAGTAAATGGTTTTAATATAAGTGTTCTATATCGTTCGGCATTTATTGTATCATGGAAGAAAATTGGACCTATTATTCTTCTTCGTGATATTGCACAACAAGCACCTATTTTAATAGGTTGCATGTCAGTTTAAATAAAAACATGTGGGCTTACGGATGACCAGTGTCGATAATTTTGGGCATTGACATATCCACTTAGATGAAACCAGGCCTCGTCTGAGAAAATGTGATGTCTAACAAATAATCATCCGCAAGATTATTATTAAACCACGTACAAAATTGTATGCGTTTCTCAAAGTCTGTTGGCAACAATTTCTGTACAACAGATACATTATATGGATGTTACTGCTGTAAGAGTGGTCGGGAATCGTTTTGTAGACTTTTCGATCTAGCCTCGTACATTGTGCGACATAAAATAAACACGCACGCCTAAATAATCATACATACCATGAATGACAATCTACGTCTATTTATTTACGTCTTTTGCTGTTTTTGAACAGCGGCTAAATATGCTGCAACTATACACGAGATGACTGCAATAACTTTCATCCCTGGAATATACTGCGCCTAAACTTCTAAAAATATAGTCTGTCGGCCACAATGACAAGAGGACGGTTACCAAGTAGTGAACGTCGTTTCAACAACGACTGTTTTTTTTTTACTCTCTTCTACGTAGTATAAGGAAGTATTGTGATGATTACTGATGATGAAAATTTTCGACCTCGAGATTTTTGCAGATATCTACTTTATGAAGTCCACCGACACCGAACTATTGCAAACATATCTCCTGTGTGTGTCAGTATATACAGGGTGAGTCATCTCCGCGAGTAAGGCCAATTGTGCCTTTGCGAGTAAAGATATTTCGAAGCGGTTTTTTTCTTGTGATAGCTGCTTATTAGGAGCATATTCTAAAAATATTTTGTATTATACAGAGTGTTCCATAACTTGGTGACTGACCATAGTAATTTTTTTTTTAAATGGATCATTCTATATACCTATTATTATATTTTTGTATTTACCGTACAATTTTTAGGCAAAAAGTTAAAATATAGTATAGGCCTAAAATCTGAAGTTATTGACTTATTCCCATTTTTTTTACTAACACAAATACCAAATTTAAAAAATCAGTTGTTATTCCTTCAGGAACACTTTGGAAATTTGCCTAAACTAATCACATATTTTGAAAATCGAAATCTCAAATTAAAAGATGTATTAACCACATCAGATGTGGCTATTAATAATTTCAAAAGTATTCCAAGTGACTTCGGATGTGGCCTTCGGCAAAAGTTAGACGCAGTTTTTAATAGAAATCCAGATTTAATAACATTGCGGCAGTTGTGTGTGCTCAGTACGCTGAAATAAAATAATATTTCCAGTACGCACCTATAACCAGTTGCGATGTAGAAAGCTTTCTATCTACAAGGATGTACTTAATTCAAAGAGAACAAGTCTTACAGAAGAGAAAATGAACAAATAATAAGGTATTTTGTATTTTATAGATCACCAGCCACTTGTTATCCAATTATATAAATAAAATTAAAACCTCTTTAAAAATACAACATTTCAATAGTGCGCCCATGTAATTAGTAACTGAAAAAAATGCTTCTATTAAAACGTCTTATTATAAACAACACTACAAAAAATTGTGTCCATCTAATACGTCGTTTTCGAGAAATATAATTTTATGCAAACATTGAATTTTTCAGCAATATGGGAATAAGTCGAGAACTTTAGATTTTAGGCCTATACTATCTACATTACCTTTTGACTAAAAATTATACGGGGAATACAAAAAAGTAATAATACATAGGGTGCTCCATTAAAAAAACTATAGCTATGGTCAGCCACCAAGGTATGGAACAATCGGTATAATACAAAATATTTTTAGAATGTGCCTCTATTGAGCAGCTATCACAAGAAAAAACCCGCTTTGAAATATCTTTACTCGTAAAGGCACAATCGACCTTACCCGCGGAGATATATCTAACTGATAAAGGTGTGGACATCTAAGTTGTTCTGCGCCGTTCCTCTCTGAATTTTCTGAAAGACTTCTGTCACTATAAAGACAATATGTTCTAACTGAGACAGGCCCAGTTTCTGTCGACTGTATTCTACAATTGCTTTGATCGTTTCATTCTTTGACATCGTGCGCCATAAATCAAAAATACATTTTCTGGTATGTCTTTCCTTTAATTTTTTTAAATTCAAGTTTCTATCGTGTTTTTGGTTACGTTTCTTGACTATCTCTACTCACTTCTAGCTACTTTTCGTAATGGCTGTTCTTCTTGCTTCTTGCCTTAGTTTACTCCGTCTTTTCATGTCTATACTATCTGCAAACTAAAAGTAGACTATGTACCCATGTCCATACAGAAAATAAAAAAAATACAGAAAAAAACGTCATCATTTGACTGAAATATTTCTCTACGTTTTGAATAGGTAAATGAACAATGTTTAAATTAAGCCCAAAGGTATTGATGTTACAGTGGTGGGTTTAAGAAAAAAAAAGAAATGTAATCCATTTTTAAAATAAATACTGTGCAGTTATAATAATGTCTGTATAATTTACCAGAAAATCTAAAAATGATATGAATACATCAGTTTTTTAAGTCATCGTTAGTAATTACCTTCGGAACAATAATCACAATTACTATTTGTCCGATCATCGGAATTTTAAGACAATAATTTATTCCTCCGACAGTCGGACGAATATCCACTGCCTTAAATTAAACCAAAAGGTATAAAACGGTATACAAAACAAAAACCTTGTATACATTCTGAAAGCCATATTTGAAAAATATAATGTTTTCTAAATTTATTACAAATAAACAACTTATTAAAGAGAAAAGGATGTTGCAAATATACTCTAAATAAGTGTAATTAATAACAAAAATTCAGAAAAATCGCTACTGTATACTGATAATCACACATTTCACTGTCTTTATACCTGTTGTATTTATTATGGGATCACTTTATTAATATTCAACTAATGTTTTCCTAGTATTATCGACCGTCAAGAGTTGATATATTAGCTTATTGTAATCATTCGAATAGTTCGTAAAAATGACTTTTGGCCTGCGAGATTGTCAATATATCGCACTGTGCGGAAGTAGGTCTTTTACTCCTAATCGAAAATCAGTTTTTTGCGCATATCTCGCAAGTCATGCTTTCTAGGCAGATACAACAGGAGTATAAAAGTATTTCGAGCTTGATTTTCAGTACTTTTTGTATACCAAAAAAATGTTCAAATTCGGAACGGAAGAAACACTTTTAGTCTTATCGAATAGCGATTTTTTGCAAATATCTTGTAAATTATGCATACTATATGGATTTATAATGAGTACAAAACTATTAAGAGCTGGATTTGGAATAATTATTGTATAAAAGAAATTTGAAAAGTCCCACCAAAAGTAACACTCTTACTCTCATCGAATAGAACTTTTTGCAAATATCTCGCAAAGTATGCACTCTATAGAGACTTATTAAGATAATAGAAGTACATACATACTTAGAAAAGGATTTTGAATAATTTTGGTATAACAAATTCTTAAAATTCGGACCCTAAGTAACATACCTACTCACAGGTTTATTTTTTTACAGAAGATAAAAGTATTTAAAATTTAATTCACAACTTTCGTCTAATTTCAAACGCACATACGTATAAGAATGTCGTGTGTTGGCCACACTTACTTTTTTACTTGCGTACGGTGGCGTACTAAACGAGTATTTAGTACGAATACTTGCAGTATAAAAGAGCGTTTCTATGGTGCAGATAATGTTCGCCAAGCACTTAGCGACATAACTGAAACTTGTTTAGTCATAATCTTACCTAACGCTTTATTGATATAAACAAACAGCTGCTATTGTGCATATTGATGTTGCTCTGTAAAAATATCGAAGTGACTTGTATCTTTTTTTTTATTCCTGTTTTGTTCATATCTGTTGCACGATTGTTTATGAGTATATTTCACAGAAGCAGTTATTAAAATTATTCGCTCTCTACATTATTAGATACCAATAATGGACTTTGCCGCTACGCTGGTACACCCGGTATAATAAATAGTCGGGTGGTTGGCAATTATTAGGGATCGTAATTCAGGAGAACATGACGTCAGTGCCAGGGACGTATCGAGGACATTATGAAACCCGATTTGATATTTTTCACACGCGAATCAAAATACTGTAACGAAACCAGCAGACGAATTGAGTTATATTAAATAAAAGAATCAGATCTCTCGGCGCGATAAAAACGAAATTGTCACACGCACAAAAAAAGAGACCATAAATTATCTCTCTCGGCTGGTAAATATCGTAAAGCGGTGAGTCATACACTTACGCATGGTTCTGTATCGGAAGCGGAGACAAATGTCTATGGAATATTCTTCAAAACATCGAGAGAAGTATGGAATTTACAGGAATGCTCTAGTAATCTTCACATACGTATATAAGGCGGCATGATTCATTACGGGATTCATTCATTGCGGGCGGAGTAGTTCGGGATAAAGAAGTGGTCTCGTGGGAACAGTGGAAATAAATAGTGGTAGCCAAATAAATAAATATAGTAGTGCCGTCTTATATAAATAGAACTGTTATATAAATAAATACGGACAGAGATATAAATAATAGTAGTAATAAATAAATACCTGTGATAATTAAATTGTAGTAGTTTAAGTGTGTTACGTTAGTTTTTATGTTTTTATATTGTTATATAATTTTAAGTATATAAATATACAGACTGTTTTAAATAAATAATTGCACGAGTTGTTTATTGGAACCCGAAAACGTTACAATACGTATAGAGAAACAATATAAGTAACAGTAAATAGGTACATCAAAATAAATAAACAAAATCCCACAATAGCGCTTGTCTCATTCTTTATGTTCTATGTTAGCTTATGTTATTGTGAACGGTAACTACATTTTACGTTTTATGTATTTCTTACGTGTATCTTACGTATTATGAGTAGGGAGCGGACACGAAAGTTTGATGAGACTCATCGCCCATGGGCGCACTATTGAAATGTTGTATTTTTAAAGAGGTTTTAATTTTATTTATAAAATTGGATAACAAGTGGCTGGTGATCTATAAAATACAAAATACCTCATTATTTGTTCATTTTTTAGGTCAAGTCGAGTAAAGGAGTATTAATATTTACTATAGACCGTCTCACCCTTAGTATTCAGTATGTGTCTTATGGAGAGAGACAACATAGTTGTCAGGTCGACAATGACAGGTTAGGTTGGTAACTCATTATAATGACACGACATTTTAAATACTTGTTGGTTTGGATATTATTCTATATTATTATATTATAATATTAATTTGATACTTGACAGGAAGGTTATGTTGTGATACTTACACCACAGCGATAATACCAACCATAAACATAATAAATCGAACTGACAACATTGCCTTGAAATAAAAAAGACAGTTTATTACAAATTGCTCACGGTAGTAAAAGAGGTATACAGGGTGAGTCAACTACGCGGGTAAGGCCGATTGTGCCTTTACGAGTAAAGATATTTCGAAGCGGTTTTTTTCTTGTGGTAGTTGTTCATTAGGGGCACATTTAAAAAATATTTTGTATTATACAGAGTGTTCCATAACTTGGTGGCTGACCATAGTTATAGTTTTTTAAATAGAACACCCTATATATTTTTGCATTTTTGAATTCCCCGTATAATTTTTAGTCAAAAAGTTATAAGATAGTATAGGCCTAAAGTGTAAAGTTTTTGACTTATTCCCATTTTTCTGAAAAATTCAATGCTTATATAAAATTATATTTCTCGAAAACTATGTATTAGATGGACAAAATTTTTTGCAATATTGTTTACAATAAGAGGTTCTAATAGAAGCATGTTTTATTTTTTTACAGTTACTAACTTCATGTGCAGGAAACTGGATTAAAATTAGATGACACGTTTTTGTATAAAAGTCAATTTTTTTAAATGGAACACCCTGTATACCAGTTCATTTTTGAATTGTTTATTAAATTTCGTGTCAGAAACATGTAAGATGTTAATACAGTAAAAGTGACTATTACAGAGTTATTGTCGTTTTTTGATATGCTTTTGTTAGTTTTTGCAAAAAGTCAATTTTTTGAAATGGAACACCCTGTATATTATTTCATTTTTGAATTTCTTATTAAATTTCACATCAAAAACATCTAAGACGTTAATACTTAAAAAGTGACTATTACTGAGCTATTGTCTCTTTTTAATATATAACGGTGGTTAGTCACTGTCTAATTAGATAAGACGTCACCTTCCATACTGACAATTCTGTCATGACAACGTTCAAAGATTAAAATTACCAAAAATTATCATGTAGTTCCACTAAAAGTGTTTTTTCAATTTCTACAAGTAAATATTAAAGATATCTCCAACAACTCATATATCGTTGAAATCTTCATGAGAAGCTGCTTTGATTTTCTTAAAAATATACAGGCTATTCCATTTAAAAATACACATGATAACGTCATATCTTCTTTTTTGATAACCCTGTATACTTCAATTTAATCTAAGAAAATGCGCCTTCAAAAATAAAAAAATACGTGTCTGAGCGTTTTTGCTAGAGATATGTTTTAAAGCTGATATTTAGGGTGTTCCTTACTTTATTGACACACTGTATGTACTTGTGTAATAATTGAACATTTTTATGCATGAAATTTTAAAGTGACAATCTCATTGCAGTCATTACATATTTCCGTTAGTTTTGTCGGGCCGCATGTATGTATGTACGTTTCTGACCATAAACATGGATCTTTTTTTTATGGCTAAGGTCGAGTTAAATGCGCTAATCGATGTGTTTTGCTTCTGAATATGATAAAACCGATCGAAATTACGTCTAAAAATAAATAATCAGTTGCATCCATGTAGAGAGAAAACCTTAACGAGTGACGTATTTCTATTTATATCCCTCTCTGACAACGTATCACTTTAATAATAACAATAATGAAAACGACATCGAAAGGTTGTGTACTTAAATGCGTTTTTTCAACGGCATCGCTAATCAATAGACCTTGTAACTACAATATTAATGGATATGCCCACGACTTTGTGTGTAACGTAAAAGCTGTCGTAGTATAACATTCATGATTATATCCCAGCTGTTTTCTTTTATGCGTAGGTATATATCACATACTGTATGTTCGCGAAATATCTGAAAAAGTCGAGAAAAATGGAACTTTTATACAGTGGAGAACAGTGATGTAAAGTGAAATATTTCACATAAATTTCATTTCAATGATCTATTTCAGACCCCTTGAAATATTTCATAAATTTCATATTTTTGAATTTTGCCCTCAAAAATTTCGATAACACGCCTCTCAAACATGTAAAAATATAACTCCAAATAATTCGCAAAATGTGGCAACATTAGCGGAGTTAAATCCATTTTGCGGATTGTTTTGAGTTTTAACTCATTCTGCGTAGTTAAGGCTATACGCCCGGCCTCGAAATCGTTTTTCCCATTTCCTAATCGTATTTTTCATGAAAACCTTACCGAATTTACACGCTAATTTAAGAAAAGAATGCCTTTCAATGGATAAATCGTAATTTCTTCGAAATTGTCCAAAGGGCCCTAAATAAAAATAAAAATGTAAGAAATTTCAAAAAACAAGCCTTATTTAAAATTATGTAACACTCAACAGCAATACATAAATTTTATTTTTTCTTAATTTTTAAAAATAAGGTCACGAAACGGAAAACAAAATTTTGAAATTTGGGCGAAATTCACTGAAATCAAATAGAGTATGTGGTACGCTAGCACATTGTGTCGAGAGGTAGCTCCGCCTACCATTTCGGGCAGTTTCTACGCAGTTTGTAAAATACTTCTGAGATCGGTGTATGTTAAGAAAGTAATCGTTACTCGGACATTATTTTATCGAAACCGTTGATATTTTCTTTACAATATAGTGTACATATACAGTGTCAGCGTCACAATACTTCCTTATACTACGTATCAGAAAGTAAAAGCAATATCTCTTCCCGTCCCTAACGCTATACCTGCTAGAAGCGCATGCTAGGACTCACACGGCTTGCGGGCAGGGAGTATAATTATTATATTTGACTCGCAATAATTTGCTTCTGAAACGATCTAGAAATTTATTTCTTGCACAAAAAATAATTTTGGAATGTTGGCTTTATTTTGTTTCACATATATATGGGTAAATTCTGAAAAATAAGATTAGTTACTCGATAGCTGAAAAATATCTTACACAAATTGGTGGTCTACTACAAACTTTTTTTTTTTTATCAAATTTACACACCATAAAGAAAAATCGAAAACACTAGTATCATCCAAATACTTTAGGGTATAACCTTAAAAAAAACAGATCCCTAGCTCTCTGCATTGCTGAGATATCACGAGATAAGTATTAATAATTGAAGAAAATGAAAATTTAAAAATTTACACAAAAAAAACGATTTTTCGACCTTTTTGCGATTTCGATTTTATTTTCCAACTCAAAATTTGAATCCGGCAGGTGATTTTACATATCCAGCTTCACTTTTTTTGTGTGTTTGAGAAAATATAGATTGTATAATTTAGGGGCGGTTGCTTCCCGACTGCCAAACATGTGCGCCAACCGGCGATTATCTGAGACCATAACGCAGCCATAAATTACAGGCAGATTAGATTAGGTGACAAGTTCTTTTCTCTATCTTTTTCCTCAGCATAAGACAGAGCACGCGGACCCTTAGACATTTGTCTTTTATTTACATTTGCACGAAAAGCAGTGGTACGCCTATTTCAAATCGAACTCAGCTTGAAGCGGGCGTCCAGCCTTAATACATAAATATCTATTAGAGAATTGTTTTGTTGTTTGTTGTTTTTTTTTATATAAGGAGTTTATCAGTTTTTGTTTCTCCATATTTCCCTCAATATTTCCTTCATCATTATTCCTTAAATTTATGTAGTATTAACATTTAATGCTGGCCTTACATTTACGAGTATGTACTCGTATACTGGTACCATACTATATTTACATTATCTCTCTTTATACACTCTGTTTATATACTTTACATCCGAATATTGAACTTCTAGATTGTTGCTCGATGATTTACAACTTCCACACCTGTTATTTGTTAGATTCATTCTGGTTATTCACTTAACTTTTCCTTCTTGACAAATGTTATTATTTCCCCAGAAGAAGTACATATTTTACCCAGCCATGTCATAAATTCCTTTAACTATTATATATTTTTTGAAGAGGAACTATCCTGTAGCGCCAGGGGTCGGCAACTTATGACCCGTGGGTCACCGAGTGACCCATTTGGTAATTTCAAGTGACCCACTTTAGTTCCGAAAATAAAGTATAAGATATACAAAAATTTTTTTGTTTTTCCCAAAAAAATTTTGTCGCAAAGTTATGAACGTACCAAAGTCGTTATCTCAGTTGTATGTCAGTTATAGCACGTGTAGTACAGTAGCACAATAATATTGACCTAGTGAAATAAATATCATTATTTAAAAGAATTACCATGAACAAACAAAAAGCAAAAAAGAGATTATTTCAAGATGTGTGGATAGAAAAGTATGGGTGTATCGAAAATGGTGACAAATTGATATGTACTTTATGTACAGATATAATTACCGCCAGGACTTATAATATTGAGCGACACTTTTCTTCAAAACATACAGATGTGAGTGAAATGGAAAATGAAGATAAATCTGAACACATTGCTAAACGTGTATTAAATTTTGGAAAACAAAATAAATTCTTAAACAGTTTTGTTACCAGCAACAATCACGCTACGTCTGCCAGCTTTGTTGCAGCTCTTAGCATTGGTACCAACGGAAAACCATTTACAGACGGCGAGTTTTTAAAAAACGCATTCATAAATTGTTCCGAACACTTATTTAATGACTTCGCAAATAAAAAACAAATAATTGAGAGAATCAAAGAAATGCCATTGTCAGCTAGAACAGTCCAGCGTCGCGTTGAAGATATGGCCAAGAATATTGATGAACAGGTCAAAAATGATTTGTTATCTTGTGACATAATTAGCATTGCAGTTGACGAAAGTACCGACATAAATAGTATTGGTAGGCTTGCAATAATTATTAGATTTGCATCAATAAATAGCTCGAATGTCAATGAAGAACTATGCGTTCTTGCTTCAATGAATGACATCACCAAAGGCACTGATATTTTTCGTCAAGTACAAGAGTTTACAAATTTCAAAAATGGGCAAGTATTGGATTTAAAAAGTAAATTGTTTTCCATAACAACTGACGGTGCTCCAAGTATGAGGGGAAAAACTGTTGGATTTGTAAAACTAATGGAAAATGAACTTGGCCGTTCACTTTTATCGTTTCATTGTATCATACATGAAGAAAATTTATTTGCAAAGGCATCTACACAACAACTTAAGGATGTAATGGAAAAAGTTGTTAAGATCGTAAACATGATAATAGCGCGATCAGCATTAATACACAGGCGCTTTAAAGCTTTTTTGGAGGAAATTGAATCGAAATATGGAGATTTGTTATTACATTCTGAAATACGATGGTTAAGTCGGGGCAAAGTTCTTAATAGATTTGTAGAGTGTTTTGATGATATACAAATATTTCTTCACGAAATCGGTGAAAATGATCTCGAACTCAATGATAAACAATGGTTTTTAAGACTTTTGTTGTTAACAGACATACTGAACCATTATAATGATTTCAACGTACGACTCCAAGGAAATAACCACACAATTTTGAAAATGTATGAGGAATGGAAGAGCTTTACTTCAAAATTGATATTATTTGAAATTGACATAAAAACTAAAAAAATTCATTTCTTTCCCTTGTTAAAAAGGGAACATGAAAAAGAAAATATCGATGAACGCAATCTAAATATGTTCGAAAGTTGGATGTCGGTCATTAAAAGTGAATATGAAAGTCGGTTTCAAAGTCTTAAGAAACATGGAGAAATGTTTACATTTATAATAAAGCCCGATGAAATAGAAGAAAATATTATAAATTTGCAGTATTTTGAATATCTAAGAATTGACAATTTTAGTTTAGAAATGATTGATTTTAAAAAAAGTTCAACATTATGGACGGATAAATTCAAGAAATTGCGGAACGATTTGGAAAATACAGAAGATAATCATTTTCTTATGATATCAACATGTTGGGCATCACTTCCTAGGAGGTTTTCATCATTAAAAAAAATTGGCTTTGCCATTTTGTCCACATTCGGGTCCACTTATAAATGTGAGCAAATATTTTCACAAATGAAATTTATTTTAAGCAAAAACAGGAGCAGGTTAACTATTGATAATTCAGATGCTTGTGTTCGACTTAAAACGACTAACTATAAACCAGACTTAACTAAATTGACGTCACAAGTTCAACATCAGGGGAGCCATTGATATCGTAGAGAAAGTTTATAAATAAAATTTATTCAACTATGTTTGTAATTATTTTCTTAATAATATATATATTTTATATTTACTAAAATGCTGTTCTAATACGAAAATATCTCTGACCCAAATGTCTCTTTAATACTCGCATTTTGGTTGATTTTGACCCGCGGCCAAAAAAGGTTGCCGACCCCTGCTGTAGCGCGAATGCTGTACATTATATCTAAGTATAAGTACTAAAAGTTTTGCTTTTTTTTAGTTTACCCGTTTTATGGTGATAAATTGTTATTTGTCAATTATAGCCTGTATATGACATATGACATGGGATAGTAAGAAATTGTTCTGTTCAGTTTGCAGTATTTTACTTAGAACTTCAAAATACTTTCCTATCAAGGGGATTAAAATTTAAAATCAGTTCCTGGATAGTTATTCAAGAGTTAAAAAGGGCTCCGCATATTCTGTAAAAACAAGTTTACAACACAGTTTCATCCGTACATTTTTTTAGTGCAATTTAAGTTTATATTGACAATTAAAAGTTTTACCTGTAACCACTTTGAATTCTATGCTATCTTGCATAAATACATATACCAAGCTTGCGGAGTTTGTGTTTTTTATTCGAACTAACTGTCGTCGTTTAAATAACCAATAAAGCCTATATGGCCATACAACCCGTCTAAATAGTTCGAGTGTTCACAAACAAATGTAGTAATTCCATCAATAAAGAAGAGTATTCCTTCAATGGAAGTTGATGGAGAAACATTAAAGCGGACAGAAATAAAAAGTATAGTATCTCTTTTTTCTAGATACCAAAGAGTAATTAGATTGCACTTATCTAACGGAACAGCAGCTCTTCCTCTTCCTTGACCATAACGAATTTTTCTACATTCCCAACCTCTCGATGAAGTTCTTCACATTAATGCTTGACATTCTAAATAACTTATAAAACTCCAGTCCAATATATCTCTCCCATTCCACTACACCGTGAAAAGATGTATCTACGGTGAATTATCCCATACCACAACTGGTAACCAGTGGAACAAAGATGTACTTACACTGAATACCTTGGATGTTCATTATGCCCTACATCCATACTGAATTAAACAAGGTTGTTGTCAGTTCATCATTTATAATTGCAGCATCAATAACTTTCAGTTTGTTTAATAATACATACTTACCCATTACGGATGATTTTATATCTTACCAAAAAATATTTATGATAAATTTTACCACTTAAACAAATTAATATAGAAGAAATATAAAAAAAAAAAAACTAGCGATAACCTAAAATGCGAAATCAACAGAGTGACAACAACTCAACAGTTTTACTTTCTTATACGTAGTATAAGGAAGTATTGTGATGATGAAAATTTTCGACCTCGAGATTTTTGCAGATGTCCACGTTTTGAAGTCCCCTGATACCAAAAAAGTGGTTTTTAAAAAATGTCTGTGTGTGTGTCTGTGTGTCTGTCTGTGTGTGACCACGATAGCGGTCAAACCGCTGTAGATATCTATTCCAAATTTTGTATTTACGTATATAATCTCCCTCTTGAGATCTGATTAGTTTTTCAGTAAAATCGGTAGACCGGAAGTAGTAGTTTACTTCAGTGAAAAAATCGAAATTTGCAAATATTTCGTCAATTACTAAGTTTAAACAAATTTATAAAGAACTCAAATGTACTCAAAATTAAATTTGAGACAAATTGTCTTAAAAAAGTTTTTTGAAATTCCTACCAGAAGTAGGTCTTTTACTCTTATCCAGAATCAGTTTTTTGCGAATATCTCGCAAGTCATGCTTTCTAGGCAGGTACATTACGAGTATAAAAGTATTTAAATGAAAATTTTAAATATCTTTTGTATAAAAAAAATTTCAAAATTCGGACCGGAAGTACCACTTTTACTCTTACCGAATGGCGGTTTTTTGCAAATATGTCGTAAATTATGCACTCTATATATATTTATTAAGAGTACAAAAGTATTTAGAGTTGAATTTGCAATATTTTTTGTGTACGTGAAATTTCAAAATTCGGACCGGAAGTAGCACTTTTACTTTTAGCGAGTAGCACTTTTTTTCGAATATCTTGCAAAGGATGCATTCTATAGCGATTTATTAAGAGAATGAAAGTACTTAGAATAGGATTTTGAATAATTTTTGTATAAAAAAATTCTTAAAATTGTATAGTTTGAAACTCTCATACGTATAAGTCGTGTGGTGGCCACACCTCATTTTTTATATTCGATTTGGAAATTGGATTTATGACGTCACAGTGACCAGTCGTGACCGCTTGTAACACGGCTCAAGATACCAAACGTAACCGCAAAACCAAAACCAATTCGCCTTTAATCAGGCGAATTCTTCATACAGTGTGAGCGCCACCGCCTTTTTAAATTTAAACATTCCAAGCGCGTAGATCGGGAATGCGTCGAGTTCTGCAGGACTTTTCTTCAGAAGAAGAAATATCGCGTGTGCGAGAAATAAGAGCAAGTCTCTGAGATGATGAGTGCACACAGGCAACCTCATCCGAGACCGCTTTCATTTTATATCTAAACTTAAAGCTCGCGACAGATTTACTGCCGTGCCGACTGTTCTCCCCTGCCTTAACGTGATAGGAATAAGATATGGGAAAATCACGGTCTCTGAACGGTCTACTATGTGTATCAAATAGGGTCATAACATCGTTTTACAGTAAACGTCTAAGTTGTTTTATTTCTCTAGTTGATCGAGGAGCAAACATGTTAGTACGATGATTTCTTCTGCACGACGTGGCCGACGACTTCGTTCAGCTGGTATTTTGGTGTTTATCAACTCGTTTAATTTAATGTAATGCGATAGAATTCTATTGTTGTTGATTTGGACCAAATTGAACAAGTTTACAAGTATCTGAACACATTACCTATTGTATTTTAATTTAGACAAGTTTTAATAATCTTTACATACATTCTTTATTTCTCTTGTTTACAAATAATAAAACTTTTTCTTTATTTTGATCATGCTTTTCACCCCATTACGTAATGTGACGTGGATTCTGCATTAGTTTTAGACGCAAGTAGATGTGTAGACCAGGGGTTCTCAACCCTTTTTAACCTACGTACCCCTTTTTGTGTAAGACTTGTAAAGGGACCCCTAATGAAGAGGAACAATTAAATTTATTAATAACGGCTCCAAAATTATGCCCTTTATACTTTAATAATTTTTTAAATAAAATAAAATAATTGAATTGTTTTACCTGACTAGCTCATTTTTTTTCAGGTCGATCCAGGTTAAGAGATATCAACAATAAATAGTCATAGGGCATTATTTGGCACAATTCAATAAAATACAATTGTAGCTATTTAAATAATATTTGTATTAGAAAACAAGAGTTCTTTCATATATTAATAGAAATACAAGAAAAAGCATTCTCAAAATAACATCAATTTTAATTAGAACTAATACATTAGTAAAATAACATCTTAGCGCCTTCAATACTGAAATATTCAATGTGATTTATTACTATTGTTTCTTCGACTAAATAATATATGTCTACTACGAAAATGATAGTTTTATTACAGCATCGACAAACAATTTAAAGATGCCGAGACATTATTATATCTAAAACAACTTATTAAATATGTTTTTTTTCTTAGATTATTATATTAATTTATTACGTTCTAACATTAAGACAAATTTTAATATTTAAATTTATCTAGCACTCACGTAACGTAATAACTGTTTCTAAATACCTTTAATAGATTTTTCTTCTTTCTTAAAATGAAGAGGATCTTCTTATTGCCGATGTGCCCCGTGGGAGTCTTCCCTCGACGATAGATATGCTTGTAGCTTCCACAAACTGTTAATCGCACAACAATAACTTTTTATTGGAAGATATTGTTAAACTGAACAACTTTAACACATTGTTGGTGGTCGATCTTTTGTAAACAAAGAACCTATTTATTTACTTTTAAGGTTATAACATCGATAATTAAATATATTATCGACCGCTATGTCTGAGTCGACTTACTATTTATACGTGTATATAAGGACTATTATATGCGGTTCGGGACAGCTTTAAAAATGCTGTTAAGGTCCCAAATCGACTTCCTTCTTAATTGGAGTCTCGTTGTCCACTCTTTCTCGTTCAAGTCTCGGGGTTCCCCCTTTTTCTAGAACGCCCATGTATCCTAGTTATAGTTTTCACACGTTAATATCACGTTTAACTCGCGATAACCTAAAGATAACGCCACGAATCTTATAATTAATACAAACATTCGGTTCCATAATTCCTACAAACATTAGCTTTTCAAACTAGCGCTTAATTTATACATAGATAAACATTTAGGAAAAATAGTTCTAAGAAATATATCTTTTGGGTTCTAACACATAACTAAAAATACAATTCATATACATATTTGAAATTTATAAAATCATTAAAAATAATAAATTATGCTGTACCGTTACAGATTCTATTAAAATATTAGTTAAAGTTTGACCGTTAAAGCCTAATTACGAATAGTTCATTTAAATTAAAAAAAAATATTTTAATGGACATTTTATTACAAAGATTTTTTAATAAGTCATAAAATTAAAAAAGGCTCAGAAAATAATTAATGAAACGCTGGGCTTGTTTTTGTTTACAAAGTTCATCAATGTTTAGCTCCAGCTTGGTCAAATGTAGCCGTAAATCATCCTCAACAATCAAGCATGTTTCTATACTTACTTGTTCTTCAGGTAAGTTTAACTTGAAAACCATTTTGCAAGTAAGTTATTTTAAACCCCAGAAGGTACTTCAAAGCAATGTCTGCTAGTTCTTTGTGTTCTTTTTCAATACCATTCCAGAAGTTAATTAACAAAGTATTGCAATACTTTTGTTTCAATGTAGGATCACACGATGTTTCGATTAGCTGTTCCTTTTCCGAACAAGTCAAGTTTTCTGTAGCGTTAAATGGAATACGAATTCAGTCCATTGTCTTGTCTAATGGCGGAAAGTAGTCTCTAATGCGGGCTTGTAGTGATTTCAGGTGAAAGGAAATTTGATTTTTGATATCGACAAATTGCTCATTTTCTTTTAAAAACAAGTTAATCCTTTTAAACTGTTCACCGTTCTTGTTTTCAGTTAGTTCTTTTCTCCAAAGAACATTTTTTTAATCACTGCTTCAATTTTCTTCCCAACCAAAAAACATGTGAGTCACCCCCCCTCCCCCTTCGTAGTGTCTTTGGTTTTAAGACAATATAATTGAGATATTCCTTGATTTTGTTTTTAAAAATCAAATGTACTCAAAATTAAATTTGAGAAAAATTGTTTCAATAAAGTTTTTCGAAATTCCTACCGGAAGTAGGTCTTTTACTCTTATCGAAAATCAGTTTTTTGCGAATATCTCGCAAGTCATGCTTTCTAGGCAGGTACATTACGAGTATAAAAGTATTTAGAACATACTTTTAAATATCTTTTGTATAAAAAGAATTTCAAAATTCAGACCGGAAGTACCACTTTTACTCTTATCGAATAGCGATTTTGCAAATATGTCGTAAATTATGCATTCTATATATATTTATGAAGAGTACAAAAGTATTTAGAGTTGGATTTGGAATATTTTTTGTATAAATGAAATTTCAAAATTCGGACCGGAAGTAACACTTTCATACGTATAAGAAAGTCAACAATCAAGCATGTTTCTATACTTACTTGTTCTTCAGGTAAGTTTAACTTGAAAACCATTTTGCAAGTAAGTTATTTTAAACCCCAGAAGGTACTTCAAAGCAATGTCTGCTAGTTCTTTGTGTTCTTTTTCAATACCATTCCAGAAGTTAATTAACAAAGTATTGCAATACTTTTGTTTCAATGTAGGATCACACGATGTTTCGATTAGCTGTTCCTTTTCCGAACAAGTCAAGTTTTCTGTAGCGTTAAATGGAATACGAATTCAGTCCATTGTCTTGTCTAATGGCGGAAAGTAGTCTCTTATTGCGGGCTTGTAGTGATTTCAGGTGAAAGGAAATTTGATTTTTGATATCGACAAATTGCTCATTTTCTTTTAAAAACAAGTTAATCCTTTTAAACTGTTCACCGTTCTTGTTTTCAGTTAGTTCTTTTCTCCAAAGAACATTTTTTTAATCACTGCTTCAATTTTCTTCCCAACCAAAAAACATGTGAGTCACCCCCCCTCCCCCTTCGTAGTGTCTTTGGTTTTAAGACAATATAATTGAGATATTCCTTGATTTTGTTTTTAAAAATCATAGATACCGTCGAATGACCAACTCCAAGTTCTTTTGCAAAAGAGGAGTTTGATTCTCCATTTTCCAGTCTGCATAAGATCGCACCTTTTTTTGCAATTGTGAATGGTTTACGGCGAGAAGGCATTTTTCGCGTCAAATCACTAAACTACGTAGGTATGTAATCACTATTAGACTAATACTTGTCACTGCGGGAAATGTCTACCAAAGAAAAACCGACTTTGGTGGCGCATGGTGTGGCGCATGGTGTGGCCATCGATGTCGATTTTTTCTTTCCCGTCTAGAGAAATTTAACGGTTTTACCAATCGAGAACGTTTCTTGGTATATGAACTATCACGTGTATCGTCATTATAACCTAATCAATTTTTATTAAAAACAAGGAAAAACACGTCAATATAATCGACATGTCAATGTAAGCGAAATCATTTTAAGCAAATAATTCCGTATAACTTCGCATGAAAACCAAACTTTCTACTGTATTGTGGACATATTAAACGGTAGGTCATTATAGATGGAGTCATAATAAACGAATTCTATTTTATATCCGAATTAAATGCTTTCTGCCGTTCATAAGCAGTTGCAGAGCCAGCAATACGTACTGTATGTGTATCCGACTACACATGTTTGTCTTTTATTCACCTTTCAACAGTATCTTGCGAACGTGGACGAGATATATTTACGCAATAGAACACATGTAATTAATAAAAGTAAACAGGGTATCGATTTGCTACACACATCGCTTATGATTTAACTACATACATATCGTAACTTGTAAACATAGTTATCGAAGGCAAAACTGGGTAAGGCCGTCGACGAACCCGAGTTGGAAAAATTCGTGTAATATATATATACATATAGTCCTGCAATGTACTCCTGACTGCCGATCCCTATATAACATTCTTTTTTATGAATACCTCATATTATATTGTTCTTTACTAAGAGTAACTAATTAGTAAGTGTTCTACGATATAATTATAATATCACATCATTTGGGGATTTCCAAACCCCCAACATAGTGAATGCTACAAGATACTTTCTGTTGTATTTATAAACAACAACTTCTAATGCTAAAGTCAATTTTGAAGTATGTATATTCTTGATGGATTTTTACTAAAGTTGCACCTCGAAAGTTATAATTTATAGGGGCACACTGAAATAATACGAGTTATTTTGATAACATTAATTTAAAAGTCTTATTAGTATCAAGGACGATGAAACAGCACAAATCTGCATTTGTTTTTATTGCTCAAGTCATTGCAATTACGTATACTTACATACTACAGTACATACGTGACAGTTAAAGATTCATTTCTACAACAAACTTTGCATATTTCTATATTTATGATTTTTATATGATACATTTGTCTATGTATTTTACAATAGGCATTATCGTAGAAATTAGAACACAAATTCTGACTGCCATTATTCGAAGACATTTGGATATACAGGATGAGTTGTAAAAGATGCATCAAAAGCTATTTATTTCGGAATCGTTTTACTAATGAACATGCGCCAATAATTCGAACTGATGTCAAATTTGAGATGTTGCAAAAATGTGATTGTCAGGTAATTTAATTCTAATATTTTTTAGAGTAAGTGAGTTATATAGAGAGAGCATAATGTCAGTTTGTAGATAAATACATTTTTACCTAGTTGAGTGCGGGGTAAAAATGTTGCAACCTTGGCGTGTTATATACCGCAAACTGATTATAATGTAATAAATGAGCTGGGCAATAAATGTTATTAAATGATATAAATTCGTATATTATTTTTTTAATTTTTTTTGAATCTAACTTACTTTACTAATAATTATACTTTAGAACAACAAACTATAGTTTTACTTTCTTATACGTAGTATAAGGAAGTATTGTGATGATGAAAATTTTCGACCTCGAGATTTTTGCAGATGTCCACGTTTTGAGGTCCCCTGATACCAAAAAAGTGGTTTTTAAAAAATGTCTGTGTGTGTCTGTGTCTGTGTGTGTCTGTCTGTCTGTCTGTCTGTGTCTGTGTGACCACAATAGCGGCCAAACCGCTGTAAATATCAATTCCAAATTTTGTATTTGCGAATATAATCTCCCTCTTGAGAACTGATTAGATTTTGAGCAAAATCGGCAGACCGGAAGTAGTAGTTTACTTCAGTGAAAAAATCGAAAATTGCAAATATTTCGTCAATTACTAAGTTTAAACAAATTTATAAAGACTTCAAATGTACTCAAAATTAAATTTGAGAAAAATTGTTTCAATAAAGTTTTTCGAAATTCCTACCGGAAGTAGGTCTTTTACTCTTATCGAAAATCAGTTTTTTGCGAATATCTCGCAAGTCATGCTTTCTAGGCAGGTACATTACGAGTATAAAAGTATTTAGAACATACTTTTAAATATCTTTTGTATAAAAAGAATTTCAAAATTCAGACCGGAAGTACCACTTTTACTCTTATCGAATAGCGATTTTGCAAATATGTCGTAAATTATGCATTCTATATATATTTATGAAGAGTACAAAAGTATTTAGAGTTGGATTTGGAATATTTTTTGTATAAATGAAATTTCAAAATTCGGACCGGAAGTAACACTTTCATACGTATAAGAAAGTCGTGTGGTGGCCACACCTCATTTTTTTATTGTAAATTAGTATTTACTAGTGCCAATAAATTATTCGTAAACTTCCAGTACATAATCGAAATAAAAGTAAATGTTATGTCAATGATGACTTCATAATTATTAAAGTTCTGCAAGTAAAGAAATGTGTGTTATTCAACTGTAATATTGACTAACATTTACTCCACTTAAACTGAATAATTAAGAATATGTATACTATGCAATTGGACTATCGTGCCGCTATAGTAAGCAATGTCACCTGTTTTGGTGTTAAATTTGAAATTGTAAGTTTGAGATAGAAAATTGCATTTAAAGTAATGCTTTTACTTTCGTGTTTGTAAACACTGCTGTATTAATAAGTGTGTTTTGACATCCCATCAAAATCCGTATCTATTAATATGTACAGCGTTTGCAGCATCTCAGTGTGTGTGCTAATAATATTATTATCGATCTGCTGGTATGTATAACCTTGATAAACGCTAGAGTATTATTCATTTTAAATACACAAAAATCAACAATTACACCACGAAAAGTGTTATTTAAACTAGTTCTTAAAAATGGCATTATTTACATGCAGCATTTGTTGTATTAGACACAAACATAAATTGATGGATTCTCATAAATGAACGTCACCAATAATCTTCTTGTACGTTCTAAACTGCAACCCAAAATAGCTGGAATAGAATAAAAACGAACGTCGGATATCTTTCTGACCATCTGTGCCAAAGGCATTCTGTTTATACATTGTGTTCAAGTGAAATAAGAGTCATTCGAATTGGAACATCTCCAATTTTGCCCATTGCCATCAACATTCGCATGAATAAGATTATTAGACTGAAAAACTGCGACCTTTGCGAAGAAGATTCATCTCGAAAATATTTCCCTAAATATTAGTAATGCCAATGTTTGACGTTTGTAATTGGTTATTGCAGCTTTACGAAAGTTAATAAGTGTAGACATTAATGGACTTGTGCTTTAAGAAACAAAATTCTACTAAAGAAAGGAATAAATTAATGATTGAATTTGATCAGAAATGGTATTGATTAATAATAAGAATACCATCAATAAATCAGGATTAACGGGTGCAAACCACTTGGTGTTTTTTTTTTAAATAAAACTAATTTATATATTTACTTTATTTATGAGTTTGTATGTAACATTGCTTTACCAATTGTTATTTTTTGATTAGTATATTAAAAAAAAATTTTTTAATTGCTTACGATAAAAGCAATTGCTTCATGACCGAGAAATGCCAGTTTTCTACGATTATTTAAAAATTTACTTCGCTTCCGCCGTATTTACTTATTTTACTCCACAGTCGTTTATTTTTAGATATCGGAAATTAGGATTACATTCAGGAACTGAACTTAAATGAATAACATGTAATTCGAAATTGGGCACACTATTAGCTGTAATGATGTTTACAACTTACGATATGTATACAGGGTTATGATAAAGTACCGCACAAAATTCATAAAATGTACAATGTTCATTTTTGAAAAAAAATGCAAAAACACGTCAAACAGTTTATTTTATTCCGCGTCTTTTAACATAAGTCAAAAAAATAAAACGTCAAATTTGTCAAAGTTATGACGTCATCAATATTTTTTTTAAATATGAAGCTTGGTTTTTTTTTACTTTATTTGATAAAGCTTGTTTTTCTGCATTATAAAGAAATAATTGAAGTAGGGGTCACATAAGAAAAAACTGAAGAATTTAGAAGGCTTAATGGAACGAATTAGACATGAAATGACTCGTATAACTCCGCAGATGATCGAAGACTCTGTAAATCAGGTCTACCATCGCCTTGGCCTATGTCAGATAGTGAACGGGACACAGTTTGAACAATTCCTGTAAGAATCGTTTTGGTTTAATGGACTGTTTAGTTAATTTAAATGTTATTACTATAATAAAGTTTATTTTGTTTTTTATTAATTCTCTCAGTTTTTTCTCATGTGACCCCTACTTCAATTATTTCTTTATAATGCAGAAAAACAAGCTTTATCAAATAAAGTAAAAAAAACCAAGCTTCATATTTAAAAAAAATATTGATGACGTCATAACTTTGACAAATTTGACATTTTATTTTTTTGACTTATGTTAAAAGACGCGGAATAAAATAAACTGTTTGACTTGTTTTTGCATTTTTTTCAAAAATGAACATTGTACGTTTTATGAATTTTGTGCGTTACTTTATCATAACCCTGTATATAAAAGTAGTTGCATCTATCGCAGTGAATGTAGGGGACGTGGAAGGGCGGACATTTACGCCGAAAGTATTTTAGTTAAATTGTAGGCGCTGTGTGTGTAACGGGCCGATCTACTGTTTGAACTTCTTCTTTTTCTTCTTCATACGCATCATTTTGAGTTTGTATCTCTTCTTTTTAAGTGTATGGACTGGATATCTCTAAAGCTTACGACTGCATTAGTCATTGTATGTTATTACTGAAACTACAGTGCTGCGGAATTAGAGGCACTGCCTTGAAGTAGGTACAATCATATTTATAGGACAAACAAGAAAATGGGCGTGCTTAAAACCACACGGCAGAAGTGAAAACTTCATCAAGGCGAGGTTAATAATACGAAATCCAACTTTTTTTTTCGTTCTATATTACATTAGTGTCATCCTGCATCGACGAATTCAGTTGCTGAGATTTATTATACTATGATATCAAAAATTAAATTGTTCAATGTTGGTCATGGAATATAAAACGCTTGTCTTAGTTTAAATCATCCTTTTGAAATAATTCAACCATTGTCAAGCTAAACTGACATTATCAATAACCTACAAATGTGTTACCTACTTAGTTCAGCTGTAAAATAATAATGAACTACAAGTTATGAAATAAATAACGTTTTTATTAACCGGAAAAACTAAATTACAATAATTGTTGGAAATGTCCCCCGTTTTGTTCAATGCACAAGTTTACGCGCCTCCTCATGCTGTGAAAAGCGTTTTGCAGCATTTCTGGCGTTATGGTTGCACATTGCTGAACAATTCTTTGTTGCAGTTCTTGCAAATTATGTATCGGACTTGCGAAAATCTTATTTTTTAAATAAGGAAAGATAAAATAGTCATAATTGTCAAACAAGGTGATCTCGGAAGCAACTCAACTTCCGTATGCAAACTTATCAGCCGGTCATCAAAAAACTCGCGGAGAAAAGCAAGATTTTCTCGTGTAGTATGTGCTGTTGCACCGTCTTGCTGGAAATAACCGAATTGAAGTTCATCATCGTCTAACTGTTGCACAAATTCAGTCAAAAAACTGTTTCTGTACCTCTCTGCGTTGACGGTGAAATTGAAAAAAATTGGCCCAATTATTCTTCTGCGAGAAACTGCCATCCAAACACCAATTTTCTGAGCATGTAGCGGCGTTTCAATAAAAATATGCGGGTTATCAGTGCTCCACATTCGCATATTCTGAGAATTGATGTATCCCGAAAGGTGGAACCAAGCTTCGTCAGAAAAAAAAGTAAAGTTCAGCAGATCGTCATTCATTAAATTATTAACGAACTAATGGCAGTACGCAAGGCGTCTGGGGTGGTCTGCAGGCAGAAGAGCTTGATATGATTGCATCTTATATGGAAGCATGTTCAGGTCCTTCTTTACAATCGTTTGGCATGTTCCATAAGAAAGCCGAATTTCTTGAGAAAGACGTTTTAAAGGTTTTGTAGGCTCTTCTTCCATACGTTGACGAACGTCATTAATAACTTCTTCTGTACGAACTCTTGGTCTACCAGCACCTTTTTTATGCGTCACAGAACCAGTTTCGCGAAACACTTCAACACAATTTGTAAGGCATGCATAAAAATTGTCCGGTAATACTGCTACGGCTGGGAAGTGCTCTCGAAAATTGTCCAAACACAAACGTTGACTGTATTCCCAATTTCCATTAACTAGCACACCCGTTCTAAAATAGGCTTCAATCATGTAAATTTTGTGCTCTGTGGTGAGGACCATGATTCAAAAACCGTGCAGGATTAGAAAACTTCAACACAATAACTTCACAGATTTTGACATTCAAAAAATTATGACATACCTAAATGTACGATGCACGCTACGACAATAATTTTAAAATCCATGACCACCATTGACCAATTTAATTGCTGATATCCCGGTATTATTATAGAGATAATGTCTCATACACACACAACAAAACACAGTTCGCGAAATACAATATATAATCGCGTGTATATATATATAAATAGACAATATGAATATTCGCTTACGACTCCTGCGCTGATCTGATGCTAAAGTGAAGAATTTATTTATTCATTTAAATTTCAATTTAATTGAAATTAAATACCTCTATCTCTCATTCCCTTAGTCGACTCGAGCCGACTTTACACGAACGAGCGTTACATAGCCGAGCGTGACGGCTCAGTCTTGTTCAGTGCCCACAATCAACGCAACGCGCCTAAAAAAGTTTACACTTCAAAAAAAAAATATGTGTAGTAAAGTCGTAGCCGATGGAAACATTGTGAAATCAGATCCGGCAGTTATATAAGAGACTTGCCTGATGGAAATGTGCTTGGTCCTTTGTTATATAATATTCGTATTATAAATATGTGTACATTAGACAGGCCTTGCTCTGTACGATCCTGATATATTCCACGAATATGAGTTTCTGTTGAGCAGTGACAGACCGCGTAAACCCTGTTTCCGCGTCTGAAAACAATCAAGAACCGGATCCTTCACCTTGTCAATCTTTGGAGACTTTCAAGCTACTGATTTGATTTGTTGATCCAACTGCCTTACACGAGTGATAGTGGAAGCAGGAAATATTGCATTCTTTGAGATCTTTCCCGAAAGCTGTCCGAAGAAATGCACGAACTATCGATGGAAAAAGGGAAAAGAGAAGAAAGAGGAGGAGAAAATGCCCAAACCAAGAGGTCGTCCAAGACAACAACCATATTGTTTTTCTGTGAATAATTGTTGAAGCCGATGATTGGCTTTGCCCTCTGATTTTTTGATTTTCTGTTGGTTCAATTTTTTGCTTTTTAGAAATAAACAAATCACTGAACGTTAAAATTGGTTTAGGAACCAGATGCTTCCATAAAACTTTTACGCTACCTCTGATATACTTGATACCCTCGTTTAACATTCGAGCGGGTGTCTATCCATATGTTTCTCAGGAACTACTGGACAGATATACTTAAACTTTTTTTTTTTTAAATGACCATTGGTGCAAGTCTATGAAGTGCGTCAAATTAGGGTTCACGAAACCAAAGCGCTTGGCAAAGTGCCAAAAACTGCAAAATTTGCATAAAACGAAGGCGACCCTCTTGAGAAAATCGTCAGCTTGTATGGTAGAAGGCTGGAATTTTGCGTAGTTATATTACAACACGTCCTACAAATTACACTTTGTCCGTTTTGTAAAATCTTCATTAAAAGCGATTTTTATCAAATTTTTCGGAACTTGAGTAGTGTAAAATAGTCTTTGATGCAATAAGTCATCGTCAGTTTTTGAAATAGAAGGTTTGAAGTCGGAATATTAATTATCCTACCACTCCAGCTCTATCTGGAAAAATTTTCCACTTTTAAAAATCTTGTCTAGATCAGACAGAGAGACAGTTTTCAAAAATTCCGAGTTTTTTTTAAACCTCATGCACTTTATGGCATTTGGTTCAAATCCGACTGGCGTAATTTATTTTAACAGTCAGTTTCTGTGTTGTAAATAAGGGGTGTCGAAGGTACAACCTATGGACGTTTCGGCATTTGTTATATTAATTACTGCATTTAAATTATTCATTTCAATGGTACGACATTATTTGCATTATATTGATGTCATTTGAGGTAAGCCTTTAACTGTCACTGAAAAGGTATGTACTAGCTAATGGAGAAAATACCCCGAAGGGGGCAGAAAAAGGTAAATATACTTAAGCAAAAAGGCCCCCGAGTATGAAAAAGAAGTGAACAATGTATATTCCGCAGACTCGCCTTTGCCTCTAACCACTTCCAGCTTTATGTGACTTTGTAACCTTTAAGGAATCTATTGATTCCTTAAAGGTTTATTAACCAGTCACAGTCATAATTTACAGAACGGCTCATAGTGTAGGTACATGTTGGGAGAGCTTTATTTTGCATTATTGACCTGTCATAGCTGATTGATAAACAACTAAATCCAGCTTCAGCATTTTCCCCTTAACTTGCTAGACTGGGGTGCGTTCAGAAATGTTGGATAGGATACTGGCATGGTCAGGTCATATTTTATGACGTCATCCACTGTACACTTGGTAAACTTGGAGCGCTTTACAATTCTGAACGCCATAGAGTGAGTCGAGTTAGTTTGTGGCAAAAGTCAAAGGTCTAAGCTTAGCATTGCAGAGTTAGAGGTTATGTATGAAAAAATAAAGTCATCAAAGAAATAAGTCGAAAATTAAAACTAATTAGAACATTGAATCAAAATCGAAAATTTTTTTTGGATCAAATTAAAATTATCCAAAAACAAACTGTTCAAACTCCAAGAAACACACATATGACCATATGATATGAAATGACATGAAATTATAATTATAGCCTTAAAAAACCACTCAGAACCGCGCTTTAAATACCCCGACTCGAATGCGCATGAATCGCCCGCTATTAACCATCACAAATAGGTGGGTGATAGGAGGAACACTCCGAGTGTTGCACCAATCATTTCTGAACGACAATGACGTCATAATTTTAGGACATCTTTTTGTTTCTGAACGGCAAGTGTGAAATTGGAATTACACTTGGATAACATTCTATGCTTTTCTGAACGCACCCCTGCGGAATATACATTGTTTGGTGAAAATATTTTTTCCAAGTTATGAGACTATACCACAATTCAGCAGTTAAATCCTCTTCTTAATATGCTGATGAAAATAACACCTGTACACGTCTTTTTCTTGTTTGTCCTCTTCTTTTTCAGACTCGGGGCCTTTTGCTTAAGTATATTCACCTTTTTTTCTGCTCCCTTCGGGGCATTTTCTCCATTAGCTAATAAATAACATATTCCATATACTTATTGTGTCAACATTTAGTATTAAAAGCTGGTGCAACCAATTGGAGTTAATTTTGAGTGAAAAATGGTTTTTACGGAGGTAGTCTGCAACGTCACACTACTACGTAAAATAATGTCGAAAAAAGTAAATATGCATGTACAACTGCCACGTAATTATTGTGTGCTTGTTTAATTATTTATTTAATCGCTTTAATAACGCATATTGTTACATTTAATTGTCATATAAATACATCAAACGATCTTTTAATGGATATGTAATACGTCATGTTCCACATTTTCAGAACGGCAACGGTACAGAAAAGAATGGTCGCTATTAATAGTTTTATCAAAATTTATTGCTGCTACAATTTATGGTTTGCACCATATTTGCACTTGCTCCAATTCATTAAATGTTCAGGAATTCCGCTAGTTTTTCTCTTGACTGTGGACAACGTACGATAGAAACATATTAATTTGATTATAAGATTGTATGGAGAGATTACTAACAGATATATAGTGCGTGAATAAATAATATGTGAATTTATCAATTTATTCACACTGTGACAAACAACTAATAATAGAGCATTAATAACAAATTTGTTTAATCAATGTAGTCAAATAATGGGTCATGTTAAAACAAATCTTTTCGATTGAGACATGTGAATCGGTCTGAACCGAATCCTGTATACTTTTAAAAACAATCGTACGAAGCTTTAGGGCGCGGAGACGAACGGTTGATGACTCATCGCCCATGGGCGCAATATTGAAATGTTGTATTTTTAAAGAGGTTTTAATTTTATTTATATAATTGGATAACAAGTAGCTGGTGATCTATAAAATACAAAATACTTTATTATTTGTTCATTTTTCTTCTGTAAGATGTGTTCTCTTTGAATTAAGTACATCCTTGTAGATAGAAAACGTCCTTTCTACATCGCAACTGGTTATAGGTGCGTGCTGGAAATATTCTTTTATTTCAGCGTATTTAGCATACACAATTGCCGCAATGTTATTAAATTTGGATTTCTATTAAAAACTGCGTCTAATTTTTGCCGAAGGCCACATCCGAAGTCACTTGGAATACTTTTGAAATTATTAATAGCCCACGTCTAATGTGGTTAATCCATCTTTTAATTTGAGTTTTCGATTTTCAAAATATGTGATTAGTTTAGGCAAATTTCCAAAGTGTTCCTGAAGGAATAACAACTGATTTTTTAAATTTGGGATTTGTGTTAGTTCCTTGCACTCAGAAATACTTCGAGCATCGTCATTTAAACATGTAACGAAATTTTGTAAACTATCGAAATTCTCTGCATAAAAACTATTTTTGTGTATGTTTTAGCTAAGTTAAGTGACGAACGTGCGATATTTTGGCATTCTGTACCGATATTTTACAGACTTTGTAATAAATTTCGGAATCACTGACAATTCATTTTCATATCAGAAAAAGTAACATAAACAACGTTCTAGATCTAAATAAATGATAACTAAAAATGTACGCGTATATTATTGAAACTAAACGAAATCCAGTGCACACTTACGTCTAGATAATTGGGAGAAGTCGATTCAATAAACCGGTATTAAACAGACTATTACAAAAATTACGAAGTACGTAATTAACAGTCAAAACAATGAAAAAACGAAACTAACGTAAGTATGAATGAAAATTTTATTTCTCTTGCGAAATGTAAGGTAAATATAATACATTTCAAAAACTCTTCACGCTCCTATCTACGCCGATGAAAAAAGGATTTTACTCATAAATTCCTTATTTTATGGGCATTTTTTGCTCTCATTCTCGGGCGTAAACAGATGTTGCAGTTCACCATATGAATTAGTGCTATTCAGTAAGCGTGTGTTGTTTACATTATTTCTTTGCTCCGTTGTAACTTCGTCGTAGTTTAAACCGGTCATGTCCGCGCCATAAAATGTATCCTTAGAAAAAAATAAAACGGGAAATAATTCTTCAATTCTTAACCTTAAACTAATAAACAACACATGACCCACCATTGGCGGATGTAAACATACCCCTCCCGGCTTTACTTTTTGTCGAAAATGCTCTCTCCCTCTTTTATATCATCTGTGTATTTACCTAACTAAATGATTAGTGCAAAACAGAAAATTCAAATTGTAATTACGGCGAAAAATTAATTCAGAATGTCTACAATTTATACATGTTACTTGGAACTATTCAGTACGATTTAGGGGTCAAGTGATATAATTTTTCTATGAAGCCAACAAACAATGCCTTCGAGCTGAACATCCAACTTTAGTCCATTGTAAATGTTCCTGTTTCAATTTAGGATTATGGTGATAGATCAAAGTCTCATCCATAGTTACAAAACGACGCACAAAATAGGTTTGATTCTTCTTAAAATGATCCAAATGACGCTGAGAAATTTACTTTCGAGCAAGTTTTTGTTGAATTGTTAATATGTACAACATGTACATGTGTACATAACTTTTCCAAATAGCTTTTTGATTTGTAGTTCTTTATGCAAAATATGTCGTACCCGTTCATCTGAGATGCCTCTGGTAAGAGCAGTTTCACGCATAGTCCACCTTTACAAACTATTGTTTTTTAAAGGAGCAGATTCATATCATTACCCACATTTATATAATGATAAGTCAACTTCATTTAGTCGTCAACACTGACAGAATTAACAGATGAAAAGGAAACCTAACCTAGGTTTATATGACGAGTTCTATTTAACCGACTACAATTTATAATTCTACCGTTTACTTATAGATGTCGCTCCACGAACTTTTCACGCAAGGCCTACTGCATCTCACTATCGCTGCGCGATATAAGGCCGTTACATAACGAGAGTTTTCTGATTCTGATAACCTCAAAATATCGATAATAAAATGCAAAAGCAAAAATCCATGACCATAAAAAATATATATAAAAAATCTATATGCGTATTTCGGCAACTAAGTTGTCATCTTCAGTAGAAATCTGTACAAAACAAGAAAGAGTGTTTTGAACGTAATATTTTTGGCTATGGTGTAACCTTAGAAGATATGCTCTTTACCAAGTCACCAGTAGGATAACACCAGTATTATCCCACTGCAAATATTCTCTATTTTTTTTAATATGTGTATAATAATAATAATAATAATAATTTTTTTAATAATTGCATGTATATCAGTTTATCGTAATATTTGAGTGTCCAACAAAATTATTTTTTCTTAACAAGATAATTTAGTTGCGATTCTGTAGAAGAAATATTTCCACATGTTAGGCTTAAAGGAGGTGCAAATGATACTAATCTATGCCCAGAGTGGCAGGTATTTTATGCCGCAAATATTGCGATGTGGAATAGTAAATCTTCAAAATCTTCCAATACAGTTGAAAGGGTCGATTACGTTAGTACCGCAACATTTTTTAATATCCAAGAAATTATATACAAAATCCATACAAACTAGAGCTCTTACTATACGGATATTCGAGTATCCGGGTTACTCATTATAACTCGAAATCCGGATCAAGATCCGAATCCGGGTATCCGGATATCCGGATACTTGTTTAACTTAGATTCGGGTATCCGGATATCCGGTTTCGATTCTTTTATTATGACGCCTCAAATGTAAAGCTGTCATTATTTGTATTCTGATTAACCCTTGTGTCTATGATCGAGGTACCCGGGTACATGACAATTATTTTATCATTAAATCACATATATAAAATGTCTATTACGCAACTCAAACAAATATTTAAAAATTTTTAAAAAACTCCATAAATTATTTTTGGCAGATGCTAAATATGTATGTAATACAAGCATAATGTATGCAGCAACATGTTCCAATGCAACTGCAACGCTATTTCTGCATACAAATTAAAGAACTAACCAAAATCGCAATAAGTCAATCACCAAAAGTCAATTTAATTGTGTCCTTTTACGCGCCACGAATTAAAAAAAAACGAATACTGATGCGGAGCTTCATTGAACGAGCACCAATAATTTCGACCGCGCGATATCTTCGCCAGTACGTGCAAAAGCCGGTCTGCCAGTAGCACTTTTTCTCGAATACCTATCTTGCAAAGTATGTATTCTATAATGATTTATTATGAGAATAAAAGTTCTCAAAATAGGATTTTGAATAATTTTTCTATACGCTCATACGTATAAAAAAGTCGTGTGGTAGCCACACCTCATTATTTTTTTAATTTCTGGTGTGCTTTAAAAACTTTTTTGTTTTTGTTTTGTCTTATTCTTATTCGGATAATTATTGCCTTCATATATAACGCGTACCACTTTAATTGAGCCGCGTTTAGCGCTCCGACATTTTTTGAACAACTTAGATTACGATTACTTAGAAAATCGTAATTCAAAAATTTTTGAAATTACGATTACTGTAATCGTTAATCGAACAAACTTAGATTACGATTTCAGTATTCCTAATTTAAAAACAAGTATCCGGATTGGATATTGACGACTCGGATATCCGGATATCCGCTCAAAAGTAAGAGCCCTAATACAAACACTTTACAGCGTAATTGAATTCCAATTAGTCTTACCTTTTGAATTGTTATGAAAAATTAGAAATGTAAGTAAAATCGTTATTCTTGAAAATACCCAACAACTACATTTTCAGCCACACTTTTTTTTAATTTTATCTCGTTTCTATTTAATTATTTTAAAATTATTAATATTAATTATTGTAATGTTAATGTTTAAAGTGTTATTTTAAAGTTATTTCAATAAAAATTCCGAAATTATTTCTTTTGGGTATTACTAGATGGCGTTACGTAAGGATCAATATTTTGAGGTTACCAGAATCAAATTCTTCAGTGTTAATCGAAGTTATGTGACGGACTTATATTTGGAGATTTGACCTTGTTTTCACGCAACCCATAAATTTACTCTTTTTGCAGCAAATAATACAATAGTTTCAGCTATGTGTTCCGGGTTTTAGCGGGATATTTGAATCACTCCTTCTTATTCTGAGACAGGGGATATTATAGTATATTTTGTCGGCACCTATATACACGTTGCGCAATATTGCACCATCCTTTTTATTAATGAACTTATCTACAAAATATATATGCCAGTCACCATTTATCTACATATTGAGCGGCGAATAATATTTACATTTGTAGAACTGATAATTTTTCCCATTTAATTGGACCGGATGAAATGGCATTATTCATTATTCCCTTTCCGGACAGAAGCAGAGGGGTACTTGTGAACATCGCACAGTAACAGTAGGCAAAGCACTGCAGCCGACGGCTACTCAATACGTTTGTGTACCGAAGACTACAAAGCCAGCGAGTATGATAGGGAATATAAATATTATTATTGAATCGTAAAATGTAAACAAAAACAACACGTGGTTAGCGCGCGTATGTGCGGTCGGTCTCGACGAAACAGTCGCATTAAACACCAGTTTTGAATTTTCACCGTTGACCTTAGGAATCGATTGGCGCATTGGATACAACGCTATACGGTTGTTAATTATTCCATACGACGACAGCAGATAATCTAATTGCATTAAGTTTTAACTACTTACAACGTTATGTATACCATTCTTTCGTACTTGGAAATAACTTGCGGCGGTCACATTCGAGTTCGGAAATTACAGCATGTTTGAATATTATTAGCCAAGTAAATATTTAATTTGTTGTTATTGTATGGACACGACAATGAACGGGAAGAAATCAAACAGTATCCCCGTTGATACAAAGCTTAAAATAACGACGCAATGTAGACTGCAAATAAAAATGTTCTGTGTGAAATGAAATTTTATTTATGTTCATCTTCGAGCTCCCTCATATACCGGGTGTCCCAGCGTAGCGGTAAAGTCCATTATTGGTATCTAATAATGTAGATAGCGAATAATTTTTAAAACAAAAATTGTAGATAATCATAAGCTCTACAATTTAAAAATATTTTCATTTATACAGAGTGTTCGACAACGATGAACCAACACAAACTTTTTTTTTAAATGGAATGCTATGAATTTTTTTACATTTTATGATAGCCCTTGATGGGCTGATTAAACTGACATAAACTTGTATTTGTCGCTTTCAACTGTTTCTGAGATATGGCGATTTTTCGTTAAAAATTGTACGACATTTGAAAAATTGCTATGAAATAACGATTGATGATGAAATACCTATTATGGGCTCAATTAGTAGAGATATCTTTTCAGTACGTGAATTAATGTTTATTTCGACATATTTACACATGTTTTGTAGAATTACATACCATTCGCTAAAGTTAAAATTTCTAAAAAAAAAATAAATAGCCCGGTCAAAATAGACAAAACTCCGACAGAGCTAAAAATTTACACAGACCTTTGAATAGTTATTTTAAATAAAATGTGAAAAGTCCCCATCGATCCCACATGTGCTAAAATTTGTATTCAAGGTCAAAAGTTATGAAAATCAGTTTTTGGCGAATATCTCTTAAATGGTTAGTTTTATTGTAAAAATAGTTATTATCAAATTTATAGAGCATGCGATTTCCGACAAGAAAGGTTCTAACACTTTGTCTGCTATAAACAATCGTTCGCATGTTATGGCAATTTTGAAAACGCTTACGGACACACTTGGCGCCCGCGGGCGTGGGGTTGGCCACCCCTGCGTTATACAAAAGTTGATTACACTGGAGTAACAGTTTTGCATAAATTGCAAAAAGTACGTATGTTATTCATATTATTTAATGCTCTCATATCAAAATTATTCTAATTTTTCGAAGTAAGCGATGCTTAACTAGATCGAAATTGTCGTGTGTCCGTAAAGTATAGAATAAATTCGATATTTCCTAAAGCAAAAGCCATTTTAAAAAAACCTGAAACACGACGATTTTTAATTTTAATGTTCTACATTCGACAACAAAAATTCATTATACAAGGTGACATTAATGTGATGACGTCGTCAGCGTATTTTTTAAATACAACACCTTGTATTTGGTGACACTTTTAGATTATATTAATGAGCTGATTCCAAAAAGGTAGTTAAATGGGATCTAGCGGACAGAATTTGAAAGATACGTGCTAACAACTATTTCTTATCAATTGCAAAAAAGGAAGCGACTAATCTTATTTATCAATTTTATTGATAGCTAATGATAACAGATACATGACTTGTGTACCGTTGTTTTGCTAACATCAAGATCACGACTAATCTTACGAATAGAAGTATGCGGATCTTCTTCAACAGCAAGTGGAACATCTACTTTTCTAACAAAATTGACAGAGGGGTGACCTAATTTGCGTGCACTTTCAACCGTACCAGTTTCTCGAAATTTGTTTTCAACCTTACTTACTGTTGATTGCGTTATGGGTCTTTCTGGATATTTATCGTTAAATACTGTACACTTAATTTCATTTTCACTTTAAATTAGAGCTCTTACTATCCGGATATTCGAGTATCCGGGTTACTCATAACTCGAAATCCGGATCAAGATCCGGATATCCGGATACTTGTTCAACTAAGGTTCGAGTATCCGGATATCCGGTTTCGGATCCTTTATTATGACGCCTCAAATATAAAGCTGTCCTTATTTGTATTCTGAATTAACCCTTGTGTCTATGATCGAGGTACCCGGGTACATGACAATTATTTTATCATTAAATCACATACCGGGCTCTTTTTTTATCATTACACATAGCATTTTCCCTATGTGTAATGATAAAAAAAATTTGTCAATGCATTAGCGATATAGTCACTGTATAGTAGACAACCAGTTATACACTCGTATTTTGACAAGCAGGGACAGTGAGCTGTCATAAGATTTTTATCAGTCAATTTTCGTTAAACTTTTTATTAAAATTTTAAAATAAAAATTGACTTTGTAGCAGAAACACTGTACGATACACGTGTTAAAATGTTATTTTATTTTGCTTATTTTAAATTGCTCCAGTTCCTAATCACCCTCGTGTCGCAAATCTTACTCGCAAAATAAAATAGCACTTTTAACAATTATATCGTAAATAACTAATTTTGTACAATTTTTCTTACAATTTTAAAATTCGAAATATATCACGTCGTCAACATCATAATTGCTACATTAAGGATTTCCCGCCATTTCCCACTGTCCGCGTAACGTTGATACAAATAAAATAATATTCTGGAGATCCGTTTCTCTTACTTCTACCATAAATTATTTGTACGGAAAAATTAAACTTTGCAGCGTACATAAAACCTTTTACATTTATTACGAAACTGTTAAAATTTAGCGCGAAAGTATTTGATTCGGCAATAATACTTGTACTGGTAACACTGGGCGATACAGAGCAAAATAAAGCTTAGAAGAATTAGGTTATGTTTTAATAAAGAAAATGCAGAATATCACTTGGAACAAAATAATTGGTTTATTACATATAACAATTAAACGAACTTAAATGTGAAGTCTAATATCATAACAAGTTCTCGAAATGTCGACCTTGTCTTTCAAGGCAATAAGCAAGGCGATCTTGAAAGCAACGAAGTGTATTTCTAATAAATTCTGGCCTTATTCCATTACATGCAGTACGTATACGCTCTTTTAGTTCATTCAAGTTGCGTATTCGTACATTGTTGTAAATTTTACTTTTTAGGTAACCCCAAAGAAAATAGTCATTTGGAGATAAATCAGCTGATCTTGGAGGCCATAGTATGGGACCAAATCTACCAATCCACCGTCTTTGAAATAAGTTATTTAAAAAATTCCTGATAGCGTTAGTAGAATGTGGCGGGGCCCCATCCATTTGGAACCAGGGTTCATCAACATTCATCATCTCAATTGATGGAATGATATGGTCTCTCAACAAATTCAAATATTTCACTGCAGTGAGGTTACCGTCAATAAAAAATGGGCCAATAAGTCTATCGCTTATTATTCCAATCCAGACATTAACTTTTAGAGGGTACTGTGTTCGGGGCAGGTTTTGAGCGTGAGGATTTGTACGGAACCAGTACCTAATGGATTAATGGATAGGAAATTTAATAATTTTTCATGGATAAATGTAGGGTACAAACCGAAAGTTCTGAGAGTTGACTTCACCGTTTACGGTAAATGTAGCCTCATCAGTAAAAATTATTTTATTTAAAATTTCTTGGTTTTCATTTAACATGTTAAACATTATTTCACAAAACTCAGTTCGTTTTATCTTATCCTCTTCGAGAAGCTCTTGATGATTTGCTATTTTGTACGGCCTACATTTAAATTCTTTCAGAGTTTTGTATACCGAACTGTACGATACTCCAAAATGTTTAGCTACATCTAAAAGAGATCCTACAGAACCGTTTCTCTACGTAACACAGGATAATTAATTTCATGTCTTCTGTTCGAACATGATTGGTTCTATTTCTTTTTTTGTGAGAATTTAGAACACAACCATCTTCTTGAAATTTTTTAAAAAAGTTCAGAATTGTTTTTGCACAAGGTATAGGCCTGTCTGGATAATTGACGGAAAACATGTCTCTAACTTGCCTTAAACTATTATTTTTCTGGTACCACATTACTATAGCCACCTTTTCATTTCTGTTGTATTTATCCATGATTTATAAATAAATTATCAATTTTTTAATAAAATGTATTTAATTTATGACTTATGTTTGAATAAAAATTCAGAAACATTAGACATAAAAAATGTTTTTCCCGTCATGGCAACCTGATTTGAAAATTAAGGTATGCTATACGTAAATTCTTCATTGGTGTATAACTGGTTGTCTACTATACAGTGACTATATCGCTAATGCATTGAAATTTTTTTTTATCATTACACATAGGGAAAATGCTATGTGTAATGATAAAAAAGAGCCCGGTATATAAAATGTCTATTACACAACTCAAACAAATATTTTATGAATTCTAAAAAACTCCATAAATTATTTTTGGCAGATGCTAAATATGTATGTATGTAATACAAGCATAATGTATGCAGCAACATGTCCTAATGCAACTGCAACGCTATTTCTGCATATAAATTAAAGAACTAACCAAAATCGCAATGAGTCAATCACCAAAAGTCAATTTAATTGTGTCCACTTACGTGCCACGAAATTTTAAAAAAACGAATACTGACGCGGAGCTTCATTCAACGAGCACTAATAATTTCGACCGCGAGATATTTTCGCCAGTACGTGCGAAAGCCGGTCTGCGAGTAGCACTTTTTTTCGAATATCTTGCAAAGTATGTATTCTATAATGATTTATTATGAGAATAAAAGTACTCAAAAGAAGGATTTCGAATAATTTTTCTATACGCTCATACGTATAAAAAAGTCGTGTGGTAGCCACACCTCATTATTTTTTTAATTTCTGGTGTATTTTAAAAACTTTTTTGTTTTTGTTTTTTCTTATTCTTATTCGGATAATTATTGCCTTCATATATGTATAACGCGTACCAGTTTAATTGAACCGCGTTTAACTGTCCGACATTTTTTGAACAACTTCGATTACGATTACATACTTAGAAAATCGTAATTCAAAATTTTTTGAAATTACGATTACTGTAATCGTTAATCGAACTTAGATTACGATTTCAGTATTCCTAATTTAAAAACAAGTATCCGGGTATCCGGATCGCTATTGACGACTCGGATATCCGGATATCCGCGCAAAAGTAAGAGCCCTAGTTTATATTAATTCGAAGCAATAATACAGAACATTCACGAATTAATACAATTCTTGTACTATTTAACTGTTACTGGAGGACATCTGTAAAAATAGTGACATTTCACAAAAACTAATCGCCTACTTTTTTTTTTATAAATAAATGCACACAATATTAAACGGTTAAGTGCAAAAGAATGTCAATAAAAACTGTGACAACAAAGAAACAGTCTATTGAAATTGTAAACAGATGTTTGTCTGACTTCACTAGCGCTATTATAAAGCTAAACGACATGTATGATACCTTTTTCGATTCAGGTGTTCCGTATATATTAAAACTCGAACAATATACAGGGTGTACAAATTAAAAAAATATTCACACATATGGTTCACTCTATATATTTAATTATAACGCTAAATTAAAGCAAATTAAAAGCAAAAATCGACCTGTTTCGGGAAATTTGGTTAAAATTGTTTGTTTCGCAAAAAATGAATTTATTTCATACTTTACGGACACACTGTATATACATGCTGCCATTTCAATATTTAAATGAGAACAATATAATAGTGCGTGTTGTGCAAAGAACTGTCTATCCTGGAGTCACATGGTCTGGTTTTATTTGCGGAATGCCTTAAAATAGTGTCGCAATCGATTAGTTACAGCATTATTCGAGATACTGCATAAAGGCGCGTTCCTGCTTTATCTACTAACACACACGTAATGTAGTAGTACATACTTGTGGATACGTTCAGAGAGATTCGAATCATTGTTATGTATTTTCTCATTTATTCACAAAGAGATCAATATGAAGTGGTGTGTTCTACATGTATGGGTATGCATGTGAAACATCAACATATGCAGAACTCTCGAACGGCTCCGACTATTATTACAGATACTGTGCGCGTTGTATATCGTCATCGTTACGACTGAAGCGAGACGTTCTCGATTCCCTCCTCAGCGAAAATTATTGCCGTATTATCGTCGTCCTTCCGGAATGCCAAGGAAATACTTGGCGTTGGAGGTCGCTGCGACTTGACTGGTGCGAAAGGCGCCTTCGCTAGGAAGAAGATTTATTTTTCGAGGGTTTATGTGACCTGATTTTTCTTATATTATGAAAGTACTTTGGATAGATCTCAAGACTGCAGTAATAATTATCAATGATGTATGTGATATGTCTGTAATAAAAAGATTTTAAATTATAGAAGTACTGTTTTTACAGAATTGTATACTCTCAAAATTGTCTTTGAAAGCTATGAACACATTTTTACATCCATATAAATAAAAATTAAATGCTGTTCTTTGGTAAGCACATCATTTGAGAACGACTGGAACGGTTTTGCTAATTTTTTTAAAAAATGTTCATAATAGGATGGGGTTTTAGGGGAAAAAAGAATTGGAAAAGTTGCCCGGAAAATTAGAAAATTTGGGAAATCTGAAAGTGCTCTTTTTCTATAGGATTTCTTTATGAACTTAAGACTATATACTGCATGTGTCAAATATCATTAGCTATAGGGATTCAATGTTTACGTGCGATTTATACGTATACAAGTAACACGTGGCAACGTGGCACCCCTACTGTCCGTCACCAATCCCGGCAACAACCGACATAACAACGATTTTCTCCGATCTTCCCACTTTTCCCCACCAGATTTTACATTCAATGTTTAGCTGCGAACACGTTGCGATCTAGTCTGCAATAAAAGCCGTCTTATTACTGGAACGGGAAACATCAAATGGCCGCGGCGATCTCCTGATCTAGTAGTTTATTATTATTTTCAGAATCCTTTTTTATTTACCTTATTAGGGTTATTTTCTGATTTTATTAGAATTACGCTTTTGTTTGTGTCATGCAGCGTGAACGCAGCTTAATAACTCTCTGCATTTACTGAAAGGAAAAAGAAAAACAAATCCTTGCAACTCGTGAATATTATTTCTGAACGCATTACAAACACCCAAGTCAGTGGTCCAATAGTTACTGCTAACTTGTATTTTCGAGCATGTATCGGTCGCGCTGGCATTGGAGAGGAAAGTAGGGGTGCCACGTTGTCACGTATTGCATGAATTGATCGCCTATGGCTAATGAAAATTGACACATGCTGTATAACTTACGATTTAAACGATGGATATGCGTAATTTTGTTTTTGTTTTGTTTGTTATGGCCCTGGAAGTTTTCAGGAAAAAGAAATTCGGGACAATTACAAAGGAAAAATTCGGACATACCACAAAAATCGTGATTTTTTTTATGCACTCTCGATCATAACTGATGATAGGAACGATATATTTGGTTGATTATTTGTTTATTTGTTTTGTTCGTTGAAATAGCTCAGTTGAATGTTTTTAATTGAAAAAAAATATGGAAGATCTGCAGAAAAATCTTTATGTATGTACCTATAGAGGAGATAATTTTTTTCTTTGGTTATACCAAATGTCACTGACAGAAATAAAAATAGATCCGGCATCATAAACAAGACGAGACGTCATGGATCTAGTATGCAGTACAATTGAATGTAACGCGTTTCCACCATTTATAATCGTCTGTGTTAGTGATCGTGTAACTTCTGATCCCCTTTTTATGTATTTATTGTTATGATTGTCTTTATTCCATTCCATGGGCATTTGTTCGCTATTCCATATTTCTTTAATGAGTTTATAAATTTCTTCCTGCAGTCTTTCTCCTTCATAGTTTATCATTTCCAATGTTGTCATGTGCAGATGTTTGTTTTGAAATTATATGTTTGCAAAAGTAACAATTTGTACTAAAACTATTTTAAAAATTCGCGTTATAAGAAATATTTCTTGTTGAAATAATACTATTAAGTTGAGACATTCTGGATGTATTTTTAGATAAGCACATTAATAGATGAGTTAATTTTGAGAGTGTTATATATAGTTTAATAGAACGATGAAGATAATTCGTTGTGAATGATTGTGTCTAAAAGTACAATAAGACCATATTGTCCTTATTTATTTAGTAGTGATTAAAGCGGGCTATAAATTATGAAGCAGAATGCTATATTAAACAAAACAACAGAAATATATGTACTTGAAACTTTTAGGTAGAGCCTCGTTAATTTTAGACGATATCGAACAGTATCAAAGTGCAACGATATCTAAGTAATAAATAAATACAAAGATATGAATCATTGTGTTGATGTTCTCAAGTGCAAATCTGATATGCTATATTTGTAGATACGAAATCTGTATTTTATGTTACTCTTTTTACTGATAGCCGATATAGTATTTAATCTCTATTTCGCGATCTAATGATAATTCCAGGAAAAAACAATTATTTTTGTGACTTAATATTAGGTACCTAGTATTGAATTAACATTTGCTTGTGTAGATATATGTAGATGATCAGCAGACAAAAAAGGTTTTTGAACAATCTTTGTCTGTCTTATGACCACGATAACAGCCAAATGGCTACACTTATTAACAGAAAACTCATATTTGCGATTACAATCTCCTTTTCGAGAACTGATTTCAGTGAATTCAGTAGACCGGATGTGGAGTTTACTTCAGTTAAAAAATCAAAATTTACCAATATCTCTACTAAGTTTCAAATTTCTCACCAATGACAAACTACTAAAGAGTTAATTCTAGCAAGAATTTATGAAAAAAGTTTTTCGAAATTCCTACATGAAGTCTTATCAAAAAACCGTTTTTTGCGAATACATATTTCTCAAATTATTTGTTGTTTAATATAATAATTATAATATACAGATTTATTATAATTACAGAAATTTTAAAAATGAAGACGGGAAGTAATACTTTCACCCTTATCAAATAGTAGTTTTTTACGAATACATTAATATAATACATTAAATTATGCATTCTATAGTATAGTTCGTTTCAACTTATTTTAATTTTACCAAATAGAGGTATATGAGGGTTTGGGGTTTAAGCTGTTCCTTTCTTTAATAGCCAGAGTGTTATTAAATCAATTTTGTCTAATATGCGAACTTGATTTGTCTACTTATTTTTAGTTCGTTGAATTAAATTTAATAATCGTTACTTAACATTGTATAATTTAGATGTTCGTTAGTTGCAAAATATAAATTGTAAGATGAACAAGCATATATTTTATTATAAGAAAATGTGGAGACACCTTGAATCGAAGACAGGGAAGGTGAATTTTATAAAATAAATAACGATAACTGTGACTCGGTAACGGACATTGTAAATAGTGGCGCTAAAAAGAGTCATTTAGTAGTTCAAGCTTAGCAGATAGTGGTAAATGTGTATAATAATTTACAAAAACAAAATGTAGAAGTTACACAAATGGCCATTATAGAAAGAACGTCAAATTTAACTGATATCTGCTACAGAAGAGTTTATGATATAGTCAAGCATGGTATTATGAATATTACGAAAAGAAGAGTTAGAAGTGATAAGGGATCTATCAGTGGCGGCTCTTTAATGAGAGCAAGTGAGCAATTGCACCCCCTGGAATTTTGAAACAAAACAAACCAAGCGGCGACTAACTCTGAAAGTATTTATTTATTACGTATTCATAGTTATTGAACAGGAACGTGGCGTGTGCGGCGCACGCAACAACCTGCATGCACCGATCGTCGTCACAGATATAATGACGACTAACAGCGCACGGATGTAAAGACGAGAAACTATTCGAATGTTTACCCCTTCCACCGAGAGAAACATACCCATGAGCAAAGCCCAACCGTTGCTCACCGCTGTTGTAAGATGAATTTCGTCTCTGCGTTACAGAATAACACGTTTTCGCGGTTAACGTATGATGAAAAAATCGCAATAAAAAATCTTAAACGGCCGATGCCTCAATTATGTTTAGAAAATAAACAATCTGTTAAAGGTAAAGACGTTATATATAAGAAAATTCAAAATGATGCTACCGGAACTACGTCGCACTAAGATAAATGTCTAAAATTAAGGTAAAGAAACGGAGAATCACAATGGAGGTTGATAAAATCTGGGAAACGCAGGGCCGAGCTAACTCTGTCGCAGACGGCGTGACGGTTCAGAAAAACTAAAACACCTAAAAGTAGAGCGTCGGTCGGCAGCGACGCTAGCGACGTTGTCCGGGCACCAGGACACTGTGTTACCTTACGATAACCTACCTGCGCCTCCTATGAGCTACCACTGGCTGTGTCCCTCCAGCGGGTTTCCTATTGATCACCCTGTATATAAGGAAGCACCCTACCTTATGTACGTGCTTGTCACAATATTATATGAGTTATGTAGAGGTAAAATAAAAGAAAAGATATTACGGCAAGTAGCAAGTTTTAATTAGATAGAAATGTTGACTAAGTTATTTTTTTTCCTTAAAATTTTAATTATAAAAGTTGGTTGTGTGTGTGTGTTATATTTTTTTTTAAAAAAAAAAGAAGAAGTTAAAATATAACAGAATAATTCCAGCGACACAAAGCGGTCTGAACAGTTTAAATGTAAAAAAAAGATTAGCAAACGTTGAATGAGATTGATTTACACAAAAAAAAAGAAATGAAAACTAGACAGTTTGATAAATTTTGTACACAAAGCGTTAGGTAATAATAATGAATTATAAAAGGGAAAAAAAAACAAGTCTTAATACTAGATCATAATCTCTGCGTTTCAGCAGTAGATGGTTGGTAGCAGAAACGTTTCATTACCTCACATAATAAAATTACAAGTTATATCATGAAAACGCCACAACGGCAATGTTAATACAAAATGTGTTAATATATATATACGCAAGGAAAAGTTATAACATCTAGTACTTACGACTTAGACTAGTAAGTGAAAATTCGTTAAATACCAAACACAAGGTTTGATTACATGAACATAATTAATTTAAATGAAGGTTACTTATTAGCAAAGTCAAATAATTAAAGATAAAGTTAGAAAGGAAATTTTACAATATACAAAATTACACTGAGCTTCCCGTACAAAATATATTCCTGCAGCAAAGATTTCAACTAGCTCAGGAAAAATTAAATGAACATACGTAAAAGTCAAACTTCTAACTTTCGGTAATAAACGCGCAAAATATTATTATTATAAAAAAACAAGATTAAATTCAGCACAACCAAGAGAAATACTAATATGATTTCGGAAATGAAATTACTGGATAGTTACTAAGTTAAAGGCTAACTTTACAAGGGATATAGTGCTCCATTAAAGAATTTACAAAAGTTAATGATTAATTTAATTTTCAACACAACAAAAGTTACATAACTACGGTAATGACCTACTAAAATTATTAATGAACTAATTATTCAACATGACAATGAGAGCCCTTATCTAAACTTCTTAGGGTCTCCCTGTATTCCGCAAAACCAGTTTGCAAAGCAAAAACATGAAAAATAACGATAATTTATTTAGGATTAATATGTGACCTTGCAGTTAACTAGTGGTGCGTTAGTTATTATAGCCACTCAAAAATTTTTAGGTCAAATTCAGGCAAGATAAAGTCCAGCACTCTGGTAAAAAAAAAGTCGTCGTAATTCAGTCGTAAGTTAGGATGTAAAATTACAACGTTAGTTGCACTTAACTGACAAAATGGACGCTCCCGGAACCAATATGGCGGAGGGCCCCTCGTTGAAAGATTCCACTTCAACAGACAGATAGACGTCTAAGAGCAACTACTGCAGCAACGATAGTACCCACCATACCCTTCCATGATATTGCGGGGTGAAAACACCAGACATATGGCTACTGAGGGCTTTTGTGCCCGTCAAAAGAATCCCCAATATGAAAATGGAGATTCCGCGATAAACGACTTCACAAGTCACGAGGGTGCAAAATTCAAATTAAGAAAGACCAACACGTGGCCATGCGTGAATTTTAGGTAACGGTATAACGGTAGAAATTCACGAAAATAACCAAAATTAAGGTACCGGTAATTACTGCTCACTCCAATTAAAGCCGCATATGCGAAAATATCTTCATAGATAATGTAACCAAGTTACTAAAGGCAGATCAGCAATTTGCACACCTTGTTCTTACACAAGAATCGACTATAAAGTCCCGTCAAAAAGCGGGAACCCCTTCCATATCCATCGCGCGTCAGTTACGCATGCTTACCGAAGCGACATGCCCGGAAACATCTCAGAACGAAAGGCGGGAGATTTCGAAAGAACATAATAGGCACAAAACTGAATTGAGTCGACATCGTGACTTAAATATAATTAAACGCAACCCTACACATAACTTGGACGAAAAGAAAATAAGCGAAATACTCAACAATTGTACGTAGAAAATATAAAGTCGGCAGTACGATAGGAAATTCGCATACTAAACAGTTGGTAAACGTGACGCGCACGGTCAGCTGCGCGACATAACCAAGAGTTGACAGAAAGCAACAAAACAAAACCTCAAAAGTATATATACAATTTATTACGGAAGGAAAACAGATACTGCAGGTAACTATTGAAATATGCAAGCTCTAATCAAAACGCTGCAAGAAGACGGTTAAGAGAACCGATCAAAACTTATGTTTCAGAGTATTAGCGACCCTTATCCTCCACTGGGAGTTTCAAGGAAGAATTACAGAAGTTTCTAATACTTAGAATAACGATGATAGGGCAACAAGCGATCTGCAAACAATTAATAGTATGCTCACTATTCCAAGCAATCCCCTATTTTAATACCTCTTACATTTTTAGTGAGATAACTGCGAAGGAAAAAATAATAATCGGACCTGCTCGAGATACTGTGTATGGAAATACGCAAAAACACGTGAAACAGTAAACACAACGGCCTGACTGTCGTCTCGGAGCATTTCAAGCCACAAATAAATGCATTTTGTAGAGATCGGACGTAATAAATAAGTAGATATTAAAAAAAACTGAAGCAAGGCGTAAAAAGTAACTGCAAATGCAAATTATTCGCATCTACAGGTAGGGTAAAATAAGCTAGAGCTAAGATAATTAGAATTTGTTCACAAGATACAGAGCTTCCTTCACATAAAGAGTGTATTTGCTCGATAATACATATTACACATCTATCAACTCCACGGTTCGCGACCTAGGGCTCTAAGGGTACAATAGTCGATTTAGCACACACATACATATACGGCAGGCGGTCCTTTCAACCGGTGAAACGAACGATGGCACACTCAGAAAGTCTCGTGCTTATACAAAATCTACGTACTTAGACAAGGCACATAATCCTTCGAGAACTAAACACATAAGTAAATTTTACAGCGTAACAAATTCCCCCCTTTCCAGCGAAAAGAAATTGATCGCAGAGCAATTTCTTGCACCGAGAACATAGGCTGACGGGATAAAGATAGTGAAAAGGGTAAGCGAGAGTTCTAAAACGGACGTTGTCTACTACACGAACGCACATATCCACACTCAGTCACAGTAACACCAAACAGCTTGGCCAAAACCACCACGTGGCCCTTCGGCATTCGGCCGGTACGGGAAAGTAACGAAAAATAAAAGAACAAGGGGTGTCGAGATTCTGCACAGACGTATGGATATGCCGTTGCGACAACCATAACATCCGGTAACAACAAAACGAGAGAAGATCGCCAAACAAAAATAGATAATAGGAAGCAAAAGTTTAAAGTCTGGACCGGCGTTGTCTCGACTAAAATGCTAAAGGCAAACGATAAACCATAAAGGCTGAAGTCATAACCAATTCCTGGAGGTAACATTTTGACAGTAAGGAAAGCAAAAAGGTCGCCAGGACACGACCCTTGGAAGGCTGAGGAGTATCACACAAAAAGGGACCATCACTCTTTATACCTTCACAAATAAGAAAAGTCAAATCCGGTAATTAAGCAATAACCAACATTAGTTAGCTTAAAAGGTAGTCATGTCCGATAAGGCAAAGGAAATGTAGTGTGGACTCCCCTAGCAAGGCTGCCACTCCATATATGCAAAGACACGGAAGATCCGAAACACACGGAAGCGATAAAGATACGGGAAGATAAATGCATAGACGGAATCACAGATACAAAGCTGTGCAATGGGGCCGGTAATCACACTATCGAAAGGTCGATAAAAGGAAAATGTTTGTCCTAAGGTGGTAGAGGAACAATAGAAGTCAGGGTCCCTTTAGAAGCCCTTCGAGAACTAAACACATAAGTAAATTTTACAGCGTAACAATGAATATTTATCAGAAAAATGACTGGATTTGTGGGTGTGAAATTAAAAATACTTTGTTTTGTTTTCCGTGTCTTTTGTTTGGTGGTGAACCGTCTTGGTCAAAGAACGGAATAAAAGACTTAATTCATCTTAGTGCTAAAATTACGAAACATGAAAATTCCGAAGGGCATTTGAAAAATATATTTAGTCAAAGAATGTTAGGAAAAAATAACATTCAGAATGTTTTAGATTCATCATATAAATTTTATTTTTATTTAGGACTTTGCCAATTAGAAAAAATAACGGTTCAACCCCTTGCAAGGTAAAATTTTCTGAAATTTTCATGTAAAATTGGTAAGATTTTCATAAAAAATAAGCTTAGGAAATGGGAAAAACGATTTCGAGGCAGGGCGTATAGTTTTATAGAGGGCTAGTTACACATCTGATTGATGCGTTAATTTAAATTCATTTGTAAACAGCTCTGTCAAGTTGCCCCCACCCCCCACCCCTCGAGTTACAATTTATATAGTATAAAATGGGTGTAAATTGTGCTCCATTTGTGCACCGAGTTTTTTTTTTGGAAAGAAATTCACAAATGGAGCACAATCGACACTAGGGTTGCCAGATGGCCGGGAAATCCGGGATTGTCCAGGAATTTTGCGTCTTGTCCCGTGTCCAGTAATTAGACCTTATTGTCCCGGATTCCGAAAACCTATTAGTTTTATTTTTATTTCTCCTCCGTTGGTTCCTAAATTCGCGCGCTAGCTTTAACTTGAGTGCATGGGACCGAGCCATAGAGCACTATGGGCCGAGCGCAATGGAGTGTGTATGTTTGGTCCCCGATCTGACGTCTCTGCACTGGGCGCATTATTGTAAAATCATTCTATTCCCATTGCTCGACTTATAAACATCGCTTGTCAACTGCGCTAATAAACACGTGCGAACTGTGAGGTGCAATAAGTAGTTAATTGCAATTATCATGGATTCATTGTCGACTCCATCAACAAGTAAGAAAAAGTTCACTGGATTTAATGATAAATGGACCAACGATCCTGGCTTTGAAGACTGGATAGAGAAAAAGAATGACTTTACTGCAATGTGTAAAGCATGTAACTCGGAAATTGCCATTCAATATGAAGGCCGTCGCGCGGTGACAGTAATTTATTTTTATAGATTCTAGTTCCTTTTAATTTTGTGATATGCTTGTTACAGGTTCACGCCAATAGTATAAAGCATAAAAAATGGATTTGGATAAAAAAACTTCTCAAAGCATGAATAATTTTTTAATTAATAAACACACATCAGAAGAAAGATCTATAATAATTTCCGAATTAGCATTTGTTTATCATAATGTGAAACATGGATTAAGTTACAATAGCTTGGACTGCTTGGCAAAAAATATCAGCAAGTTAATTCCAGATAGTCAAATAACAGCAAAAATGACATGTGGACGTACAAAAGCATCGGTAATCACTCGAAATGTTTTAGGACCCTATTCTCAAGAAAAAATGATCTCTGATTTAAAATCTTGTTTTTATTTTTCAATAGCCTCAGATGCATCAAATGTTGGTAATTTGAAAACATTTCCATATGCTGTTCAATATTTTAATTGTAATAAAGGTATATGCAGGAAATTATTAGACTTTTACGAGGAAGCTGAAGAAACATCGCTAGATATATATAAATGCCTTAAAAAAATTACTATGATGCCAATCTCAGCATGGATCAAATAAGTGCATATAGTGCAGACAATGCTTCTGTCAATTATGGTGCCCATAATTTTGTATATCAGAAATTAAAAGAAGAAAATAAACATATATTTAAAGCCAATTGTTATTGCCATGTAATAAATAATTGTGTGAAATATGCATTAAAAGGCATCGATGTTGATATAGAAAGCATAGTCATAAAAATTTATAATGAGTTCAGTTCATCAGCATTAAAAACACTAAAATTGAAAGAATGTTGTGAGTTTCCTCAAATACAGTATAAGACATGTACCTACAAGATGGTTGTCACTTTTGTCAGCTATAGATCGCCTTATTCAGAGTTGACCTGCTGTGAAACATTATTTCTTAAAAAAAGGTTCAGACAACTGCCACAAGGTGTTATGGGACTTTATTTCAGAAGGTAGCTATATCAGTGACATAAATAATGAGGAAGAATGTAAAAATGAAGGCAAGAATGACTGTTACCTCTTCTTCTTAAGTAATGTGTTGCCTGAATTTACAAAAGTGATTTTGCTACTAGAAAGTGAGAGCTTCACTATTTTGGAAATGGATCATGCCGTGCGAAGTCTTCACGATCAATTAAAAAGTAGGATGGCTGATAATTTTTTTGGGAGTAAAGTCAGGACCATCTTTAGAAAAATTGATGGAGAAGAAAGAAATCAATTCACATCACAGGCACAGATTTTTCTTCAAAGAGCCATTAAATATTTAGAAGAGAGATATGATTTCGGTCCCAATGGAATCTATAAAAAGTTTGAGTTTTTATCGCTCAAATCGGAGGAATTAGAGTTCACTTGGAAAGTGCTTTCCGAATTTCCCCAGATATTGAATATAGAGGACTCTGTTAATATTGACTCCCTTTATACAGAGTTTGCATGTCTATGTATAAGGCGCTTCCGAAAGACTTGCCAAGCGACGAAATATGGGCCTATTTCTTCAGAAATAACACATCCACAAACTTTACAAATTTAAAGAAAGTATAGTTTGTTTTGTTCTTTCAATTCCAACAAGCAATACCTTTTGCGAGTATTTAGCCAACTGAATAGTTTATGGACTAAAGAGCGAAACCGAATGTCCATGGATTTAATCAAATCCGAACTGCAGACTCGTATCAATTTTGACGAGTCGTGTTCAGAAATTTTTATCACTTTTGCAAAGCTCTGACGGAGAAAAACTAATAAAACTCGCAAAATCCAGTGATAAATATTTAAAAAAATGATCTATTCGCAATTTTATTTTCATAAGAGTTTTTTATTTTTGTTAAGACTTATTGTATACGCTACCAAAACATAATTAATAAATGTATGTTTTTGAAAATAAATGTTTTATTTAAAGTACATATCCTTCGAAAATAAGAAATACACATTTTTGTATGAGTGCAAAACGCGTAGCGGTAATGGGCGGCAAAGAACTACCACGACCCCATACCGTTGTCCTAGAATTGACCCGGATTTATAAGTTTCCATCTGGCAACCCTAATCGACACCCATTTTATACTTTATAAATTGTAACTCGGGGGTGCTAACTTGACAGAACTTTTGTAAACTAAAAGAAAAATCTGAAAGTTGCTATTATTACAGGTAAAAGTCTCATATTATTTTGATATTCTTTACTGAAACTTCGTCTTACCAAGGACATTTATAATTCAGTTTTTTTATAATTGTAAAGCAATTCATGAACAAATAAAATATATATTATTTGTTCTTTTATCGTAGACTGTGGAACATACTACATACGTCCAAATCGTGCAAAAAAGGAACGCGTAAAAAGACTCGTGTGTACAAGATATTAATTAAACTATTTAGAAGGTGCTGATTTTGTCTGCTATATATACATATTAAGGTCTTCATTCCGTATAAATAAACAAACTTTTACTTCGCATGCTAGTTATTAATTTCATTCTAATCTATTTGACGATAAGATAGCATTTAGTCTATAGAATATACACACACACATTATAGACCTGTGTATATGTATACACAATTACACAATAATTGTTGTTGTGCTTGTGATAATCGATCGAAATAAGCTGCAATCTACGGGGGAAATCGCGCATGGATTATGTATGTTGAAAGTGACGAAAACATTGAACAGATGATCGTAAACAAATGGATAATGTATGTATATGGAATATTGTGCGAAAGAAACGCGTATTGAAAACGAGGGCAATAGTATAAATAAAAATGATAAAAAGTTTGTCGTGATTGTTTTGTTATAAATATACATACCTGCCGCAGATTTTATAACTCTAGAGGTCATAGCCTAAGGGTTTGTTATTGATGCCATTCAGAGACAAGGAGAAGTAAGATACTCGGACAGTCGAACTCTTCTAACTCGAACCAGCAAAATCCCAGAAAGAAATTCCGATTAGAGATTTTCTACGTCTAGAATTTGCTAGAAATTGTTTTTTTGGGCTTTTAATTAGTGGTTATTATTTCAGTTTTGAAGGGTGCTGGGCAGCGAACGCATATTAGATATACATATTTGAAAATGCTGAATTTGTTTTCAGCACCCTTCAAATCGTTTGTTTCCAATTTTCCGGAGCAATTGGTGACTATTGTAAAATATACCAAGTTTGATATCTGTTCAATTAGATGAAGATAGTATAAATAAATATTAAAATAAAGCACACACTAGGATGTTTGAAAATTTACACTATATTACTAAAATATAAGCACTACAGCTATTTCGCTACACAGTAGCTTCTTCAGGTGATATCTTTAAACTAAAATATTACTTACAATATACAAGATTTATATCAGCAGATTTTACACACAAAATTGCAAATTTTTGGAACTATTAACTTAAATGCTATTTGTAAACATAACTGTATCTAATTTGTGGGGGTACAAGTTTAACAATTGAACATAACTATAAGGGAAACTTCTCAGAGATAATAATTGGGACGAATTATTGTTTAATTTGTAATTTAATACTATTTCTGAATTTTTGAGTTTGTTAATTTCTAGTGACTTACATTCCTTACATTTAATAACAGATTCTAGAAGGTCTTATTAAGGGAAACCCTCTTTCACCTTTACTAGCGGAAATTTTTATGGACAACTTGGAAAATACAATTTTTTACAATGAAAGAAACACGAAAAATATTCTGTTTTGGTAGAGATATGTGGACGACATTTTGGTAGGATTCACAGGCACAGATATACAGTCGAATACTCTGTTTGAATTCATTAATTCTATTGATCTCAACATTACTTTTACTTTAGAGAAAGAACTTAATATTAATAATAGTATTCATTTTTTAAACCTTACTCTAAAAAGAGTAAACAACAAAGTTCTCTTTTCTATTTATCATAAAGAATCTCATACATACACCACTATACACAATAAATCAAACCATCCATTCCAACATAAGTTGGCAGCGTATCATAGATTAATTAATATTCCGATGTCCAATGAAGATTTTAACAAAGAATATAACATCATTAAACATATCGCTTATAACAACGGCTATAAACCGAACCTAATAGACAAATTAATCACAAAGAAATCATACAATAAAATATTAAGTGAGATATACCTTGCTATACCAGAGAGGGTCAGAAAAGAAGTTTAAATCATTCACTTATATAGGTCAAGAACAAGATAAATTATCAAAATTTCTTAAAAAAGAAAGTATTAACATTTTTTACAAAACAAATAATAATTTATCTAAGTACATATATCAAAAATAATAATGAAGAATTACTAGACAATAAATCAGGAGTCTATAAGCTAACTTGCGTATCATGTACTAATTTAGTTTAAAGATATCACCTGAAGAAGCAACTGTGTAGCGAAACAGCTATAGTGTTTGTATTTTAGTAATATGTATAGTGTAAACATCCTAGTGTGTGTTTTATTTTAATTTGAACATGGATTTACATCAAGCAAGGGTTGAAACAATTCAAGAGTAGATAAATATTATTTATACTATTATTATTAGTACTAAAGTTAAATATTCGTTGCCATGTTAAAACATTATATGTATTTTTTTAATTGCCCGTGGATGTCTCCTAATGGAAATTTTATATTATACCACCATGTTCGTACAAAGTCCTTCAAAAGAATATTTATTAGTAATAGTATTGTTGCATGCCCCTTAGGTTTATTTTATAGTCGAGTTTGAGTATTTTATATCGTGTGCATGTGCAATAAATTACGAATTTTTAGTTCATTGAATACACACTAACTATTTAAACTTAGCCATAATTACACTTAATATCGTTCATAATGTAAGTTTCAGTTGTACAGTGACCTTTACGAATCAATCTGTGTATTACTCTCGTGTTTTCATAAAATCAATGACCAAATGAATAGAGTTACGAATTCGGGTTGTTTTCCGGAACTGTGTAAAGACAGCGTTCTCTAGATTCGAAAATGATTCAGCAATTACTTCCTGAGGTACTGAGAACCGGTTTTTAGCTATTTACTTATTACGAGAAAATCATAGTGAAAATTTGGAAATGAAAAGTTGAGAATAAAAAACGTTAGAACAAAATATGTAAAAAACAAATAATGTGCATATGAAAAGCAGTTAACATTCAAAAGTATGTAATAAACATTACACGAAATCTACTTAATATTTACTATTGGGTTATTAAGAAATACTTCTAGTACTTCACCAATTGAATGTTATTCATTTTTGCTTTATATCTTTTTTTAATGCATTGATAAACCACACTAACTAACATAGAGTGTGTCAGACCTGTAGTTTCGTGATCGTTTGTGGTTTCAGATTTTTTAAAAAACTTGTCATAATCCGATTTAACACATAATATGTTTTCTAAGATCCAATTTGAAGGCGGATTAAGTATTTCAATATGTTCTTACATGCGCCTCTTGCATTTACATTAAATAACACTGTGAACAATAATAATTATCGTCAGCACATAGTTATATCGGCACAATTTACCCACCAAGTCACCGATGTGTGGGACCCAGGATAGCCGAGAATCGATGCGGGTAACCATGAAGACCGCCTCATCGGAGTCGGCAACAACAAACAGTTTTCTTTCATTTGTGTAATTCATAATTCTTTCCAAAAGTTGAAATGTTGCTTTAGTAGTCGTTAGCCATTTTGATTGAGAGATAGCAGGTATATTATACTGTAAAATACTTTGTTACAAAAGAAACAATAGTGGAAAAGATCATATATAGCAGATATAATCTTTTCCACTATTTTTCACGATATTAATGCTGTAGGTCTATAGTTTTTCATTCAATTCATCCCTTTCTCCTCTCTTGTAAACTGGCATCAGAATAGCATATTTTAGTTTATCAAGAAATACACCTGAGGTGAAGGAATATTTACTATGTGATTCAGTGGCAACACTAAAGTAGCAGACCAAGCCTTGAGAACGACAACAACAAGTATTTCATCTTCACCAACGAGTATCATCAGTCAGTGAACTAATCGTCACATTCAGTAGACGGATCGGGAACCATTCTCGCTCCAACTGTTCACTTGACAATAGTTGAGAGTTAGCTGGACAGGACCATTCTCGTCTATGTGATCACCTTCCTTTCGTTACTTTTCCTTACTGGCATATGTTAGAAGATTAAACCGAATAAACAATAATAATGACATGTTTTTTTTTTTGCATTAAGTTTCGGCGTAGTTTTTAGTGTAAGGGCCGGTTTTTCCAATCCCGATTAAAATACTTCGTTAACTCCAACATTATAATAACATTTATTTCTGCACAATAGCTTTAGTTTGTTCATCTACTTTTCTAGTAACTTTCTTCAAAATTGTGTGCTACGCTGGTGTTGGAATGCCTTAATGGCGCATGTGGACAGAATATGCCACTAATAGAATTTTTCCGCTTGCCAAAATGGCGACCGCTCCACATGTTCAGAGGGAGCGTACATCATCTGAATCCGATCACTGAACAGTTGCGCAACTGTGGTGTCTGCTGAATGCGACCAATTACTTCTAGGATTTCATGTTCTACTGAATATAGAGCAAATGTATTTTCGTTTTTTTTTCCTTGAATTTGAGCTTGTATTTTATTTCTTGAATTCATGATGTGGGTGGAAAAGGTCTTTTGCTTGGACCTAAGTATCTCTGCTTCAATATATAAAAAGATAAGGCTATTTAAAACTTAATTAGGAACAACTTTTGTTTCCAAAAATTGATCCACACACTGCTGTAGCTGCAGCATTGTTACAAAATGGTAAATTTCTGATTTAAGATGAAAATGTAACATTGCCACACGTTGGGTACAGCCATTATAAATATATGCTATGGCTTTTACACTGTTGATGAATGATAAAAATTAGAATAGTCTTATTTATAAATTTATACCTAATAGCATAAAATTTTTATTTATTTTCTTATGAGTTCTTGCAGTGATTTGCTTCTTATATTCTGGTACACCTCTTATTATTTAGTTTTATTTGGGGTAAGGTCAAAATTAAACAAAGTATCTAAATCTCACATAAAAATTATATTTATATTTTGTAAAGATTTGACGATCATTAATAACATTTCCACACTATATTTATATATATTTGTTTACAAAGAAAGAGAAAAAGGAAAGCATTTGTACTCACTTTAGAGTTATAATGCTTGTGAAATACTTATACATTTATTTGAATTTCTAAATTAAATGACTATATAATAATTAATGATACCCAACGATATACTAAAGGCAAATATTTTCACATAGTACCTTCAGCATGTCTAACACCATTAACTATCCTTTTATTATTTTAAAATAACGAATTATTATTATTAAACAAGATAATATTCATCTATTTAATGATGCCCAACGATTTACTAAAGGCAAATATTTTCACATAGTACCTTCAGCACGCTTAACACCATTAACTATATCTAAATTGAATTATTTATCTTATAACTTACTTCATATCATCGTATTTTTATCAAATTCATTGAATGAAATTGTTTTAAAAGAAACTAAATGAAAATAAAATTCTAGTTCTTAATACAGATTCTTAAATCGTGAGATCATAAATAGTGCATATAAGCCCCTACTCTCACTCAAAATTAATGTCTTTACTGCTCGAATTATAAACTTCATCCTCGACAAGTCTATTCTTGTTTTCGCCTTATATACTGAAACAAAAACCTATCGACAATTTGTAGCGCCTTTGTTATCTAATTAAATTTTAAGTTGGTATTGATTTTAAAATGTTCGTGATAAAATCTTTTGTGTTTGTTTTCTTCAGGTTGTCATACTTGCACCAATACGCGCACGTCGTCTTTGACAGCTACACACTAATGGCGATACTTGAACTGTTTGTTACTATTGTTTTTCACAGACTTATTACGTTTCATCTTCAGTAGGTATATTTTTCTTTCCTTCCTCTTTAGTATAGTCCCTCATTGTACTTATATATGAATGCATTGCCTTTTTCATCGTTTGTTATATCTTTTCTTTTTCCATTTACCAATGTTATTCTTACCTTTCTTGTAGAAATTCTTCGACTTGGGTAAACAACTCAGATTTTTCTCACGGAGCCCGCACTACAAAGATCGGTCGTCCCCATCACATCGTCTCCGATTTCTATCCATGCCCTCTCTTCTGGTAACACGTTGATTTGCAGAATGCTGTAAACAACACTAACTCTGTATTTTTCTTTTGCAGGTTTTTAAACCACACATGACTATTTCCATTTTCTTTGAAACCTTTGTCTTATGCATACAAGAACTAATAAGTGTATTTTTAATTTATACAGTTACTGTTTACATAAAACATTCTTATTTACGATCTGTCACTTCGCACTAGAAATGTTTTGATTTATATCCTTTTTCTGTACATAGATATTAAGTTGCAGGTATTTACTATATCTTAAGTATTATTATCAAAATCTTTCTAATGAATTGGTACCATTATGTATGTTTGAATTTATATTCTTTCATTTAAATCATATTCTCTTCTCGATCATGCCTGATATTACCTTGCTCATATAACTTAATAGCATTTAAATGATTCACTCTCTTTATTGTCCCATCTTTTAACATAACTCTTTCTCTGTTATTCACTTTCAATACCTATTTGTTTTTAAATAATGGTCCATTTCTGAAGCTGTTTAAGGCTGTTCTAACGCCTTGTACGAAATTAGGTTCTATATTTTTATATTCAAACCATATCTCGTGCTTGTCTTTTCTAAAAAATATAGAGTGCATTGATTTATTTTGTGTTTAATTTTATGCTTAATATTAGTACTTATTTAACTTAGTATATACCACTACGTATATATTTTTGATAATAAATAGCATTGCCTTTAAATGTTGGCAACCTATTTTACTTACTATTACATGTTTCAACTAATGCTTAAAATCTTAAATATACTATTTAAAAAAATAAAATTAGTGTTCTTTTTCAATAACTAAACTAATTCTTAATATTATTATTTCAATGATAAGAAGATCACAGCAATACGTATAAGAAAATTGTTTGGTGCCCACGCCTCATTTTTTACTTTCTGAAGATTTCAAAACGTATCTGCGAAAAATATCAATACCGAACATTGTCATCATTATTTTCTTATATGTATGTACTAAGAAAGTAAACATAATATTAAATTCGAACAAGCTTTATACACAACACAGACCTGTTATTCCAAGAATTTCAAACAAAACAAACAATATAAGTATTTTTGCCTAAACTTTCACTAAAACTTCGTAATGCAAATATTGCAAATTGACATCACCTACGTATCCCTAGCGTGTATTTAACGAATCAATTTAGCTCGTTCAACACTCGAACATATATGCATTCTAGGAATGAATGTGTAATAGTGTTTCAAAGAACGTAGTAAGTAGGTAGGTAGGTTGAGTGTTTGTAATTGGCTAAAAACTTTGTTTACGTGAAAATTTTCCTTCGCCGCATCGTTAAACAAAGAAATTCGACAAAATAATCCGATGCAAACGTGCATAACTATATGTGTAGTACATGAAAATTTAATACATATATCATTTCTTGTGAGAATAGAATATGTATACACGTATGTTTATGAAAATAATAATTTCATTGGTTACTTGAACGTGACATGTGGCGTTTACGGAAGTATAATACACTTTTCTGGCAGCTAGAACGTACTAAAATCTACCCAACAATTCCACTTACTAAAATTAATTAGTGTGTATAGTCATCTCAACAAAAAGGTTGCCAATCTACACGAGCCGAGCGCATTTAGGGGACGGACTTTAACTTGAACGCATGGGCATCAAATTCATTCATAAATTGATAACTCAAAGACACATGTAATGCACCTTGAAAAAGGCGCACAATAACCCGCTTGTTAAAGTACTATGAAATACATAAAGAATAAACAATCTGTGTGCTCCAATAACAAGAATGTATAAAAAAAATTATGATATACAATTTTCTGTGTATAGGGTCGGTCTGTTTTTACCTTGCATGCCAACAGCTAAAGTCTATGTATTGAAAGGAACGTTGTTGCCAGTATTTATACACATATGGGCAGTGGGCACGTGCTGTACAACGCTCGACGACTGGCCGTATCGATCATTACGATCATACGAAGATTCCAATTCCAATATAATGGTATGTGTGCATGTTGCAGGGGTTGTTATCTTCATTTTTAGGTAGTATTCCCATTCGTAATATTCTTAAAAAAGTATCTTAAGTTTAATATTATAAGAATTCCTTCAGATTTATTATTTTCATGATTGAATTTATTAATATGGTTTTGCTGAAGGTCTACTTGTCGCCTCGCGTATGTATATATTTTAGGAAGGTACAATTTGGCAACTCTTTTCGTGTTATGTACGGAAAGCCGCATCGTAGATTCGTAGGCCAAACCTGTATACCGTATGTGTCAATTTTCATTAGCCATAGGCGATCAATCCATGCAATATGTTGCGACGTGGTATCCCTACTTTCCTTTCCAATGCCAGCGACGCGACAACCGACACATGCTCGCAAATACAAGTTAGCACTTAGCAGTAACCATTGGACCACCGACCCGTGTGTTTCTAATGCGTTCAGAAATAATATTTACCAGTTGCAAGGATTTGTTTTTCTTTTTCCTTTCAGTAAATGCAGAGAATTATTAAGCTACGTTCACGCTGCATGACACAAACAAAAGCGTAATTCTAATAAAATTAAAAAATAACCCTAATAAAATAAATAAAAAAGGATTCCTCCCTGCACAGCAAGACATTACCCTAGGCGGTCGTAGAAATTTACTCTTACGTTTTCTAACATGTGAGCAGTTACTGAATTAGCAGCCTCAATTATTTTTTCTCTCAAGGCAACTTTGTTTTCTGTTCTACCAGCTTCATGGGTATAAACAATATTTTTTAAATATCCCCACAAAAAAAATCATTTGGAGAGAGATCAGTAGATCGCGGAGGCCATTTGATGTTACCCGTTCCAGTAATAAGCCGGCCAGGGACCACAACGTGTCCCCACCTAAACAGTGAATGCAAAATCTGGGTCGGGATCGGAGAATATCGTTGTGATGTCGGTTGTTGTCGGCATTGGTGACGGACAGTAGGGGTAACACGTTGCCACGTATTATATTCATACATACACCGTGTCCAAAGTTATCGGTGCACTATTGCTATCTCCGTTATTTCTTGAGCTACGATTTCGGTTAAATTAGCAAATTACTAGTGTTTTTAACGCTGATTATTATGCAGTTCATGAAAAAACAATTGAATTACGTATTTCTGAGATATTTAAAAATTTATAATTTTTTTAAATGGAACACCCTGTATATTTGTACATATTTAGAAAGATAATTTTATTTGTGATATAAAAGCTCCAATACACTATTGTCCTTAAACCAATAATAAAGCAGTTGTGTTGGATTTTAGTTGATGTCAATGAAATATTATTAATAGTAGGCTTATTTCACTTTAACCCCAAAAAAATAGTATGCCAACTAAAGTTGTCAGTCACGTACTGTGTTTGATTCTCTCTCGCACGAAAAGTTATTTAAAGCAGTTGGTTTATTCTTCCATATTTATTAAAAACAATGCCGTTTACGCATTTAGAAAAATGTGATATGCTAGAGGCATATCTTATTTGTAGAAAAAATGCAAGAAGTGCGCTTCGTTACTATCAAAACACATATGTGAATCGTCAATTACCAAATCAGTTTTATTTTCTAAGACTGTATAGAAAATTTCGAAGTAACGAAGAAACATTTAAGATACGAAGAAGGAAAAAGGATTTTGTAATAGACGAAGAAACGGAAGTAAATGTATTAGCTTATTTTGAAACTAATCCAGAAAAAACCATTCGAAGTTGTACCAGAGAATTAGATTTGAAAAAGAGTACAGTGCATGGTATTTTAAAAAAGCATAAGTTGCGTCCATACAAACACCACAAAGTTCAGACATTACTTCCCGGCGATGCAGACAGAAGAATAGTTTTCTGTAATTGGCTAAGAAATTTTTATAATGAACGTCCAGATAATTTAAATTATATTCTATGGTCTGACGAATCAAATTTTTCTAATTCAGGTATGTGCAATAAAAAAAATCAACATTATTGGAGTAGAGAAAATCCTCTGAGAGTTGATCCACGCAATCCCCAGCACCGATTTAGTTTAAATGTGTGGTGCGGATTAATGGGCAACAGTATTGTTGGTCCAGTTTTCTATCAAGGTACCTTAACTGGAGACCGCTATGTGCGGTTATTAACAGAAATTCTGGATGGTCTCTTAGATAATATGCCAGTGCTTGATAGGCTCCGTATTTATTTTCAACAGGATGGAGCACCTCCTCATAATTACGTCAACACTACCAATTTGTTAAGCGAAACGTTTAACCAAAGATGGATAGGAACCAACGCCCCCATTCGTTGGCCTGCACGCTCTCCTGACTTGACACCTCTGGATTACTATCTTTGGGGTTTTGTAAAGAATGAGGTGTACAAGCAGCGATATCGAAATGTGATGGAACTTGAAAATAGTATTAGGCAAACGCTAAATAATATTTCTGGTAGAACTATTAGAAAAGCTACAGATAACGTTATTGTGAGAGCCGAAAAATGCATTGAAGAACAAGGCAATGTCTTTGAACATTTACTAAGTTAGGCAAAATGTTGAATAGGTTATTAAAAATTAAATTTATTTCATTATTATGTTTGTTTGTACCGTGAACATTATATTTCATTATTATTTTCCATGACCTACTTATAATTAAATGTTAACAAATTTCTTAAGCTTTAAACGCTTGCCATTTGTTTATTTTTTAGTTAAAGATAGTTATGTATTTGATATTATTTGTTCAAAATATTATGCTTTTTCAAAATACGTACAAATATACAGGGTGTTCCATTTAAAAAAATTATAAATTTTCAAATATCTCAGAAATACGTAATTCAATTGTTTTTTCATGAACTGCATAATAATCAGCGTTAAAAACACTAGTAATTTGCTAATTTAACCGAAATCGTAGCTCAAGAAATAACGGAGATAGCAATAGTGCACCGATAACTTTGGACACCCTGTATAGATCGCACGTAAACATTGAATCCCTATACCTAATGATGCGGTATAAATTCCTCTTGAGATGCCGAGTTGGAATGAAACACTCCTTCATCGAATTATAGTGGTCTAAAAAGTATAAAAGTTGTTTTATTTATTTGTGGTAGGGAATATCAGAAAGTAAATGCTTCCAGTATGCATTTTTATATATGCATAACAGGTCAGCTTTTTCCGATGTTTAGCGCCACGATCTGGGAAACTACAACAGATGAAGATTCGGTAAAATGGGAAAAGAATTGCAATTTTAATAGCTGTATTTAATTAGAGTTTCATTTGTTGCAGAAAGTGCATGGCTTACTAGATATTTTGCACACTTTTTTTTTTTGTTATTTCGTTCGATTTAGAAGAAATGGATAAAGGAAAAAGTTGTAGGAAATTGTATGCTAAATAATACACTTTAACCTATTTCTTTATTTTAGCTTTATTTTTGAGTTATGACTAGGGCGCGGACATGACCGGTTTAAACTACGACGAAGTTACAACGGAGCAAAGAAATAATGTAAACAACACACGCTTACTGAATAGCACTAATTCATATGGTGAACTGCAACATATGTTTACGCCCGAGAAGTGCGCGAGAATGAGAGCAAAAAATGCCCATAAAATATGGAAATTATGAGTAAAATCCTTTTTTCATCGGCGTAGATAGGAGCGTGAGGGGTTTTTAAAATTTATTATATTTACTTTATATTTCGCAAGAGAAATAATGTAAATATGTATATATTTACTGTTATTTAGTTTCAATAACATATGCGTGCATTTTTAGTTATCATTTATTTAGATCTAGAACGTTGTTTATGTTACTTTTTCTGATATGAAAATGAATAGTCAGTGATTCCGAAATTTATTACAAAGTCTGTAAAATATCGTTACAGAATGCCAAAATATCGCACGTTCGTCACTTAGCTTCGCTAAAACATACACAGAAATAGTTTTTATGCAGAGAATTTCGATAGTTTACAAAATTTCGTTACATGTTTAAATGACGATGCTCGAAGTACCACGCGATCATTTAAATTCTAAATTAGAGCAGGCGGGATTTTTTTTATTAGGTTGTCCAGAATGTCAATTATTGATTAATAAACATTTTGAAACGTCACTTTGACAATTCAAATTGTAAATTAGTACTTATATACCAACTTAATTTAAATTTCACAGCCTGCTCTAATTAAGAATTTAAATGATCGCGCGGTATTTCTGAGTGCAAGGAACTAACACAAATCCCAAATTTAAAAAATCAGTTGTTATTCCTTCAGGAACACTTTGGAAATTTGCCTAAACTAATCACATATTTTGAAAATCGAAACCTCAAATTAAAAGTTGGATTAACCACATTAAACGTGGGAATAATTTCAAAAGTATTCCAAGTGACTTCGTTTGACATTATAATTTAAAGTCGTACAGATGCTTCAAAGCCTGTTAAACCATCAATAAATGTCGCGGCTATGCTTTAAATACATATCTGTATATCAAGAACTTCATAATATGGAAGCAGGAGCATTTATTTGTTTGTTTACATAAAAGGAATACCGCATTAAATGCCGATCTAGATACCGACCTGCTTCTTCCTCTAGCTTGGGAAAATATTTTTTAAAGGGATGATTGGTTTTTCAGATTTCGCACCAAATAAAGTCCAATTATAAGGCAAGATGACAACTGTCATAATTTTACCTTGCAAACAGAAACAAACTATTCAAAGTAGAATTTAATTAAGACACATTGTGTATGCTTTCTTTTTTTTATGTTTGCAAACAATTTAATTATTATGTTTATTTGTTGACGCTAAAATGAAATATGTTGGCGCCGTTCGCAATTTTTATTGCACAATCTTTGTTTTCAACAAATCAAGCAGAGAAAGAAAAAGTATACACTGCTGAAATTAAGTAGATTGAACAATCGCACACATACATATGTACATATACATAAGGTAAGGTGGTGTTCATTAGTAGCGCCGAAACTAACAAAACCGTATGTATGACAATGAGCCTTTGAATCAGATGTTTGAAATACGTTTACACAAATAACGCCTGCACTTTCGCCGTACACAACAAAAGTCAAAGTGCTATTTATGTACTTGGTGTGTGCTCTGCTCTAGGTATACAACACAATGAATTGTCTCCATGTCTATTTTTAGAGAAATAAACCAAGTTTTTTACTCCTGCCCCTTTATTTTTCCTGCGCTGGAATATTTAATGAATGTTTACAATTTACAGTTTGGGCTGCCAAAGAAAGATACATGCATACATATGCATGAATCAGAGATACCTGTCTTGGCGAAATGTAGTTATTACATATTCGTGAGTGATAACCTCAGACATATTGTGTTGTGGTAGATTATTGCCGTGAGTAATTGTTTACGTACGGTTTTGTTTTGATATAAACAACATGCTATTCGCGATTTTATTTTGCGTTTTTTGAAAGTGGAAAGGATTCAATTATATTTCGATTGATACCTTTTTCTTTGGAACGATGCTTAAATTGCAAAGACTTACGAAAAAATACTTTTTGAAAATTGCTTTAGTTTTTTTTAGTCTAATTTAGTTTACAAAATTGCCACTGAAATTTCCTACTTACTCATCTACCTATACTGTACATAGAATTACCGAACAGATGCAGTAGCAACATTGCATTTTTGTAAAAGCTTAAACGGGCAAATGCGCTGTTGCTTCTGCATCTGTTCGGTAATTCTACTAAGAATCGCTGAAGATTCAGTAATAAAAGTGCGTGATCGCAACGTGATCAAGGCATTCTATGCATAAAAATGAGGTATAGCCACCACACGACTTTCTTATACGTATGAGCGTTTGAAATTATAGAATTCTTTTATACAAAAATTATTTAAAATTCTATTATAAATACTTCTATTCTCTTAGTAAATCCTATAGAATGCATACTTTGCAAGATATTCGAAAAAAAAGTGCTACTCGATAGGAATAAAAGTGTTACTTCCGGTCCGAATTTTGAAATTTTTTTTATACAAAAGATATTTAAAATTATGTTTTAAATACTGTTATACTCGTAATGTACCTGTCTAGAAAGCATGACTTGCGAGATATTCGCAAAAAACTGATTTTCAATAAGAGTAAAACACCTACTTCCGGTAGGAATTTCGAAAAACTTTTTTCATAGTTTTTTTCAAATTTAATTTTGAGTACATTTGAATTTTTTATAAATTTGTTTAAACTTAATAATTGATGAAATATTGGCAAAATTTAATTTTTTCACTGAAGTAAACTACTACTTCCAGTCTGCCGATTTTACTGAAAAACTAATCAGATCTCAAGAGGGATATTATACACGTAAATACAAAATTTGGAACTGACATCTATAGCGGTTGGACCGCTATCGTGGTCACACACACACACACACACACACACACACACACACACACAGATTATAACGTACCATTTCACTCAATCTTGACAGAAGCTTAATCTAAGTTCAATTAACGAAATAGACGATGCACATCATAAACAGTTACTTCGGGAGGTAATATTTTCTGTTATTTATAGCGTATACCATGAAGGTTTTATTAATAATATTTTTTATTTAGAGAGTTAAATCTTCATATTGCAACTGTAAATAAAATATCATCGACGTCAAAACATTGAACCATCTAGTCCCACGCGTAAACAGTCTAGAAGTAAGCCTGTTGTAAATATTGATGATTTTACTCTGTGCAATTAGAAATACATAAATAATACAATTAAGAATTTACATTTATAAAGTTAAAATTTGAAGTTATTCAATCATTGAATATTACTCTTAAAGAAAAGGAACTTTTTTCTGGTTGTATTACATTTTTACGGACAATATTACATACTACTGGTTTTAATTACAAGAAGGCAGGCTGATACTAAAGGAGCTTTAATGGAACTACCACAAATTGTATTAAAACGTGATACATTCTTGCAACTATATGTTTGTAAAAAACATGAAAATCTATGCCACTTTGATGTCCTTGATGAAACCTGGGTTTACCAAGATGGAACTATACATAAATCTTGGCAAAATTACTATAAAAACCACAAAAAGCATCGAAAGTGAATGGTAAATGGTAAGTTATATTTCGAAGAACAACATATTTTTATGTATTTATCTTGTTTTAGATAAATGCAGGTAGTTCTAATAATACTAATTCCTGGAGCAGAATTAATATTTCGACAAATAGCTAGTCAGTATCTGGATTATCATGGTGACATGAACAGAGATAATTTTTTATGCTGGTTTAAACATCAATTTCTTATGAGTTTAAAGAACCGTCCATAATTGTTTTTTAGATAATGTTAGTTACCATAGTAGTGTTAAAAATAAAAGGTCAGCATCATCTGCCACTAAAAATGTAATTCAGACATGGCTCACCAATAATAACATTGATTATGACAGAGCTGCTTTAAAAATACAATTATTGGATTTAGCCGTGGTGTTAGGATTGTATGGTGTGCTGCCGCGCAGCTATATATCCCTCTCTATCGCACCGCGTGACGTCAGCTTGGGAGCATACTCAGACACTACTGCACCCATGTAACGTAAAACGATGTTTAACCAGCTCATTTCTCATTTTGACTAGCATCACAATTTTTTTTTTGAGTAAATAGGTACTCAACAACATGCATTTTCTTAATTTTATTCATACAACCTACCTGCAACTCGATCTATCTGTCTGGTTACACCAAATAAATCACTGAAACATTGTTGAGGCAGGTAATTGACTAAATTCATTTCTTACCTATAATCCTATAAAATAACACAACAAAAATTGGATAAAAAAATGCAACAGAAAAACGTTTTATTTCGGTTTTCATATTTTTATTTATTTCTTTACATTTGTAATTTTTTTCATTTTTTTTTCTAATTTACGTTTACAATTTTCGAAACTTAATGTTTTATTCACATGTCTTAACCTAATATAAGTTCTCGTTCGGGCCATGCAGAGAATAATTTCATAAGGAATACAACAACCCAAATTTACATAATTGGGATCACTTTGAACAGCATCCGCCAATTTTTTAAAAATGAATGGCTCCATACATAGGAAATTTCCATGCAAAACTTTAAACTGATTGTCAAGAATGCGTGTTAATTTTAACAATAAATCGCTTGGATACATTAAATTACCTTTTGAAAGAAAGTCAGTCCAATCTGGCGATCTGGACATATCGAGTTGTTTTGTGGGTACGCCCAGATTTAAATTGTTGTATTTAGTTTTAAACCTGTAGGCTATGTACCCCGCTATATATTTTAGGCCCTCATTACTAATAGTATCCGAGAGTTTATTAGTTGAAATATTTTCAAAAGGGTCTGCGTCAAAGTTGGCCAAATCGGCTTGTGAAAATATCATTTCATCATCATTCTCTGGTTCAATATCTGCTTCAATGAAACCATAATCTTCTATAGGAATATTTTCATGGGTTATAACACAATTTGCACTTTCCAATTCCGAAAGTTCAATGGTTTTTGCGAAAAAATTCGCGGAAATGCAAGTCTCATTATCTTCTTCCGTATTCTTATTCATTGTAAATACGGACAATGAATGCTTTCCTAAGATATACCAGCGGAGCCTGTATTTGATTTGGAGAGCTTCCGGGTGGTCATTGGTTGCCCCCATACCTCGAATATATGAAAAAAAATTTTCAACTACATCCTGATTTAGTCTGTATGTTATTAAGTATTTAATCTCGTACTTTTCTCGCAAGTAAAAAAATAAGTCCAACAGCGAACGATTGCTTAAAATGATACCTTTTTGAAATGGCACAAGTTGCTTGTGTTTCCCAACTATCATTTTAGAAATAATCTCTGTGGTTTGATTTATGATTGACAATTGTTTTTCCAGGTCTGTTCCAAAAGCATTAGTTCCTGGATGGTTACCATACTGTGCTTTGGCGTTGAAAATATCAAACCAGTAGTTAATTAAAGATAGAAATTTGCTTGTTTCTTTCCATGTGGTAGTCTTAAAAAGGGATTGCATTCCACACCATTCAAGAGCCTTTGCGACAGTATTAGAAAAAATTTGAGCCGCCGGTTTTACTTTCTGACGTTCGCTCCCTCGTACTGATAGATGGTAATCATTTACTTTATGCACAATTTTCGTGTCATTTGAAGATGCAGCAATAAGCTCTTCGATTCCAGATTTGTTGATGTACTTTCCATCAATAGTAAAACCTTGATCTATAAAGTGATTCCTTATGAGTTTCAACAAATGCGGCACATCCGCAAACACAAATATTTTTTCGTCATGATTAACGGGGTGTTGAAAAAAACAGTTTTTGTCGTGAGCCACTTCCAACTCTGACCACAACTTTCTATTTCCAATCCCCATGTCGCTTACAATGGAAACAACTGTATAGTTGGCAGAATGCAGGTCTCGAATAATCCCAAATAAATCCTCTTTGCACATAGGCGCATCAAATCTATAGTACACGGGTTGTTTCCATGCCGAAAAAAGTCCCCTGACAATAGCTACCTGACATGTTTTGTGGGGACCAACTACTTTTTCTTTTTTTTTGGTCAATGCAAATTTTATTTGAAATATAAATTTCGTCAAACGCTAAAACGCACACTTTTTCTAACATTGTCATTGACAAGGACTTTTGCTTCATTATCTTTATGACGTCTTTCAGAATTCCTTGGTCTACATCATAGGTTCCCAAAGTGGGCGCTGCAGGTCTAAAGGGGGGCGGTAAGAGACCCAGAAAAAAATGGGGGCGTTGTGTAAAGGCTTAGGGGGCGATTTGTAATTTCATCTAGAATCTAGGAGGACTCTTAGACACCGACTGAGCTCTCGACTCTCCTCGACTACAGCTTGTGAACATCAACTAATATTAATTAAGAGATTGCTCAAACCAACTCGGTTCGATATTTCTCTCCGAGTAGTTCATATATCTGTCCTGTTTTATTGAATAAATAAAATAAAAAACATATCAATCGGTCGCTCCGTTTCGAAACGAAAAGAGACACAAACAAACAAATAAAAAGGCAACTGTATCAATCGGCTGGTTCATAGAATACTTGTTCTTACTTGTTGAGTACGATTGAGCGTCGAATGAGATAAACGAGTTTATGCATGTTTGTCTTATTCCTGTCGGTGCGTGCTGCTTATGCAATCCTATATAAACAACGTAATATTTATTTTATTTTCATTTGCGGTTTCGCGCGTAATAGATAAGCAGTACTTAAGTTCAACACTTATACTTACGTATTTCTCAAAACAAAACAATGTCGGAAGTAAAAAAGAAGAGACGGCAATACTGTGCGGAATATATTAAATTCGGATTCATTGAAAATCCTACAAACCCATCGTCGCCTTTGTGCCTTCTATGCCTAAAAACATTTTCGAATGAAGCAATGAAGCCTTCAAGACTTCAAGATCATTTGAATAAAATGCATCCAGATAAGAAAGACAAGAATGTAGCATATTTTCAAGACCTAGAGAAGAAGCATAATACTCGGCCAAGTGTAGCAAAACTCTTTTCGGCGGCTGCTAAGCAAGATGACGACGGACTTCGAGCTTCGTACAACATCTCTTTGTTAATTGCTCAAAAAGGCAAACCACACAACATCGGAGAAGTGTTAATTTTGCCAGCAATAAAGGAAGTAATAACTACTGTGCTTCATAAACCGGCCGCAGATATTATCGGAAAAATTCCTTTGAGTAATAATTCTGTGCAAAGACGAATTGATGAAATGGCCGGAAACATAGAAGAATCATTGTGCAATCATCTGAGGACTAGTCAATTCTCAATTCAGCTCGATGAGTCCACTTTACCAACTAATGAAGCATTGTTGCTGTCTTACGTGAGGTTTATTAAAGATGAGAAAATATGTGAAGAACTATTGTTTGCTAGAAATTTAGAGACCGATACAAAAGGCGAAACCATATTCAATACATTGGAAAAGTTTTGTGATGAGAAAGAGATTCCCTTGAAAAATATTAAATCAGTTGCTACGGATGGCGCTCCGGCTATGACAGGGTGCCATAAAGGCTTCATAGCGTACGTAAAAAATAAAATTCCAGATGTCCTTGCTGTACATTGCGTTATTCATAGACAACATTTGGTTGCTAGAAATTTAAGTGAACGACTATTTCAATCACTGCAATATGTCATCAAAGCAGTCAATAAAATCCGTAACTGCTCTTTGAATGATAGATTATTTCATCAGCTTTGTGTTACTAATGACGAAGATTTCAACCGTTTGTTGTTTCATACCGAAGTTCGTTGGCTATCAAGAGGCAATTGTCTGACTCGATTTTACAACCTGTTTGACTCTGTGATAGAGTTTTTGGAAACTAAAGATACAGAATTGCGCAACAAGCTCATTACATCAAAAAATGATATAGCTTACATGACAGACCTGTATAAATTGTTCAACAACTGCAAGGCGATGAACTAAATTTAATTAAAACAAAAAATGTCGTTGCTGCTTTCGCAGCCAAACTGCTTCTACACAAAAAGAATATGGGCAGACGTGAGTTTCATAATTTTCCGAATTTATCAGTATCCTGCAGTAACGACGACTTGTTTGCCTACTGCCAACATTTGGAAAAGCTCCACATTGACTTCACCGAACGATACCAGGATATTTTGAACTTGGAAATACCAGACTGGGTGTTGGATCCGTTTTCAAATGTCAACACAGCAATATCACCACATCTGGAAGAAGAACTTATAGAATTGACAACGAACGAGGAAATAAAAATCAAGTTCAAAAATGGCTACCAAGAATTTTGGCTACAAAAACCGATCCCGCAATTGTACCCTGGATTGTGGTCAATCATTCAACGATTCTTGATAGCATTCCCATCGTCATATTTGTGTGAACGTGGATTTAGTGCTGTAGCAACGCTGCTTACTAAAAAGAGAAATCGTTTGCATGTTACCGAACGTGGTGACTTGCGGCTGTTCTTGAGTAAATTGGAACCTGATATCAACAAACTTATTAAACAGCATCAGATTCATCCTTCACATTAGTTTTTATATTAGAATCGATTATGTTTGTTTTATTTTGAATTTTGAATAAAAGATACTTTGTCTGAATACTATAAAGTTGCGTTTCAATAATCATTCTCATTGGCAGGTGTAGCCCGTAAAAGTTAACTTGAGACCTGAGCGCCGTTGTGTACTACCTACTACGCTCAGGTCTCAAGTTAACTCATTCATTCTAAACGAGACTTTTACTATAACCCATAGTAAAAGTCTCGTTTAGAATGAATGTTTAATCTCCGCTAATATAGCTCACAATAATTAATTTAATTTGAAGTTATAGTGGTTTTTGAGTAGGTGAAAAAATGGGGGCGCTAAAAAATAATTTATTCTCAAAGTGGGCAGTAGGCAAAATAAGTTTGGGAACCACTGGTCTACATCTAAATTTAGAGCCCATTTCCTTAGAGTAGTTAGTGCAGGCAAAGGATATCCAAATTTGCGCAAATATCTGTAAGCTTTAGGGCTTACGCTCCTTAACGATATTGCTGATGCAATGTCTTCTGGGGTCCATCGAAAATTTTTTCCTGGATTTAATAGATGTTTAATTTGACTAGGACCAAAATGCTTTTTTAACATTGTTGTCATGGACTCTAACTCTTTGTTCACGGATGCCAAATTGTGTTGCAAAATCTCATTTTCTTTTCTTAGATTTGCGTTGTCAATCTTCAGTTGCTCAACGAGCTTATTCCTAAATGTAATTATGAAAAATGTAAATAATATTGTATAAATAATGAAAATACTTACAATTCAGACACAGAAGACTCCATAGAAATTCCAGAATTAGAGGGAGACTGTTTTTCCGTTAATATGTTTTGTTCAGCTTCTATATATTTTATATTCTCTGAGGCATCTGTGTCGGTTTCCCTCTCTTTCTCCAAGATATCACTGATCATTATTTTTCTATTTTTAATTTCGTCTCGCTTTTGTCGTCTTTCGTTTTTACTGGTGCTTAAACTTTGCTTCTGATTTGGTATAAATTCAGTGGGTATGGCGTCTTGCTTTAAGTCACGACCAGTTTTTGGTTGATATTTAAGTAATTCATGCTTCAGTGTCTTAATAAAAGCAGAAGGATGAAAATGCTTAGAACATATACGCCCTAATTGAAAATAAAAAAATCAAACATTATCATAACATTTTTAGTGTTTAATTACCATGACGAACATTAAATTTGTCTTGTCGGCGACAGGCGTTAATCCATTGCTTGGATAAATTTTCGTCTTTTGGGAAGCTATAGTATCGGATATCACTACCTTTAGTTTTTCTGGAATAATTTCCACAACCGTAAACTGCACATGCAGGCATTATTACACTTATTAATACACGTAAATGCAGAAAAATCTAATATTGGTATTACACACCACGCTCGAGATGTGATTCTGTGCGACTCGCGTGCTCCCAGAGTGACGTCATGCGCACACTGAAAGAATACCGGTTCTGCTCCTTAGCACACCATACAATCCTAACACCACGGATTTAGCCAAACGGTAGTACACATACAGTGTGGACGCGATCCACCTGCGGATGAATATACGAGACTAGAGATCGAACGTGAACAAAATTCACATGAAATGCGCAAGTACAGCTGCTATCCTTGTTGCACTGATTAAACAAGAGTCAGTCTAGCCTCAGCATAAATGTACTCGAATCACCTCTTTTCCAACACTACACGCGACCAAAAAGCAGTTTGTATATTGTTTTCTCGTACTAACTCATACAAACTCTCGGTGTCGTCGTTTTATCACACAGTAAATGCATCCGCAACTTGCAGGAAAGCAATTGGTATACACGGTGGCCAGAAAAATGCGGACAAACGCCAGGTAGAACGATTCTTTGTTCAATTCTGAGGCGATAATCTTAATCCAAAAAAGTTATACGGTCCTTCCTTACGGCATACGAGACCATCAAACATTAAGTTCTACGGCTAAAATTTAGCAAAATTCGTCAAATTTATCTATGTAAAATCATTGTGGTGAAATTTAGAAATGGAATTATCTCAAATGCATTGATGTAACTAATCGATTAATACCAATGGTTTACAAAAAAAAAAAAAAAAAAAAGCACTGTACTACTTTTTTCAATTAAGATTGTCAACTCAGAATTAAACAAAGATTTGGCCTGCGTGGCGTTTGTCCGCATTTTTCTGGCCACCGTGTATATATAATTATTTTATTCAGTAATTTCATTTATGTCTTTATGTAAAGGCATAAACTGTATATGTAGCTAAGATTTAGCAGAAAAGTATGGGCACATTGTTCTTCGACACCCTCTTTTCCATGTATATTTAACCCAGTCTCATGTATAACAAAGCCTTTATTTTTAACATATACATACAATTGTGGTAAGAAGCATTATCGCAAGGAACCCCAGACATTTGGGAATGTAGCGTTAACGACTTTGAAAATTAAATTAGAATGGTAGGATAGGGAAGTTGCTTTTAAAAGAGAAGATATATAACATTATCTAATTAATGTAAATGAGTCTGATTCAGAAGACAATGTAAATACTGAAGAAAACTAGCATTTTAGATTAATACTGTTTTCTTTTTTTATCATATATGAGTTTTTTAATCAGTAATACGTATATCTTTCTTCTAATATATAAAATTCTTGTGTCACAGTGTTTGTCACAAAACTCCTCCGAAACGGCTTGACCGATTCTTATGAAATTTTGTGTGTATATTCAGCAAGTCTGAGAATAGGACGTAAACTATTTTTCATACCCCTTAGTGATAAGGGTGGTCCACCCCAAAAAAATTTTTCTTTGTTTTTTGGACAAAATTTTGTATTTTATTTTTTTTTATGATTCGGCATTAAAAAATACATACAACCCTAAATTTTCACCCTTCCACCACCAACCCCTATTTTTTAATAGCGATATTAGTACTTTAATAATTTTCTACTCTCGGCGGTCGATAATTGATCAGTTACTACTCGATCAGTTATTCCCGCCAGGCGTCCACCGGTGTCACTTCTCACCCTGTAAACAGCACAGAGTAGGGATGAGAACGAAGCCGGTCTCCTGTCTTTCTCACACAATAAGCACTACAGTTTAGGGCCTAAACCGTTTTCGGCCATTATTGTTGATTGTGCGTCGATCGTAGCAGTGACGCCTATACTTATCATTTTACTTTCTCAGTGCAACTCTCATATTAAGTATATTCTCATCAAGACCAAACGATGTCTGTTTGTGGCTTAGATTTGGGCACACCGTGTTTTTCACACGGACAATTATACGTGGCATGTTCTCGCGTGGGTAAACCATCCAGTTTGTTTGTGTTGGCTAAAGATGGACTCACTAAAAATATCGTACACTCCATTGCACTAGAGACTGATAAAGTTTTTTTTTAATTGTCATTATTTGTGATCGAGATGTAATTAGAAATTTATTAGTTAAGATAATAAAAGTACAGTGAATTGAAAAAATGAGTGTTTGGTGTTTTGTTATTTTTATAGGCCGTCATCGTTCACAGCGCTCCATTCCTCTTTTAGTCATATACTACATCCTCACACACTTACAATAAGTTACCTATTTTATATTAGACTACCAAAATATTCACTAGAAATAATTTATATGGCAAAACAACGTTTGCCGGGTCAGCTAGTAATATATAGTTTTGTGTATATTGTTTATGTGAAGTACAGCTTACTCAAAGCATTGTAATTTGTCAACACTGTTATAACTTCACAGTGACGTTGCTTATGACGTGTATCGTCTGTTTCGTTAATTGAACTGTATGAACCGCTTATCAAGCCGCGTAATGATTATGTTAACAGGAAATTGAATGACTATGAAAGGATATTATATAAAATGTAAATATAAGATGTTTTTGTAAAGTTTACTTAAATCTTGTATTTTAAAGATAAATAGCAATCCTTCACATGGAAAGACGCCTCATAATTAAATTTAACGTCGATACAATATATTGAATAACTTTGAGATAGACAATATCTTTAATACTGTTGAAAATATCAAAAAGGATACTCTGTAGTGCATTAATTAACATTGCCAGTTATTTAAACGTTTACTGCGGTTTCTTGTTTTGTTTTTTATTATTATTACTGTTGCTTTCATGTTTTCATTCACACTTTAACTTTCTGGACGCCGGACATTAATCAAATGATTTTGTTTCAAACGGATTATTAAAGATGAATGTTTATATATTCAATGACCCATTGAATACTATTGTACAAGCGATAAGAAATTATAATAATATTAATAGCGCAAGATAATTTAATAAATTATATTTTTTAGTTAATATGTTTAGTAAACAACATACTTGTACTCTTTATCAGACTAACTAAAAGATAAAGACAGGAAGTAAGTGAAAGTTATAAAAAACAATTCGACATAAAATTACACAATTTATATTTGCTAACTGTAAAGCAAAATAAAAAAGTAACTAAACTGAAATCGATATAGTCAATACATATCATTACATACTTCCAACAAACTTAACTTTTCATAATCACCTTTTCCAGGATGTATATTAATCATTTCATACGTATCTAAATTTCTAGAACTTGTTCTCTCTAGATACAAATAATATCACTTATCTTATTATTTTTATTTGTTATAGATATAATATTTCGTGAATTTCTGTTGGACTTATCAATTACTTTAGTTATTACGAAACTAAGTGTGAATGACATTGCACACTTTTGTATAACAATGTTATGTTAAAATATCTGTTGCTTATATTTACAGGGATCCTTCATTCGTACATTAGCTGATTAGCTGTTTCTAGAATGAAAAGGTTCTGATTTACGAAAGAGCTTAGTGTTTTTGACTTACTTTATCTTTAAGTGAAATCGGTTAAACTTACTTCTACAGAGTTTAAAAATTTGCTTACGGAGTTGGAATATACAGTTATAACGAACCCTGAGAGACCATGCACTTAAACGGTTCGTTATAAATGATGTTCGCTTTAAAAGATTGTGAATCACAAACACTTTTATGTTTGGCACATTTATTTTACTTTTTTTCATTCACAAAATAATAAATCGCAATCTAAAATTATCTAATATAATTGACATAAAGGCATTTTAGATAGTGATAATTAATTAAGTATATAAATATGTACTTGCTACTGTAAACCTAAACTTATTTATGAAAATAACTAATATAGAATTCATACTGAACAAATATCAGGTAAAAAATACTGTATACATAAAATTTCGATCTTGTATATTTATATAAATAAATATATGCTGTTAGACACGCGATAAACAAGTGGATGCGGCGTTGATACTCGGGTGCAAAGAGTCCTACAATAATGAACGCTGAGACACGGGGACTAGAAATAGTTATTTATGTAACAAGTCAGTAAAGTGATACTTTATCGAACGAGTCTGATTTACGAGCCAAGCGAGTGAAGCGAGCGCGGCGAGTAAAAGACGAGTTCGATAAAGGTACTTTACTGACGTGGTGCATACAAAATTTTATCGCCAACCGTGAAAATTGTTAATTTAAGAAATAAAGATATAATAACTTATGACAGTTTATGACAGTGACAAACGATTTATTTTTAAAGTCACCAGTCATGGCTACGCTGACAGATATTAGCGGCAGGTAAAGTACTTTATTGTACAGTACGATAAAGTGTTTCTTTACCTCCGTAAAACGCTATGGTAACGCATCACTTTACTGACGGTTGGCGATAAAAAATATTACTGGCCAATGCGTGCTACAGTACTTTTTTTTCTGACAGATCGCGTTTTTGTTATGGAAATTTCTTATAAGAGACAGAACTTTTTAATTTCATTAGTATAACATAGACTTAATTGCACCTATTCAAAATAAAATGGCTTTAGTATCTTAGTGTGAACAATATAAACAATTTGAAATTCTGTATAGATAATATTCATAGATACTACTTTTCATACGAATTGGATCATTTATTTTATTCTCTGTATTAGTAATATATACTGTGTGTCCAAAAAGTCTGGAAACACCCAAATAAAATCGAAACGGATGATTTTTGAGAAAAATGCAAAAACAGGTCAATTAGTATTTTCAAAAAACTACTGGCTGATGGTATCTGTTTGGAATTTTTGATGACCTTGAAAAGGTTATGATGTCATCAAAGAAAAATTTAAATGGCAACGTTGCATTTTTAATTTTATTTTTGATAGATCTTTTAATTGTCTAAACGACAGTCAAAAAATTTTTCATTCTACTTAAGAAAAATTTTGAAAAAAAAAATCATTATAGAAAACAAAGAAAATTTTAATCGTAGAAATCAGCAAAAACTCTTACAAATAAAAGTTCAAAATATTGTCCTTGAGCATCTTGGCAATACCCTAAACGATAATAAAATTTATTTTGAAGGTTTTCTATCATTTCAGGAGTGATCCTTCGTACTTCAATCTCAATCCGTTGACGCAAGTCTTCCAAATTTTCAGGTTAAGTTGCGTATATGATTTTCTTTTTCAACATTTTTCTTAAGTAGAATGAAATATTTTTTGACTGTCGTTTAGACAATTAAAAGATCTATCAAAAATAAAATTAAAAATGCGACGTTGCCATTTAACATTTTTTTTTGATGACATCATAACTTTTTCAAGGTCATCAAAAATTCGAAACAGATACCATCAGCCAGTAGTCTTTTGAAAATACTAATTGACCTGTTTCTGCATTTTTCTCAAAAATCATCCGTTTCGATTTTATTTGGGTGTTTCCAGACTTTTTGGACACACAGTATATATACAGCACGTGTCAATTTTCATTAGCCATAGGCGATTAATCCGTACAGTACGTGGCAACATAGTACAGTACCCCTTCCTTCCTTTCCAATCCAGCACGACCGATGCATGCACGTAAATAGAAGTTAGCGTGGTTAGCGGCAGTACCTATTCGACCACCGGCTTGGATGTTTGTAATGCGTTCAGAAATAATATTTACGAGTTGCAAGGATTTGTTTTGAAATTGTCGTCTCGATGTATTTTATCCATAACGGATTCACAAAACTCCATTCTTCGAAAATGGTCCTCCGGAAATATTTCTTGTTTTAGAATACTTAAAACATTTCAAACCATTACGTAGGTTTCCAAATACGTGAAACATTTTTGTTACTTATACCCAAATTCTCGGCAGCACTTCTAGTTGATATCGTGTTGTCTATTTCGACAATACTACAGACTAATACATCCCGCCGTTCACTTTCCTCAATTTTTTGTGGGGATATCTCTCTAGGTTTGCATTTCGTGCAGTTATTCAGACAGAAACATTTTTCAAATGTATTAATAATATTATAAATTGTTTGTTTGCAAGGTACAAGACGGTCTGCAAAAGTCAGCGCAAACATATTTATGCACGTTGTTGCAGAGTTATTACCATAGAACCATTTTACTATCTGAAGCTTTTCAGCGGGTGTATAGAGACTCATTATAAATTAATTTTACTGAATGCTTTTATTGCAGACCGCAACGTACTCGCAGCTAAACAATGAATATAAAACCTCGGTGGTGAGTACTGGGAGAATGGGACTCGGAGAAAATCGTTGTCGCGTCAGTTGTTGCCGGCACTGGTGACGGATAGTAGGGGCACCATGTTGCCACGTATTATATGTATACGTATAGATCGCACGCAAACATTGAATCCCTATAGCTAATGAAATTTGACACATGCGGTATATATATATATTCAATGGTAATAATAATCGTTTATGGTTAATCATTTTGTATTATTCGCACGTGGTTATCAATTAGGTGCATCTCAAGTGAATCGAAATATAACTTTATAGAACAGGGACTTGTTTTATTGATTTGCGTATAGTTGTTGTCTCTTGACGTTAGAATGCCTTGAGCATTACTTCGTTTGAACCACACTAGAATCACCGCGTGTTTTATTTTGACTGGTTTATAGATGAAAACTATTTAGATGTTATATTTATGCTTAGTTTTTTCTTTGTTTCAGTATTATTGCATGAAATAAAGTTGTTAAGAAATTTGAGAAGTATTTGATGGCATTTTCAGATTTATCATTTATTGCCAACTTTTGAAGATATTTTTAAAATATTGAAAATTGCTGAAATTATCAATTATATATATCATCGTAATAATTGAAGGTAGAACTAATATAAAAACGGTACCTGGTAATAAATAACTTTTGTGCAGAATTTAATAATCTTAGTTAAAAATTCATGGCACAAGATATAAACTTATGTTTTTTTTAAATGGCCATGATTTCTTAAAATTGCTTATTTTTGCTGATTTCCTAGATATAAGCTTTGGTATGGTAATTTTTTTAAAATTTTTATTGTAGGGAGTGTAAATCAATTACTGTTAATTTTTGAGGAAATAATGGACAAGTACTTGAAAAACTATTTTAATAGCAACTCGCTGACAACGTGGAGTTGATATAGTCATCTAAATCTAAACAACTATAGTAATAGTAACTGAATTACTCTCGTTATAATAATAAATTTTAAAAAGAAACCATACCAAACCTTATATCTATCAAATCAGAAAAAAAGTAAGCATTTTTATGAAGTCATACTATGATTTTGCCATTTAAGAAAACATAAGCTTATGTTATATCTTGATAAGTGTCTCATCAATTTTTTACTAAGATTATTAAATTCGACGTAAAAATTACTAGCAGATACAATGTTTATATTAGTTCTATATTTAATTGTTATGATTTGAAATTGAAAATTTCGCTAATATATTTAAAATAACTTCAAAAGTTGACAATAAATGTTAAATCTGAAAATGCCATCAACTACTGAGGAGTAACTTTGCTAATTTAACAGATCCTGTATATTCAAGAAAGTAACCCATATAGGGTCATAGTAAATAGACACCTGTATACAAACATGATTGATTAGTAAACATACTGTATATTTTGGAGAGTTAAGATGTTATACCTGTATATCTGTATTTATTGGAAAGAGACATGTTTGTGCCATGATTCGTTCTTGAATAAAGCTTCTAATTACTTTCCTCTATATCTTTTTGGGCTAATCTTTGTTGATAAATCTGTTTCGATTAATGAATCTTTCGTATGTTCAATGTATTCTACCTGTGTTGAAGACGTATGTCAAAACCATTCCACATCCTTATTGATTGCACTAAACCGCCATTTGGTGATATACTGAATGTTACTGTTTGAAAATATCGGTGTTGTCCAATATATCTAAATTACAAAATATATACTCTGAGGAAATCTACAGGTCTATATAATTTTTTATGAAATACGAACAAGCTTAAATTTGTGCCGAGGAAATGAAATTGTATTAGATATGTCTAATATAGTACTATTATTTCTGACGGAGGAATTACATACATATATTATGGTTTCGTCATCTAAAAGGTTTGACAAGTTTTTCAAGTAGACGTACTTGTCGAATCTTTGACGATATAAACTTAAAAAAATCATCTAATATAGATATTGAATTACAAGTCCTGTCATATTAGTTGCAAACAATTTTGTTCAAAGTAAGAACTTGTTTTTACCTCAGTAAAATTCATTTTTATTTAAAACAGTAAGTTCGTTTAAACTACTACTTAATATCCATCAGCAACGATAAAAATAAATAAGAAGCATTTAATATGACGTAACTTCGACGGGAAGTTAATAAAACAATCTGATGTTGGCAATCTATAACTAGAGTAAAAGCGTCAATGATCGACAGGTAGAGAGTTTTTGGAATATAATCATGTTTTCTTTTGTGAACTGTTCCACCTAGCACTGATTGTGCCAGGGTTTTATTGAAATAAAAATTGGCACTCTTCGGAGCCAACAACTGTAGCACCCCTGCCAACCACTATGGTACCACTGCCAACCACTATGGCACCACTGCCAACCACTATGGCACCCCTGCCAATCACTATGGCACCTCTGCCAACCACTATGGCACCTCTGCCAACCACTATAGCATCCCGCGCCAACCACTATGGCACCCCTGCCAACCGCTGACTGGCTTCAAACAGATGACGTATTTGAGCGATACCTTCGTCTGTTGAATGAATCGGTTGTTATAGGCTTACCTGCACGGGCTGCTCTGTATTCAAAAGTAATCGCAGCCTAAATGTCCGAACGACTGTCACCTTTACCTTAATTTACGTAAAATTATATCATGGAATTTATTTATAGAATACAATTTAGTATACACATTTGTCAAAGTGTCTATGAAAAAATAGTGTAATATAATTTCAGCTTACTTGTTAAAAGAAGTTAAAATACGTAGAAACCAATGTAATTGAATTCTCATATCTTTTATTTGTTATTTTGTTAATAAAGTAGTTACTTACTTCATGAATTTTATATATTGTGTGATTGTGTTTGATTATTGTAAATTACAAAATTAATATTTTCCGTCTCTCTTTGTTTCAGGTGTACCTTTAGGTTTCCCAGTACAAATATTAGGTTACTATTCCAATCGTTAGTGGATGAAAACAGTGAGCCTCCCCCGAAACTAGGGGTGCCCAACAACAGGGTGCGCGACAAATCAGGCGGGGGATCACACCAGTCGTCGTATCCCCTGCCTCCCTTAAAAATCAGCATACCAGATTCCGACGCGTTCGGAAGTCCATTTCCCTCGCCAACGGGCACGATCAGTGCCGCCAACAGTTGTCCTGCTAGTCCCGGAGGTAATAACATGATCAACGTACATTTGTGATAATATAATTTTCGAAAGGAAAAGCTGAACACTTCTCCTCACACATAGCAGCTTTTTCAGGTGGTCCCAGATATATTCAAACGGACTTACACATGGTGGCGGCCCAAGTAGCTCACAATGACGGTAATCATCATGTACAACCTAGCCATAGTCCAGAATATAGACAAGTTACTCCCAATGGAAGTTCCGTAAGTTTACCACTCAGTTTTTGTTTTCAGTTGCGTCCACGAGATAAAGGAAATATATAAATATTGCAATTTTCAATCAGTAATTTTTCGAATGGCGAAATATGAAAACTGCTCCCGATGTAATAAGATTGATTTAAAGATCGTTTATTCAAAAAAAAAAACGAAGCATAATTATCCAATCGCAAACTCTTATTGGAACAATGTACATTGTTGCCAAATCTTTTCATTAAAATAAAAGCCATGTGGTAGGACATTCGTTCATTCCACCCAAATCGAAAAGTGTAATATAATTTTACCCTTTTGTGCAACGGATGGTTCATCTTCATGAGAATATATTTCATATTCTGATAAATTTCTAGAACTACGCGATGTTCCGGATAATTTTGACGACAAAGGTGAATATTCTAAATAAACTTCTTCTTTGTCAACAATAGGAAATCTATGAAAATCTAACTATGGATTTCTCTTTAACCATGATTTACATCCTAGTACACATTCTAGCGAAAGCTTGTCGATTTGATATCTTTTAAAACGCTTTGCTTTTCCCAATGACGTTCTTTGACAATATTTTTCACGCCACCCATTTGAAGCCTTTTAAATACGAAATTTTTAACACATTAGGCTATTTCCAAAGCTTTTCTTACAATAAAGGTCTAGATACTAGTATGACGAAATTTTTATTTCGAGATTTACAAAGCCAATTGTAAAGTAGTTGGTCAGTCGCTGAATCTTCAGTTTTTGGAAATTGTCTTCTCAAAGAGCCTCCTTTAGCCAGGTTTGTTTTTATAATTTCGTTTACTTGTGCCCTTCAACACCAAACTTTTCAGTTCATTTTCTCGCACTGTTACTAAACTTAATCCACAATAATATCAATTTTCTCTTTAAGAGACAAACGTTTTCTTTTTAACGAAATGGTAGTTGTACATATTGCTGTGGTATTTTTAAATTTTAAAAATAATAAAAATAAGGAAAAAGAACTAAAAATAACAAAACTAGATATAAATAGATATTTAAACAATATTCAGATATATAAACATAAATAAATAAGTATTTTAAGGACAATTTATTTGTAAATAATCAAATATATAAATAGTACACTAGTTTCAATTTGATATTTCGCTCTAAAGAGAAACAAATAAACACAGAAATGTGAATATGCAACGCTATAGACATTCATGAAATGTGAGTTGCATATTCAACAAATAAAATTTAGATAAGAATTAGATGTTATGCAAAAACAAAATTAAAATGTTAACCTCAGTTTCAAATAAAGGATAAATAAGCCTTGAACACAAGTAGCAAGTGCATTGACACAAATCAAAAAACTTGTAAATGAAAAAAAAAAACACTAATGTTTCAATGTATAACAATTTAATTTTCGATTACAGGCAGGAAACCCCTGACGTATATTTTAAATATTAAAAAGGGGAACCTGATTACAAAGGCGCGGTGCATATAGCACTATAAATACTTATGAGAAAATCCCAAGTTAAAAGGGGTGTATAACACTAAGTATTAAAAATAGAGAACGTGTGATGCTGAGGGACGGTTCCATTAGAAGAATGAATCACTTGCGAGCAGTACAGATGCATAATCAAGGCGATACCAGATTCCATAGAGCACAATAATAGTTATTTATGTAACAAGTCAGTAAAGTGATACTTTATCGAACGAGTCTGATTTACGAGCCAAGCGAGTGAAGCGAGCGCGGCGAGTAACAGACGAGTTCGATAAAGGTACTTTACTGACGTGGTGCATACAAAATTTTATCGCCAACCGTGAAAATTGTTAATTTAATAAATAAAGATATAATAACTTATGACAGTTTACGACAGTGACAAACGATTTATTTTTAAAGTCATCAGTCATGGCTACGCTGACAGATATTAGCGGCAGGTAAAGTACTTTATTGTACAGTACGATAAAGTGTTTCTTTACCTCCGTAAAACGCTATGGTAACGCATCACTTTACTGACGGTTGGTGATAAAGAATATTGTTCAATCATATTTAATACCACTAGTGTAATCACTATAAATGTTAAAAATAAGAGATCTATGTGTCTATATACACGTTTCACTTGTATCTTTTGAATGAAGTATTATTAAATGTACGTCAAGATATACGATTTGTATATTTCTTCTTCACACAAATACATTCTTTGAAACTCCAAGCTAAAAAACAAATACGATATCAGTCAAATTATAACACAACATAAATTAAAACGACTTACACCAATAATTCTCGATTAAAGGTTGACAGATCTGCAGAATTCACCAAACACGAGGGAATGGTTCAATGACCTCAACGAAGTAGAAGGGCAGAAACACCCTAAGGAAAAGAACGATCCAAAGAAAACCAAAAGGATAAGGGTAATATGCAATGTATTCCCAATATTACCTGTACCTAGAAAAATAAAAAGGAAAAAACATCAGAATCAAACTAATTGACGGTGGAAGAATATATATTAGAAACAATAACAAAGGCAATGAAAATATATATAAATACGCCAACTGGCGATAAAATAAAGATAATAAAATTACACGATAATCTAGAGATAAGAATAAATCAAAAAGGTACTTACCAAGCAAATAAAATCGATCGATATTAATTAAGATGCGGGTGTATAAAAATGTAAACAATGATGAAATTCCAAGATGGCAGTGATCGACCAATGGGAGTAAAGATTGGACAAAATGGTTAAGAAATCCGTCACAGAGGGAGCAGTTAAGAAAACTCAAACAAGAATACGAAAAACAATTTCAATATAAACAAAAATTAGCGTTATTCAATTTTTCTTACTTATAAAAAGGACAACACAGCCAACAAAATCGGCAGTTCTTCGGCAGATCTTGAATACCTAAAAAGTTCCTGATCAGTTCTTCATCGGTTCTTCATCAGTTCTCCGACAGCTCTCCAAGAGACTACAAAATCTTCAAAGGCATAAAACGCTTTTAAGATTTTAACACGTGTAATGATAATTAAAACAGATACATTGGACACAGTGTAGTGGGGATACACGGATAGTACATTCAAACTATAAGTTCGCGCCAAGAGATAGTGGAGCGCGGGAAACTACTATTATCTCATTTAAGAAAAGCCGCTATAATAATTTTCTAGAGGAATGGAATCTAAGAATTTTCAAGAGGAATTCGAAAGGATGTATAGTCAAGAGGCGTAAGTACAAGCATTACAATAAAGTTTCACTTGCAATCTAACAATCAATAAATAAATACATCCATTTATGTGTGTTCAAAAATATTACAATAAAATAATTTATTATTTAGACATTTAATGAATTCCATTATTGTTTAACCGAAGTCCGACGTGCAAATCTTGGATTAGGTAACTCAATAAAGGATAAATAATTCAGCCTCAATTACAACAAAATAAATTATTATTTAGATATTTAACGAATTCCATTATTGTTTAACCGAAGTCCGACGTGCAAATCTTGGATTAGCTGACTCAATAAAGGATAGATAATTCAGCCTCAATTACAACAAAATAAATTATTATTTAGACATTTAATGAATTCCATTATTGTTTAACCGAAGTCCGAAGTGCAAATCTTGGATTAGGTGACTCAATAAAGGATAAATAATTCAGCCTCAATTACAACAAAATAAATTATTATTTAGACATTTAATGAATTCCATTATTGTTTAACCGAAGTCCGACGTGCAAATCTTGGATTAGGTGTTTCAATATAGGATACCAATCAATTAGGCTTATAGAAAAACTTTGAAAATAAGAGGATAGGCTTTGAACACATATAAAAGATAATTAGACAAACAATCATAACAGATGAAAATAAGAAGGATTGCAAGATGCTTGTATTTCAAAGGACAAAATAAATCATATAAATGAATTTTTAAAGTTTATATATAAAGGGTTTAAATAACCACATGTTTTTATACACTTAGTATCATAAATAAAAATTAAGTATTATCGATATCCATCCTTTTATTCATTTATACCCGTCCCAAAAGAGAAATAAAAACATTAGAATAAGTGAGAGAGAAAAAGGTAAGGAAAGTAAACATCAAGCAACACAGTTAGAACCCGAACATAAAGAAATGCTGTATCACGATTAACTATTTAAAATCAAGAAAAACAATTTTGAACCCTGAGAAAAAAATTAAAATTAAGAGTCAAAGTACAATTGCATGATCAAAACTATCGGTTATTAACCATAGTACATATCACAGCAATATGTAACAATACCAGAGTTGAGCATACCTAATTAAAGATAGGTACATACAGCGAAAGCTAAAATACATAATCTACCGAAGCATATGCAGCATGTGCAAAGAGAAATAGGGAAAAATCCCCTGAGTACATTATAATAGTTTTACTGATTAATACATTCATATTAATCTCTAAAATTTGCTTTTACCGATTGTTGGAGATGCATTGCATGTCGCTGTTGACAAAAGAATTTATGAGCTCTAATGAGAGGCAAAATTGCAAGCATTTTTCCGAGAAAAATTTCATTGAAGTGACCATGTCCGCTTTTAAGAGGTGCCGCTATTGGGAGAATCATTGATACGTGTTCTTTCATATCTACTTTTAGAATTTGTTGAAAGTGGCCGTAAAGAGACGGTTTACTGTATTATTGTTACATGAATGGTAAAGATCGCGTTGCAAACCTAACAAATATAACTAAACATAGTATTACTATTTTCCCTAATGACTTTTCTATCATTAACAATTTCGTCACTTCTTATTACTTTTGGAACAAGTTTTAAATAGAGCTCTCAAACATCCAACTAGAATTATTAATTTAAGATCAACTTGCCCCATACGATTAAAAATATATTTATTTCACATAACTCAATTAGTTGATTGCACAGGTCTACAAAATGAAACGTTTTAGGAGATGTTTTATTTTTGATAAGTGGATTTATATAATTTTGATGCGCTATTTCAATTTTTTTTTATTCATTTTTGTGTATCACATAAGATATTTTTGCAAATCACCAAATGAAATAAATACAAACATTAAAATATGAATACGTTTATTTAATTAACAAAATTATTAGTAGTCCAATTTAATGTGTGGAGGTGGCAATAAAATTCTTTTAGGGTTAACTAAGGTATTGTGATCTCGGTTTGTAATAAATTAGTAGGTGATAGGTCAAAACCAAGATCAATTTCATATTTAGGAGGTCAGAATTACTTAAAAACAGATGTTGGTTCAAAAACATCAATTTTATTGTAGACTTGTGTTATTTAACCGATTAATTCGATTTGTGGAATGTAATATTTAAAAACTCCACTTGTTTCTGTGCTTCTTATAATAAAACAGAAACTGTACTGTTTCAGATACCACCCGTCGTTATAAATGACGGTTATGGCGCTACTAGTAGTAATAGTAAGGACGACTCAAAACCACCGTATTCCTATGCTCAGCTTATAGTGCAGGCGATAGCCAGTGCCCCAGACAAGCAACTCACCCTGTCCGGTATCTATAGTTATATCACGAAAAATTATCCGTACTATAGGACGGCCGACAAAGGCTGGCAAAACTCTATAAGGCACAATCTTAGTTTGAATAGATACTTTATAAAGGTAAGTGTGCTATTCAGGTGCAATAGGGGGGATACACTAATAGCAATTTTGTTCTCGACAGGTTCCACGAAGTCAAGAAGAACCCGGAAAAGGTAGTTTTTGGCGAATAGATCCCCAATCCGAATCAAAATTAATAGAACAAGCATTTAGGAGACGACGGCAACGTGGTGTTCCATGTTTTAGAGCCCCATTTGGTTTAAGTTCCAGGTATATATTGCACATTAGTGCTGTAGATATATTACGATTAATATATATTAATATCGGAGTGATTGTTTTAGTAAGATTCGTTTAAATTGCGTATTTAAAATCGAAAAAGGTGAAAGTGGACATGTAGTTAAATAGGCTTCACATAGATGGGGCTAGCTACAGTCTGATAGGTTAACGCAATTTGTTCCCACATAATGGCGTCTTGTGCAAGACTGTATTTTTCGGTTACATTCTTATCTTTATTTATCACGTTTTTTAAATTCATGTCCATTTAATACGTAAATTATAGGTTAGCTTTATCAATCCATATGTAATAATATTGAATTATTTGTTATTTCACCATTTGACAGATACTCACAGATCCCATATGGTATAATGTGTTCCAATGATTTACTATAGTTTAACACATAAAATACTTGTATTTTTAGATTTATAGACAATATATTTTTGTGTTTGCAACAAACTGTGGCTGTTTTTTTGTAAGATTTCATTTATACCTACCTAGTAAGTAATTTAATCTTTTCACATTTAGATTCTTCAAAAAAAAAATATGAAAAACAGACACTGTTTGTTGTAAACACAAAAATATATTGTCTACAAATCTAAAAATACAAGTATTTTATGTGTTAAATTATAATGAATCTTTAGAATAGATTTCAAATATCAACACCAAAAAAGGTCAATCTATGTACACAACTTCTATAAAAATTACTTTGAAATAGTCGCTGCTTTAACTCCGTATACATGCACGCGATAAAAAGAAGTACCCGGCTTGTTTTTATTGTAGAATGTGACCTAGGATAATAGTAACATCAACACAAAATACCGGCATATTAAAGGCACTCTAATATAGTCTAGGGCAGTGCCTTTATATCAGAGTGGTGACGCCGATGAGATTAGTTCTGATAGGTTAACACAATTTGTACCCACATAATGGCGTCTTATGCAAGAGAATGTATTTTACACTTACATACTTATCTTTATTTATCAAGTTCTTTAAATACATATCCATTTATAGGTTATTATATCAATCCATATTTAATAATACTGAATTATTGGTTTATTATACCATTTGACAGATACCCACCGGGTACCCACATAATAGCCGATTTGTTTTTTTTTATTTTCTATCTCTTCTCACCGCTTCCATTATAAAGGCACTCTAATATGGCCTAAAATCGCAGACTATAGTATACGGACAAAACGTGTTTATGCATCATAAGGTGGAAAAGAATGCAAATATTAGACGTCGCAACAATATTTTTGAAATACCAATCGCAGACATTAGATGGCACTGCTTAGGAGGTTGTGCTGACTTATTACTTTCTGCCGGTAGATGTCACATTGTCCAGAAATAAAAAGAAATATTTAAAATTCTCGTTTTTATAAAATATAAATTCAAATAGTTCATTTTAGACACAATATTACTCAGTATAATATTTAATTAAATACACAAATATATAGTATTCTTAACCAACAGAATAAGAGTTAAATTATGTATGTATGTAGAGTGAGTGAAGTAAACGTATTTTCATAGAAAAAGAAGAGAGATAGACATTAGCGCTGTGTACTTCTTAGGGGAATTCCCCACTGCTTGTATACATATACGTATAGATGACACAAAAAAAAAATATAACCAGATTTTTAGGCTTTCATTTTGTCTTCAATAAAAGTCAAGAATATAAATCATGTATCATATACAATAATATGCATAGTTCTGTCAAAATTAAACTATAACTTGGTAAAATACAATATACTACATTTTAATTTGCCCTGAATTACTCTACTAGCTTGAATATAGTTAGCATTAACATAGAAAATGTTAATGCTTATTTCTTACGAATAAAATGTGTCTTATCACGATTTCGAGATGGTTATAATCGTAATTCAACTGCAAGAGACTTTAGAGAACAATTTTTCGAAGTACCGCCATTAACTTACTAATGAAACCACATCAAGTGCAAATTGTGAACTGACTCTGACGAAATTATGGAAATTATGTTTCTACCGAACTTTGTTGAAGCCCACAATGAATGGTTCGTCTTCTTCATCGTCACCAGTTGAGGAAATGTCAACTTCAATTGGACTGGTTACTGAAGCAAATCTACAAGAATGCTAATGCTATTGTTTATTTTGCGGACTATTTCATTAAAAAGTGTTTGGAACAATTTAATTGTTTTTTTTTTGTGCAACTGACATACAATTAAACGACGCTACTCAGTTACTTCTTTTACACAAAACTTGCGGTAACATATACTTGTAGTCCGAAAATGGTGTTACAGCACCTTCATCAGAATTTATTGACATTATCGATAGATGTTTGCCACTCTTTGAACGATATTTTACAGACATTTATTATCAATCTATCTATGTAAATTACATAAAATATTTGTAATTGAAAAGATTATCTTTGCAAAATTTTTGTAAATCATCAACTTCATCTAGAATATTTCATGGACTCCAGTTTGCTGTGAATTGTGTTTTATTATGTGAATATATAGATGGCGCTGCGATGAAAAGAATTTTTTGATCGCCATAATCTTCATTTATTTATTTTTTTCCATAGAGTGTTAAAATTGATGTAAATTTTATTATTTGTGTTGGTTTCCAAAATTTAACAGTTTTATAGATATGTATTCGTGTTTAAAGAAAGTAAGAATAATTTCAATTTTTCTGTTTATTTTGTTTAAATATTTAAACAAATCAAATATATTTAACAAAGATGTTCAAAATTGTTGCCTTCTTGATTGCTACATAACGTATATCGCCTTATCAGTTCTCTTCCGCAAACATCAACAATGTATTTCTACTAATTTTTTGAACACTTGCATAAATTTTATTATAAAGGCCGTCCATATCTGTTATTGGTTCCTTGTAAACTTCAGCTTTCAAGTAACCCCACAACAAAAATTATAACGGGGTTAGATCCGGCGAACGAGCCGGCCACCTGAGGACGCTATTAGTACCATTCCAACGACGTGGTAAAGTTTGATTAAAATATGTAGTCAGTAACTATGTTGGCATTATGAGCAGGTGCCCCGTCTTGATGTAACCACATATTATTTTGCAGCTCTATTGGGTACATCTTCCAAAAGTAGTGGTAACTCATTTTGCCGGAATTATAAGTAGCGCACACCAGTTAATGTTTCATGTTAAAAGTGTGGGCCAATGATATATCCGTTTAAAATTCCACACCAAACGTTAACGCCAAAAACTGTTTGACTTCTTGTTTGCCTTATCCACCTAGGATTGATTATCTTCTGACCAATAACGAGCATTATGCTTAATTAAAGTACCATTGTTGTGAAAACGACATTCGTCACTCCACATGATCTGATTTATAAAGCTATTGTTTTCCGCTAAAACTACTTCAGATGCATTTCTACGAGATTCTCCATAAATTAAAACCATATTCTTCAGTTTGTGTGTGAAACCATATTTTGAATTCAATCACAATGCAAAGCGAGTAAATGTTTGAATGAAGCTAATTATAAAGACAATTAGTAATTTGGCAAATGTCACTATTGTCAAAATACTTCTTAAATTATCAAAACAAGCATACATATACAAGGTGTGTATAAATTGGCGGACCCACTACACGCGGCGATGTTCTTCGTTAAATTCGGAGTCCAAAATCCTAATACGAAAATGTTGTACCATGCTCCATATCTTTGCCCGAGGTTCCTAAAGTTCGGACTTTCAGTCTTGAAATAAGCATTATTACTTGATATTTCTTGACAGAAAGAGCTACAATTTAGAAGAAAGAAGAATTGTTGTTATTATCCTTTCGTTAAAGTTTTAATCAGTTTTCGGGTTTTCGTGTTTACTAGTTGTTCTGTTTGTTTATTATGAATTTTACGTTCAACGAATATGCCGATATGTACATGATATACGGTTTCTGTCGTGGAAATGCTACCATGGCAGGGCAGGAATATCGAGTGCGTTTTCCAAATCGGAGGCATCCAAGTAAAAATGTATTTCGAAGGCTGGACCAACGACTTCGTGAAACAGGTTCGTTTATTCCAAGAAATGCGAACGCAGGTCGACCAAGGCAAAGGCGTACCGTGCAACTAGAAGAGCAAGTTCTAGCCACAATATAGGAAGATCCCTCTGCGAGTACCCGTCAATTAGCTTCTACACTAAATATTCCCAGTAATAAGACTGTTCATTTGGTTCTACGAGAAAACTTGCTTCATTCATACCATGTTTCTAAAGTTCAGCCTCTTTACGGAAATGATAACTTATTTCGAATCAATTATTGCAATACAATCTTAAATAGAATTCAGGAAGAAGGTGACTTTTTAAGACGTATTCTTTGGAGTGATGAGTGCATGTTTACCAGAGATGATGTGTTTAATACTCATAATTTTCATCATTGGGCAGATGAAAATCCACATGAATTTCGCGAATACGGTCACCAAAGAAGGTTTTCTGTTAACGTTTCGCTGGGTATAATAAACCAACAAGGTAGTTGGACCAATTTACTTACCAAATCGCCTAGATGCCGGTGAATATTTAAATGTTTTAGAACAAGTTATTGATGAGATACCGCTGAACATACGCCGTAATATGATTTACATGCATGATGGAGCTCCTGCGAACTTTGCTAGTAATATAAGAGACTGGTTGACTGAACACTTCCCAGACAGATGGATTGGTCGTGGCGGTCCCCTTTTGTGGCCTGCGAGATCCCCCGATCTCAATCCATTAGATTTTTTTGTTTGGGGTTTCATTAAAGGTAAAGTTTACGCTACACCTCCACAGGACGCTGACGAAGTTAGAGCCCGAATTGAAGCCGCAGTATTAGAAATCACACCAGAAAGACTTGAGCGAATAGTACAAACGATACCACAAAGATTGCAGCTATGTCTACAAACTGATGGATTTCAATTCGAACAATTATGTAGGTAATAATTACATTGATTTCTATCAAGAAGATGTACAAAAATTAGTCAATATTATAAAAAAATTTTTAAACTTTGTAATATTTTCGTAATAAATATGTAATCTAAGAAACCAATTTTATTTCGTTTGTTTCTTTTTTAAATTTAAAATGTAAGGTTCACATGACGACGTGTAAAAATGTTCCGAAGATTATAACTAGCACATGCGTGTTCAATGTTGCCAAATGTATGTTTATTTCAAATTCACTCTGAAGACAAAGGAAGCCTGATACACCGTTTTAGGACTAGGACTTTTAACTCAAAATTTGACCAAGAATGTCGCCACGTGTAGTGGGTCCGCCAATTTATACACACCTTATATACGTATAACACAGACATTAATGCTTTTCTGCTTTTCTTTACAAATTAAATATTTAAACAAATTTAAACAAAATAAAGACAAAAATTTAAATTACTCTTACTTTCTTTAAACACGAATTATCTTTGAAATACAAAACAAATGAAGATTATGGTGATCAAAAACATTCTTTTCATCGCAACGCCATCTGTATATTCACATAATAAAACACAATTGTGAGAGCAAATTAGAGTCGATCACATTCTTTAGTAACTGCTTTTTACAAAATTCAAATATATTTATCCGTTTCCGAGATATTTGACCTGGGAGTATTAAGTGATATATCCTGTATAATAATAATAATAATAATAATAATAATAACTGTATTGTCATTGATCGCAAATACGATATCGACATTGTCATGAAAATGTACAATTGTAAAAATATACAAACAAGATATAATAAACACCATTAAAAAAAAATTATATTAAACAAATGACACAATAACAATCACAGAGAACCGTCAAGGTAGTTTTGAAGCGAATAAAAGGCTTTTCCCAAAAGAAATTCTTTAAGTGCCCTTTTAAACATTCCTGTACCGCTAACATCTCTGATGTTGTTGGGTAACTTATTAAAGATTTTGGCAAAGGAATAGTCCGGTGACTTTTCATATATGTTCGAGGTGTGATGCTTCAATCTTATAACGTTAGTCGATCTTGTTTCGTAAATGTGTGATAAGGAATCGTAATTTTGTATATTTGTTTTAACATACATTGCTGCTTTATATATATAAATGCATGGGAACGTAAGGATCTTACTACTTTGAAATGTGTTCCTACAAGTGCAAGTTGGTGTTAAATCAAATATTAATCGTATAATCCTTTTTTGAGCAGTAAATACGCGTTTCCATCCCACTGATCGACCCCATATCAGAACGCTATAAGAAAGTGTAGAATAAACAAGAGCATAGTACATATTTAATAGGCCGTCAGTATCTAAGCATGATTTCAGCTTTAATATCGCATAGTATGATTTGTTTAATTTTTTACATACAGAGTCAGCATGACCCTCAAAAGTGAGGGCAGCATCAACCGTGACTCCTACTTACTTATACGTAATGTGAAACAAAGGGCTTTATTGTTTTTATGCCAACAGTCTCTGACTGATTCAAAAACTAAAAAAGCATTCCCGGAATTGTTATTGTAATTTAATCATGGCGCTATCTTTTAAAGATAATGACTTTTCTAGTGTTTTGTTTTTGTTGGTACCGCCTTCATAGCTGTGTATGTTTGTGTAAATCCCAGACAGTATATTTAAGCCATTGTGTCTGCATAAATTGCAAAATCAACTCGTTGAGTTTTACCTCAGTTTAGAATATAATATGTGTGTGTTACATATATGCCCACATTATGTATACACTGTAATCGATAATTTTGCGTGTTTAGTGTTAGACGAATGTTTATAAAATGTTATCGTCAGATAAGGGAACAGACGTTTATGGTTCAGTAAAATATAAATATTTTCCCTTGCGAGCAGTTTATTAATCTTCACAATATTAATAATGAAGATGTATGTATTAATAAACACAAAATTGCCGCAAAAATTGTAAATTACAACTCTAAATAAACTGTAAATGCGTTATATTTTCACTTAATCATCTGCTTCATACACAGGTAGCAAAGTTAATCTTTCTTGTAGACTTCCACGGCCGTTGTTCTTGTACTTTGCTTACTTATTGAGAATTGTCTTCAAACGTACTCTTACACTAAATGGAGTCGAAGTTGCCAATAAAATGAGTATTAAAATAATAGAAATAACCTTATTAATATGCAATTACTAAATTATCAGGCAACATGATTTTTTTAGTTTAAGTTTATGCAAGATTTGAGGTTATGCTATTGATGATGCCATTGAGAAAGAATAGGTAGGGAGACGAAGTCACGTGATCAAACCGGGTACAGGCCCGCCATATTGATACTACACTTACGTCAAACAGGTAGTGTTGGTAAAAAGTGGAGTGTTTGTTAAGTGTATCGAGTATTAGAGTTATATAATAAGTTAAATATTAAAAGACATTATGGTTTCTTGTGCTCTACGTAGCTGCAACAGCAGAGACGGCGTTGATAAGAATAATTCGTCTGGAATAACATTTCATAGGTTAGTGTAGGCCTGACAGGGTGGGATGACAGATTATAATTTTGAGTAGTCTGGACTAGGTGAGGCAGCCATATTGGTCCCACACTTAGCCCCGCCCAATGCTCCCGTTGTGAGAGTACAACAAAGATGCTTTACAGCGTCTCCATAGTATTTTTCCTCAATGAATGAGACGGATGACATATCTTGCAGAAACATCATATTGGAATTCCATTTCTGGGAATCGTGTGTGAAATTGGTGCTTACACGAATCAGGAATTTCAACGCAACTTTAAAATTAAGCAAAAATGATACTGATACTCGTATAAAAAAAAAAATAACTTAAGTAACAACGATATGTACCTTTTATTGCCTTGAGAAAGAGTTTCTAATATTCAATTAAACGCAGGAAACCGAGGGAAAAAGAAACGACAAAAAGCTTATATGATTGACAAATATATATAAATGACAGAATATTGGATTGACAAATACTTTAGCGCAGTTATGTACAAACTAAATATTCATACTACAACAATAAACGTGCGGCAAACTCGTGCTAACGTTGATCTATCAATAAAGCGGCATGGTCAACCTTTTTTGATCTCTCTGTAGTAATAAGACGCCTAATAATTCTGTTAATTATCAGTTAATAAAATGTATTTTTACAATTTCATAAATCTACTTCCATTTATTTTATGTGATTAAACTCAGATATTTATATTTTATGGCGATGACATACCTGAAAAGTTTACTGTATTGCCGGGCGTTGTTTTGTTAACATGGAATGTCATGTTTTACAATCTATGGAACACATTTATAAAGACATAACCTTTAAATACTATTAGGGGTGACGTTTAGCAAAATGTGGAGATTTGGCAACGGCTAAAAAATTTACGAATGATGACGACGTGCATTGCGAGATAAACATCCTATCCCGGCTATATGTAATTGCTGTTGTTACTTGAAATCATAATATTCCGTCCACAATTGTTAATTATAGTAGATAGATAGATTTATTGCTTTTAAACTTTCATATATTTTTCTTCTACTTATTATTGTCGCCTTGCAGTTTGCATTAAATAGTGAAGCTTTTAGTTCTTTACAGTACAGTGTTGCACTATTGCACCATTAGATAGATACAATAGTTGAACCAAGCTTGTACAAGCTGACACAAGGGAACCTGTCGTGATCAGTGGGATATTGCGTATTAGAGAAAACTGAACTGATTAACGCATGCTTTGTTGTGAGTCAACTCCGAAAAATGAATACGGAATTATACAATTCCGAGAAATATATTTCCAACACTGCAAGGGCGTCAGTAGCCTGTTTTGACGATTTATAGATGTAGCTTGGAGTGTCATATCCTCCGATCACATTAAGGACGATTTTTCTGCATGCCTATTTAAAATTACGAATTTATGCTTCAAGCTATGCAAATTACACAACTTGACGAGGATATATTTCGAAGAATAATGGGAAACCATAAAAGACTGAATTTAAGATGTCCTTCACTTTTTAAGTGGTGATTTGCTCTAGATAAAAATAACATTCCAATTCTAACCTATAATTTTTTCTCCATAATTAACTGAGTTGGTACTGTACTTAAAAAAATATCAGGTTCCCAAGTGTCATCCTGTATATTTAAATAAAAAAAATCTTATTAGGTTGCATCTCACAGTTGAGGTACACTTTGACGACAATGTTAAGAGGAGAGAAAGACAAAACTAAAACGTCGCTCGTGTATTACTTATCGTTCGACTTTAGATGGTTCTGTTTTAGAAGTGCACCCGCCTCACCCAGTCATGTGAGTATGTCAGGACTTATGACTCCCGAATGTTTATCCAGGGAGGGATCGCCGGCGCCCGAACACATGTTGGAGATCAGCCAATCGGCGCCCGGCAGTCCAGGGAACACCAACATGGCGTACCCGGGTTCCGGCGCCATGATCGGTCACCAGCAAATGTCCGCGCTGGTCGGCACCACGAAGGCAAGACTGTTGTTACCTCACAGGGGTGACGGTGACCATATGCAAAGTTCCTCTAACGGTCAGGATCACCGGGAAGGTACGTAGGATTTGTCTTATTATTTTGCGTACAATTTGTGCGGTCACGATGTCCGTCCGATACATATCTCGACGTGAAAATTGCTATCCTCAGCGATTCAAACAATATTACCGCTGAAGATGATAACTTGACTCTCGATATAGGTAGGTATTAGATGTGTTGGTCAGAGCTGGGCAAATTACTTTGAGAAAGTTTTTCAATTACTTTATACAGGGTATACACCCTGTATATATTCATAAATTAAAAACATTACGGTTAAGGAACATAATTTTTCAAAAACCTCGTCATTTAGGACATTGCGGCCCGGCGTGGTCTGTTAATGTAAATAGCTAAAGAAAAATCTTTCTACCAGAGTTAAAGAGTAAGGACTAGTGTTATGCAGTCAACGAATTTTTTTGTAACTCGATTTTTTTCTCATTACCACAGAATAGGATTTTGTGCGTAAAAATTATTCTATAAATGGAATTTTCTAATTCAAACTCTCTCTTAATCGAACTAAATATGGGCTACTTTGTCGTCATTTTAAATGCAGTTTGTCTCTTTAAATCGAATTCATTTTTATTACATTATGATGTCGAACTGGACCATAGAAAACATAATAAATAAAGATCACGGTGTAGGCAACACGGTTTTTAATCAGTGCAGCTGAAGTTTTACAATGTATTTAGTTTTCTGTGCTTTAATGTGGTAAAGGTGTCTAAGTGGTTTTGTTCAAATAACAATTGGCTTGTATACCTTGCTACCCTCTTGCGTAAAGGAAATGAAAAGATACAAGAGGATAGTAGGTATGATGCCACCACGATAACTCACCTTCTAATAACTAAAATATGTAACAGTGACGCTTGTCTATTAATTAATTATTTAATCGCCAGCTTATCCCTCACTAAGTCTTACCTTCCACTCTTCCCAAGGTCGATGTTAAAGATGATGCACAGTACTGCCGCTAACTAGTCGCGTTGGCATGGGTTCGACACTCAACAAGTGAAGGTGTTATTTAATTAGGGCACCAGTTCCGCTTGTTTAAATTATACTGTACAGCAACTGTTAAATAGACCCGGAACTAGTCTATTATGAAACCCCAGGTATAATGAGAAATAAGACCCAACACACTCATTCAAACTTAACAACAGGTTTATTACTTTTGTTGCCACTTGACAAAAATAAAACAATGCACGCCTGGCATCCGAATTAAATCATACAAAACAGAGCTATGAGCGAGCCAGTGTATTAAATATTTATAAGCAACAAAACTCAACAAGGGCGTACCCGTGATATGAAACACTACTAATACTTTACATAAATATCTGACAACTGATAAAAGAAACAAAATAAGTTAAATTAATACGAGGATTAACCTCAAGTTAGCTAAATTCAAAGGATTAATATATAAAAAAAAATAAACGCAAGAGTACATAGGCCTGAAACTAATCCATGTCGAGCAGTTGGAACGTATTCGGCTTCACAAGCAATTAAAATTAGAACACCCTGTATCTAAGAGTGGCCAACGCCAAACTGATTGACACTAGATTTGTCTCACTAGATGGTAATTAATACTAATACTATTAGCGCAAGATATCTTTTGCCTTACAATTAAGAATCGTGAATAAAATTCATTCAGTTTACATAACGTATAGTTTACACTATAAATTCTTAAAATGTTGAATAAAAATTACAAATAACAAGCGATAAATTTCCACAAGTCAAGTTGGAATGCCACAATGCAAATGCGCATCCAAAATCTCAGCTAAATTTGATACAAAAAAAAGAATTACTATATAACATACCAAACTCGGTCGTGTAACCTTCAATTTAGGGCTACCAAATACTATAAAGTTAAACGTGAAATATATAAATTAATTTACAATAGCTCACAGGCCCCCACAACATAAATTTAATAATTACGATGACTTATTTGAACAGTCAGGCCGAAAAGTTGTATTAACAGTACGAAAGTACTCGTAATCTGACTGTAAACTGATACCAGAATGATTAAATCTAATTGCACTAATTGACGGTGCAATACAATGGCACTATTAATCACAATAGTAATAAACAAGTCACAAATACCTTAAATCTTCTCACACACAGCTACGATAACAAGTTCTACATACAGATTCCACACTCAAGTACAGGAAGGATTCTTCTAAAGTGTCAATGGCTACTAACGATCCTCAAGTTGAATACGGAACAATGCGACAGCCTAGGTAGAACTGTATAATAAATTCGCATTCACCAATTGACCCTGTTCCAAAATTTTTCCAAAAATGGCCGTACTGACCATGTGGTTTGTTCCACAAAATGGCTACAAATCAGATTCCAATTGCCATTAATAAGACTCTTCCAAACGGTAGTCGAAAACTAATCCCAAAATTTGTCAGTGGTACTTAGTCGCAGGATAGCAGGAAAAAAATCAATTCCAGCCTTCAAAAAACATCCTCCAAAGAGCTTAACCAATACGTCAACGGAAATTATATCTCAGCAAGCATTATTTTATATTCCACATTTAATATCAGTGGCTATTTCACGATACTATCAAACACAAAACCAACTTGCCAGAGTTTAACTGAAATCTATTTCACTACTATACTGCGACTAAAATGAACTTATTGCCACGAGATTCAAATTTGAAAGAGAACGATTAATTTAATTGACTGCCAAAGATCGATATTCAATACTACAAGGACGCCCTCTTTACCAAGAGAGAAAAGCTTCAGAAGAACGAGTTAAAAATTCAAATGATCTAATAAGCATGGAAACTAAACTTGACTAACAAACAAACAATGATTTTGGCTTACACCCGGTAATTCCACAGTAGAACAAATAACTACAAAATAAAATTAATTATAGAACCCTAACCAAATGCTTAGAATAACCAAAATAAGACAGATAAGTTTTCAAATAAGAATAAAATCAATTCTCGCACATATAGCGCCATCTATGACTGCAAAACAGCGGCTACCGCAACATTCGACCGCGAAGCGCTCTATTCAACTAGATCACACAAGATGGCGGTAAAGTGATAGATTTAAACCAATCAATAACATGAAATCTAAACAACTGTTTGTCCCAAATAAAGGAATAACGATATATCTACGGGGTACGTTAAAAATTTAATACGTACAACAAAGGTACGCGATTAAAACTAAAAATGTATTGTTACAACATAAGAATAAAATGTCATACCTTACTAACCACTTAGTAGCTCAATGAGGCTAGACGTCAATGATGCCTCGAGTTGTTCGAGCTTATATGTACTTGGGAATTTTAATTGCTTTTACCCAGCCAGCGTCACGGTCAAAAATGAAAACTACGGGTGTTGATTTGACAAAATAATAACAAGTTTGTTAACGTCTAGACGTTTATTACTGGTATATGATTGATGGCACGATAATGTCCACGTTTTAAATGTATTCTATTACTTACTAAGTTATTAGTCGCCATGGTGGGAAATATTAATTGTAATGAATATGTTTATATTGCAAGTGATCATTTCTAAAAATTATTTTATTAGGACGGTATGAACACTCAGGGTCGGTTCAACAGTACTAGCTTAGATTAAGCCGAAGCCTAAACTCTTGACGCGTTTGACAGTGGCCATTGGCCTGCTCAAACCGACCTAGCATGGGCGAAGGTTTAAGAGTGCGCAGGAGATAGCTTAAGCCTTAAACCACGCGCTTTGGTAAGTTTTGCACTTCAATTTGTAGGTACCTACATGCGCTCTCAATTATTCCGAATTTCAATAAAATATCAGTTATGTGCCACCTTCAAACTTTCAAAATAAATGGATATTATTTCTGGCAATTTTCTATAGATTATATCTTCACAATTTAGATTTGTACACATTTAGTACTTATTGTATTAATTTTTGCTGGAAAATGAAGATGTTTCTAAATAATTCCTATTATTTCAATTTAACCATAATATTATATTTCTGGAATATTGTTTATTAATAGCTTAGTTTATAGCAAATCTATTTTCTTTAATTAAAATTAATAAATCCTAATATACGTATATATTATTTTAAAAAAAATTATGTAAATGCCCTACTTGTGGGATTCATTTACAAAAAATTACACGGATTGTATTTGTAGGAATATTCGTTAATCTAATAGATCTTTTATGACTACAATCTACCACTGGTCTAATACTATTTAACTCTTTCATATTACTCAGATATATGATCTACATAATTGCAAATTTAATATACTAATTCACTAATTGGACGACTACCTGATACGTTTCTCTAGTGATGAAGTTTAAAACACTTTCACACGCACACATCATCTGCACTCGTTTTCACAAAGGTTTTTGCTAAAGTATAACCTAGAAAAAACCGAACTCGTTAACAAGTATCAGCAAAGTTACTGCTGTAATTATTCACATAACCTGTAATTATGGATTTTCACAATACCAACAATAAATTTTGTTCATAAAGTTAGGCTTTACCAAACTACCTACTCCAATGATAATGTAAAACTTCTGTTTGTTTAAGCTTGTGTTTAAATCGGCCCTTAGCGTTGTAAAGATTGTCTTTACATCGCGAAATGTTCATACCCTCCTAATGAAATTACTTTTAAAGATGTAAAGTATCACTTGCAAAGCAATGATTTCTACACCAGTGTAATTACTAGTTTAATAATGGAAATACTAGAAGCACAGTGTAATTGAAACAAATACTATATACAGGGTGATTCTTAATATATGCGACAAACTTTAGGAGCTGATTCCTGGGGTTATTTTGATCATAAAAGTTCATAAGAACATATGTCCAAAACCGCTTAGTTCAGAAGTTGTACAATGTTTAATAGAAAGTTAAAATAATAAATGGTTTTATTATAAATTAACAAAATAATCAGTAAAACAAAATTAAGTTCAGAAGTTATACAATGTTTAATAGAAAGTTTAAATAATAAATGGTTTTATTATATTACAAATGTATTTTATGCATGACGGTGCTCCAGCGCATTTTAGTTTACTTGCTCGCGAGTTTCTGGACAGTACGTATCCAAATCGGTGGATAGGACGGGGAGGTCCACAACCGTGGCCTCCTCGGTCTCCAGACTTAAATTCATTGGACTTTTTTCTCTGGGGCCACCTTAAATCATTAGTTTACACGACTCCCATGGAAAATGTCGATGAACTAAGAAATCGTATTATAGCAGCTTTTGAAACAATTCGAAATACCCCTGGTATTTTCGAACGGACTCGCCAGTCAATACAACGGAGGATAGCAGCTTGTAGTACAGTTGGGGGCGGTCAATTTCAACAGTTACTATAAGTTAATTTTGTTTTACTAATTATTTTGTTAATTTATAATAAAACCATTTATTATTTTAACTTTCTACTAAACATTGTATAACTTCTGAACTAAGCGGTTTTGGACATATGTTCTTATGAACTTTTATGATCAAAATAACCCCAGGAATCAGCTCCTAAAGTTTGTCGCATATATTAAGAATCACCCTGTATAATAATTAATTACTGTCAGGTGATTTTTCAAGTACTTTTGGAGCACAAAGAAATACACACTACTATTACTTTCTCAGAAAAAGTAATTTAAGAAATAATATAATTACTCAAGTAATGCATTGCTGCCTAGCTCTTTCTACTTTTTTCTATTTCTACAATACATATTTAATATTTCTATGATTAAGTGTTTAATTATTTTTGTTGAATTCCTTATGTGGTTTATATTTACAGATAAATACCATATGATCAGCTCGGTGGGTATGGAAGAACGGTCCTTATCGCCTGCCGGTTATTCACCTCAACCTGTAATCGTGCAAGCTGCTAATTATTCACCATATAGGTAATGTTCTACTCTTATTATTAACACGTAAGCTGAAATACAATAAAATGTGACATTTCCCCCCGCAAATTTGATTACAGATGTTTTTCATCATTTTTTTTGCGCTGTCCATGACTAGTTTTAGATATTTGTACATTTTATTCTTTATCTCATTTCTATTCGCAAGAACTTACAACTAAATAGGAATATAAGTATTATATAGCACTGCCAGGGGTGCCATATAATACTTATATTCCTATTTAGTCAAATTAAAATAAGTTGAAAGGAACTATAACAACTTTTGTAGATTTTGAAAATGATATGTTATGTTATTAACTAAAATTGAATCAAGGAAATATGAATGTACAGTAGAATCCCGATTGTCCGAGCTAATGTGGACCGGAGCCTGCTCGGATAAGAAAAAACTCGGATAATCAGGAGATAATTTGCAAAAGAAATACATAGTGGCATTTAGACAAATTTATTAATCAATTTAAGATGACAAATATGATGTTATTTTAGATTGTGTAGAATGATTACATCGTTTCTTAGCAGCGATATTTCGCCATCTTTTAATCAGCAAGACATCGACGGCCGTTGCTTCTTGTTGTTGTTCGACATATTGTAAAGCCGTTTCTAACGCTGCGAGTCCCTCTCCGTAAGACACTAGGGCACTTTCATTGTCTTCACTGTCATATCGGTCTGCGTTGCTTGCATTCACTTCATCACTATGATTTGATTCTGAAACAATATCCTGGTCATCTCAACTTTTCTCTGGATCATCAGCAACGATCCATTCTTGCACTTCAGGTGGTGTCACATCCTCGCATTCTTTTAGTCTTGTCAACAATTCGTATAAATTTATTTCTTCTGCTTTATCTTCCTTCTCTTCAGATGCATCAGTGGCCACAATCTTAGACCAAGATTTCTTGAGGGTCGATCGCTTTACAGCATTCCAACTTCCAGCCAGCCAATAAACGACATGTTTTAGATTAATCTCTTTCAAGACTTTAACTAAATCATCAGTTTCACTTTTCTCTATAGCATGCTGTAGAAGAGAACGTCTGTAGTTCCTCTTTACATTTTCAAGCACTCCTTGATCCATCCATAGGCTGAATCAAGGCGGTGGCATTTGCTGGAAGAAATTTAACCGTAATATTTCCACTTTTCAAATGTGCTTCATCCGGATGGTGCGTTATCCATCACCAGCACCGCCTTAATCGGATGACCGTTCATATTCAAAAATGTCTTTACACTGGGCACAAATTCATCATTAAACTAATTCTTGAACAATTCTGTTTTCATCCAGGCACTTTTCTGATTTTTGTAGTAAACGGGCAAAGCCCCTTCGACAATGTTTTTGAAAGCTCGTGGCTTGGCAGATTTTTCAATGCACATTAAACGAAGTTTGTGTCTGCCAGAGGCATTACTGCAAGCCATTACAGTCAACGTCTCCTTGCTGCGCTTGTATCCAGGAGCTGAAGCCTCTTGTTTGGCAGCTAGAGTATTTGCTGGCATCATTTTAAAATTTAAACCAGTCTCATCGCAATTGTAGATTTGATCTTTAGTGTAACCTTCTTCTTCTAATAATTTATTAATGTCATCTCTAAATTTTTGAATGCAAGTGCTAGCGGATGATAGTTTCTCACCGCAAATTTGAAGTTCGCGAATTCCATGTCTTTTCTTCCAGCGATCTAGCCAACCGTCACTTGCTGTAAAGATATCTGTATTGGAGTTCGGGGTAGAATCATTAATTTGTTTACAAAACGATAATGCTTTTTTCCTTCAATTATGGGACCGGATAAAGGAATTCCTTTGCCCCTCTGTTGAATGAACCATAAGTACAAACTGTCGCCAACTTCTTCGTAGTCACTTGGTTTCATGGATTTTCGTTTAGAAGATCCCGAAGCTTGGAGACTATGCCATTGTTCAAGTTTGTTGCGGTTTCGTCTCCAATCTCCTACTGTAACTTTCCCTACACCGTATTCTTCCGCTATAACTTTGATGGATTCACCTTTATCTAACCGTTTTAACTCATCAATTTTGTCCTTTACTGTAACAACCACTCGTTTGGGTTTTTTCGGTAGTAACGACTGACATTTTCTCAAAAAAAAAAAAATTAATACATAAAACGAACGATATGTATGTGTAACTATCTCAAGAAACTATACGAAAATGAAACTAGCATACGAAAATAAGTATGTAAGTACAGCCCTGCATTAAACGAGAATGGTCAAGTTTGGAGATTCCCGGAATTAAAATGAACACCTGCATAGTCAAAACCAATCACGACGCAACGACAAATAGTTTTTTTTTTGTTATTTAAAATTAATTTCTCGAATAACTCGGATGAAATGTAGACCAGCTCGGATAATACGGAAACCATGAAATAGTGTGGTCGCTCGGATAACGCGGAGGCTCAAATAATCCGAACTCGGATAATCGGGATTCTACTGTATAGCTGAAATACAAAATATGGATTAAATCGGATATTTTCCTATGTGTAATATATATCCATTCATAAGTGAAATAATAAGATTAAGTCGTATATTTTGCCCCTTATCTAAACTGTTGAGAAGGTAACACTGACTGTATCATTAATCAAAAAAATTAAGTTGTCATTGTTATCATATACAGCATGTGGCAACGTGGTGCCCCTACTGTCCGTCACCAATGCCGGCAACAACCGACACCACAACGATTTTCTATCCCACGACTCCCCACTCAGATTTTACATTGAATGTTTAACTGCGAACACGTTGCGGTGTGCAATAAAAGCATTCAGTAAAATTAATTTATAATGAGTCCGCTGAAAAGCTTCAGATAGTAAAATGATTCTATGGTCATAACTCTGCCACAACGTACATCGAGACGACAATTTCGTTAGAAGTTTTTGCTTCACTGATGAGTTAACTTTTCCATTGCACGGAAAGCACAATCCCAATAGTTTACACAAGATGGCGGAAAGTGAAATGTTGTGTTTAAAGTGCAGCAAATTAGTGCAAGAAATCGATAAATTCATTACGTGTAATAATTGTAATGGGTGTTTGCACAGTGCTTGCAGCCCGTACAAACCCACAGAACTGAAATTTATCGAATGTAATTCAGTAAACATTAAATGGTTTTGTGAAAACTGTGGAAGTGTAGCGCGCAAGAGCGAATTGAATGACATACTGGTAGTAGTGAAGTCCCTTGAAATCAAAATTGTAAGTTGTTTAGAACATATATCAGCCCAGGATTTAAGAATAAAGGAACAATCTATAAAAATTGATGAACAAACAAAAACATTAAAAATATTAACCTCAAGAGATAAACAAATAACCGAAAAACAAACTCATACTTATAGAACTAGATCAACAGCAAACTCAAAAACAACAAAAGATGGAGACACGAGTCTAAAACCTACACAAATAGAACAGCAAATAGAAATAAATAGAGAGGTCAATATACTACAGATACATCAGTCACAAAAAAACACCGACAATATAAATACTCAGGAAAAAAAAGACGTAAAAATTGAAAACGAAAATAAACAAGAAGAGTTCACTGAAGTTAAATCTAGAAGAAAGGTTATTAGGGGAAAAAAGGAAAATACAAAACTAATAGCGGCAGAGAAAATGAAGTGGATATTTATATCCAATTTGAAAAGTAATACAGCTGAAGAAGACGTCAAAAATTATTTAAAGGAAAACGACATATCTGTCATAGACTGTAAAAAGTTGGATATATTAAACAAAAACATTGCAGCATTTAAAATAGCGGTTATAGAAAACAATGAACAATTGATATTTGATGAAAACTTGTGGCCAAACAACACTATTATTAAACCATATAGATTTTTTCTGAAATATCCGGACAGAAAACAACAGATATAGTAGAAAGAAAATTGTCTAATTTTACCGTTTTACATCAAAATATACAGAGTTTACGAAATAAAACTGACCAATTATCTATATATTTACAGAGTTTGCCATATGAGGTGAATGTTTTAACTATTGACGAACACTGGTTACTACCAGGTGAAGATAAATTTATAAATATCCACGGGTACACATTAATTTCCTCTTACATAAGACCAAATAGAGCGCATGGTGGTTCTTGTATCTTTGTCAAGACTGGCAACACTTTTGAAAGGCTAACCGAACTAGAAAATAAAAGCATTGAATTAAATATAGAATGTAGTGCTGTCGCATGTTTTAGACTAAGAACTATAATTATTAATGTATACAGGCCTCCCTTGGGAGATATCGAATTATTCGAAAATACTCTTGATGAATTACTGGAGGTTGTTGCGACAAGATTCGCGACATATACAATTCTTTTAACTGGAGACTTTAACATAAATTTTTTAAAAACTACAGACACTAGATATAAGCGCTTTATGGATATTGTGTCGTCGTTTAATTTGGTGCCAACAATATCTGAGCCTACTAGAGTAACTGATAAATCCGAGTCCTTAATTGATAATATATTAACAAACTCTCAATCTTATAAAAGCAACGTGATAAATACAGCTTTATCCGATCATAAAGGCCAACAAATAACCTTAATAAATCATCACTCCCCAGACATAGTCAAGAAAAATAGAGAAAAAGTCAGAGTATTCAGCGAAAATAATTTAAATAAATTGACTAAGGAAATAAGTGAAATTGGGTGGTGGTACTGTTTATGTGAACAAGATATTAACAGATGCTTTGATGACTTCTACAAAGTAATTGAGAGTCTTATAAACAACATATGTCCAATCCAATATAAAACATATAAAAATAAGAAAAAATGGCTAACAGAGGAGCTAAAAAACAAATGTAAGTTGAAAAGGCAACTTTATGAGGAAATGAATAGAAACAGAATAACCAGAAAAGAATACAATAGCTATTCGGTATATGTTGGACAGCAGATAAAAAGCGCAAAAAGGGAATACAATACAAATTATATTCTTAAGTCGAATAATAAAACGAAAGCAACATGGAAACTAGTTAAATCAATAACTAAGACTGAAGATAACCAGTTATCGATTCTCGATCAGATATGCATAGGAGAAAACAACAAGCAAACAGTTAATTACATAAATAATTATCTGTTAAGGGTGTGCGAGGATTCAAATCAAGATGAAGTAGGTCCCCAAACAAATGAAAAACGCTGTGATGCGACATGTTTTATATTACCGACCAATTCAGCAGAAGTTTACAATATAATTTTAGGTCTTAAAAACACAAATGCCACAGGACATGATGATGTGCCAGTAGCACTTCTGAAACAGGCAGCTGTCTATCTTGCTGAACCCCTATCTGAAATCTTAAATAAATGTATTACGGAAGGACTTTTTCCGAACCATCTTAAGAAAACGATTATCAGACCTATGTATAAGAAAGGAGACAAATGTAATCTAACTAATTATCGACCAATAGCGCTCGTATCAAATTTATCAAAGATCTTTGAGAAAATTATACACAACAGATTAATGGCATTTTTCCGAAAATATGATCTGATAGCAGAAAATCAAAGCAGCTATCAAAAAGGGAAATCAACTACTACGACCATTTATCAAATTATTAGTCAAATATTGGAGGGATGGAACCACAACGAACAAGTTGTTGGTATTTTCATGGACTTGTCTAAAGCGTTCGACAGCGTAAGGCATGATATATTATTAGTTAAACTTGAAAGACTGGGAATAAGAGGAAACACCTGGAACCTGATAAAATCATATCTTAGCGACAGACAACAGTGTGTAACAGTAATAGATAACGAAGGAGAAGAGGTGCGATCGTCTTGGAACACTGTACTGCAAGGTATCCCACAAGGGTCGATACTGGGACCACTTTTGTTTTTGGTCTACATGAATGATTTTCCAGAAGTAATGACTACCTTCATCGCGATGTTTGCTGATGATGCGTCTCTGGCTCTGAGATCACCTAATGTTGATGAATTGAAGGAGGATGTTGCTAGGGCTCTAAATACGGCTGAAGAGTGGTTGGAAAGAAATAGCTTAAAACTAAACGTAAGCAAAACGAACATAGTCCACTTTACACCGACACGGCAAGAAACTCTTGATATTACTTACAAGAATGATATACTTGAGTCATCTTTAACGGCAACATTCCTTGGTTTGGAAGTGGATTCACAACTATCGTGGAAAGACCATGTGCGACACGTAGTGAAGAAATTGTCTCCTTTTAGCTATGCGCTAAGAACTATTGCAACTTCAGTGAACTTGGAAGCGGGTATTAGTGCATATCGGGCGTACGTGGAATCCCGGTTAAGATACGGTATAGTTTTCTGGGGTAGTAGTGTGGATATTGACAGACTTTTTGTTCTACAGAAGCGATGCATACGCAGTGTGTTTAGTTTGGGGTGTAAGGACTCGTGCAAGAACATATTTATTAGCAACAAGATCCACACACTTACTGGATTATACGTGCTTGAGTGCGCTTTGTTTGCTCGCAGGAATGGTGATCGATTCCTAAAAAAGCACATACTTACACATCAATATGATACGAGAGGTAGAAAGAATATTTACCTAAAAGCAACACAAACTAAACTTTCGAAAATACAGAAAAATGCAGTGGAACAAATAATAAAAATATATAACTTCACCCCGCCTGAATTACGTCACCTAAGTGACATTAAATTTAAGATCGCTCTTGAACGCCATCTTTATAGACATTCATTTTACAATTTGCTGGATTTCTTTGATTGTAAAGATTTCCTTTTTAACTAAATATAACTGTTTTTACTTGATAGTATTGTATATTTATGTATTACAATGTGTATCTCCTAATTTCTTTTTTGACGTGTTCTATACTATGTAAAATTGAACAAATAAATGACATACATACATACATACATCCCTATGTTCTTCGATATTGGGCTACGGAAAATGAACACTGGCATTTTGCAAACCGCACCCAATATCCTCAAAAAGTAAACGATTGGGCAGGTATTTTAGGTGACCATTTGATAAGACCGCTTTTATTGATGGTATATTAAATGCCGACAAGTACCTCGAATTATTGCAAAATCAAATACTTCCTGCCATTCAAAACACTGGAATAAATTAGGTAATCGTTTAGTTTCAACAGGATGATTGTCCACCACATAATGCAGTCAGGGTAAAGGAATTTCTGGCCGTCTTATTACTGGTACGGGAAACATCAAATGGCCTCCGCGATCTCCTGATCTATCTCCAAATGATTTTTTTTTTGTGTGGACATCTAAAAATATTGTTTATACCCATGAAGCTGGTAGAGCAGAAAACATAGTTGCCTTGAGAGAAAAAATAATTGAGGCTGCTAATTCAGTAACTGCTCACATGTTAGAAAACGTAAGAGTAAATTTCTACGACCGCCTAGGGCAATGTCTTGCTGTGCAGGGAGGAATTTTTGAGCCCCTTGCATAGTTTTTTATTATTTTCAGAATCCTTTTTTATTTATTTTATTAGGGTTATTTTTTTATTTTATTATGGTTATCTTTTATTTTATTGTGGTTATTTTTTTATTAGAATTACGCTTTTGTTTGTGTCATGCAGCATGAACACAGCTTAAGAATTCTCGGCATTTACTGAAAGGAAAAAGAAAAACAAATCCTTGCAACTTGTAAATATTATTTCTGAACGCATTACATACACCCAAGACGGTGGTTCAATAGTTACTGCTAACTTGTATTTGTGAGATAATTGTTGTGGCATCGGTCGTCGCTGGCATTGGAAAGGAAAGTAGGGGTACTACGTTGCCACGTATTGCATGCATTGATCCCCTATGGCTAATGAAAATTGACACATGCGGTATATTCTTAATAAAGTCTAGTGACTGCACTTTTTATTTTGCAATACAATTGGCTTTTATTAGATATAGTTGATGAAGAAATTCACTCAATAATCTGTCAATTTAACAACAAAAACAACGAAGTGTTTATTGCTAAGCACACGCCAATGACAAATTATTTCCCCAAACCAGTACCTGTACTCGAATCGCCGAACAGATGCAGTGATCACGTTGGGTTCACGTGATCACAACAAAGTCGTATGCATACAGGCACATAAAATCATTCAAGGATAAATGTCGGTAAAATAGTTATAGCCGTAGTATTTGACATAAGAATGGAATTGTCCATATTCAAATGTTTACTATCAAAATGTATTAAGATTGTATTGTCTATAAAGTAGCAAGTAGTAATCCTCAATATGAAGGAATAAACTATTTTACAAATGAAAAAACTGTGTCACTGTAATATTTTAAATAATTTTCTCTGTTGTTTAAAAGACAAAAACATATGAATACTCAAAAAGTGGGTATAACCATAAAATAAATTCATGTATTGTTAATAAATGAACGTACCTTGGAATGGACAAGAATGGAACATTTATTTAGTTGTTATTTAATTGTTATTGTTGTTGAAAGACCTTTTCGAATGTCAGTTTTAGTTTTGATATTGTCAAAAAATATAGAGTGACATATTGACAGCTTAATAGTTTTTATAATAGAAATAGTTAAAAATATAGTCAGATATAGCCAGATAGTAATAGAAAATAACATTGTGGTCCTTCGACGAACTTTATTCAGCCCTATAGATGTACAGATAGAAGAATTATGGATAATAGATCGAGAAAGTCAGATGATGTCATGTCCGACAGCAGAAAAAATTCGTCAAATTTAGGAGAAACTTTACAAAATAGGAATGAGAAAGAGAGTACCGAAGATTTTTTTGGGTTCAGTAATGCCTCTATACTCCATTCAAAACATTTAATGCAAAATATGATGAAAAGTAATGATGACAAAGGTACCAGTAGTAAAAATAAACCTAATAGCACAATTACCTCAAGCAGTAAAGGTACGAAAAAATCTTCATTGTTACCTAGTCAAATACTATGTTTACAGTTAGAACATCAGAAAAAGTTAGCTAATATAGAACTACAAGAAAAACAGCTTAAATATAAACGAGACTTAGAAGAAAGACAACGACAATTAGAAGAAAGGCGACTTAAATTTGAGCGAGAATTAGAAGAAGCAAGACTTCGGAAAGAAAAAGAATTTTTAGATTTAGAACTACAAATACAGTTAAGCAAAGGAAACTCGATAATAAATGAATTTGTTGAAAATAGAGGAAGACTGAAAGAAGTCTCTGAAGGTAGGAATAATATATTTGAAAAAGAGGAACAAGGTAGTTTGCAGAAAGTAAAAACTTGGCTTGAAACTAACAAAAATGATTTAAAAACAGAAAGTTGTAATAGCAGCCATAGAGATGTAGTAGATTCTAGTAAAAATGATTTAGAAATGGAGACATTTTGTCAAGATGACAGATTAGAAAAAATTCTTCTTAGACAGACAATAGATAAAGAACTGCCAATTTTTTCGGGAAATGGTAAGGAGTGGCCAAGCTTTTATAGTAATTACACCTACACAACAAAAGCTCTAGGACTATCAGACGAAGAAAATATTTGTAGGCTAAGAAAAAGCCTAAAGGGTGATGCCCTTAGATCTGTACAAGGTCTGTTAATTTCCATGTCGGTTCCTGCCACAGATATAATAGATATTCTACGAAATAAATATGGCAGACCTGATATTATTGTCAGAAACATGGTAAGTGAAGCTAAAAACTTACCTATCGTAAAAAACAATGATTTTGTTGCACTTACCCAATTTTCGGAAACTGTATCAAATCTTGTCCTGACTTTTGAATCACTCAGTATGGAAAACTACCTGTCATGCCCCCAGTTAATGGACGACTTAATGCAGAAACTACCATTTGGTATGCAGCTATCATGGGGTGAGAAAGTTGCGAACAATAAAGGTAAATACTCACTTCGTGATTTTAAGAAATGGGTAAACGAAAAAGCCAATGCTGCTAGCTACGTTCAAAGCATGTCATCACAAAGACAGCTAAATCCGAATTTTAAAAGGACTTTAGTTGTAGCAGGAAATAAACAAGAAAATAAATGCCTTTTATGCAAAGAAAATCATAACTTAGACATGTGCAAAAGATTTATAGAAAAATCAATAGAAGATAAATGGAAAATAGTCAAAGAAAATAAGGTATGCTTTTGTTGTCTAAAAAGCTACCATAGAATTAGTAATTGCCGAAATAAAAGAAAGTGTACTATTGATGACTGTCAAAAAATTCACCATAAACTTCTACACTTCAAAACAAATAAAACGGAACCTAGAGCAAGAGCTGATGCAAGAAATTTACAGAATGAAAATATTTTTGAAACAGGAAATCATATAGTGGGACATACATTACAAAATTATAGAAAAGAAGTGTTACTGAAAATTGTTCCAGTAATTTTAAGAACAGAAACAATTGAAATTGAAATTTATGCTCTATTAGATGATGGTGCCACTGTCAGTCTACTTGATGAAAGTTTGGCAAATGAACTTAATCTGGTCGGAGAAGAAACTATTCTGCGCTTAAAATGGACTGACCAGCATACAACAAAACAGTCAAGATCAAGAAAAGTGTCCTTCAGCATTTCGAATATTGACAGAGATAAATTTTACCCAATGGAAAATATATATACCTCAAAAGATTTAGATTTGCCCATACAAAATGTTGATTCAAGGCGCATTAAAAGCAACTGGAAACATTTAGAACATATTAATTTTCCAAACATTGAGAGTATTAAACCAAAACTGCTAATTGGCCAGGACTATTGGGAACTGATAACAACCAGAGAACTTATAGAAGGCCCCAAAAATTCCCCAGCCTTGTCACGTACTAAGCTCGGATGGATAGTCCACGGAAATGTAGCCCAATTTAAAGGAAGATTAGACCATTATGTAAATTTCCTTGTTCGAGACGACGAAGCTCACAGTGAAGATCTCCACGATATGGTAAAATATTTTTTTACAATTGAATCTTTAGGGGTAAAATATCAAGACACAAAATCAATAAAAGAAGATGAGGAAGCCGAAAACTTAATAAAAAATATTTCAAGAAGAAAAAATGGTAGATGGGAAACAGGATTGTTATGGAAAGATACAGAAGAAACACTTCCCGACAGTAAAAATGTAGCACTTCAACGCTTTAGGTTTATAGAAAGAAAAATGAGTTTAGATCAAGATTTCGGACAAGCTTATTCTCAGAAAATAAAAGAATATAAAGAGAAAGGATACATTAGAAAACTATCTATTGAAGAAGAAGAAGAATCTCACAAAAAAATATGGTACTTACCTCATTTTGGTGTAGTAAACCCAAATAAGCCTGGTAAAATTCGTTTAGTTATGGATGCTGCTTCAAAAGTCGACGGAAAATGTCTAAATGATTTTTTATACAAAGGTCCAGATTTGCTTAATTCACTTATCAGCGTAATTGCAAAGTTTAGAGAAAAGCCCATAGCCTTCTCAGCTGACATACGAGAGATGTTTCATATGGTTGAAATAAATGATGAAGACCAGCATGCTCAACGAATTATATGGAGAGATTCCCCGGCAAACGATTTTGAGACATACGTTGTTCAGGTGATGATTTTTGGAGCGGTGTCATCACCATACAGCGCCCAATATATCAAGAATATTAATGCCCTAGAATATGAAAAGGTGTACCCTGAAGCTGTTGACGCCATTATTAATCAACACTACATGGATGACTACATTGATAGTTCAGAATCTCCAGAAAAAGCATCAAAATTAATAAATGAAGTAATAGCTATCCATAAGATGGGCGGTTTTGAGCTAAGAGGATGGATTTCTAACTCGGAGGAAGTTTTTCAAAATATACCCGAAGAATTACGTACGGCAGAAAAAATATTTGAAGATTCTGCACCCCAAAGAATATTAGGACTAAGATGGCTACCAAAAGAAGATGTGTTAAGCTTTTGCATTAGCTTACATAAAGTAGATCAAAATATTTTAGATGGAAAAAAAATACCTACAAAAAGAGAAATGTTAAGCGTTATCATGTCTTTGTTTGACCCATTAGGAATCCTTGGAAATTATATTGTGAAAGCGAAAATCTTAATGCAAGATATTTGGAAAAGTGGAATAAAATGGGATGATCAGATTTCAGATGCACAAAATAAAAAATGGAAACTTTGGCTTAATGGTTTGGAGAAAATAAAATCCTTCACAGTTCAAAGATGCTATGTTTCCAATTATTTTCAAGTAAAAAATATACAGCTACACTTGTTTTGTGATGCAAGTAAACAAGCCTTTGCAGCAGTCGCTTATTTCAGATTTGAAGCAGGAGAAAAAATTGAAATTTCATTAGTTATGTCTCGCAATCAAGTATGTCCACTAAAAACCCTGACGATACCCCGTTTAGAGCTACAAGCAGCAGTACTTGCAAGCCGTTTGGCAAAAACAATCCAACACCAACATACACTTAAAATAAATAGAATTGTATTTTGGTCAGACTCCACGACTGTTCTAAATTGGTTACGAACGGACTCAAAGAAATTACCGTCTTTTGTTAGTAACAGAGTAGGAGAAATTTTAGAAAACACTGACGTTTCACAATGGAAATGGGTACCTTCGAAATTAAATATAGTTGACGAAGCGACAAGAGACGATAAAGAAGCTGATCTTAGAAGTGGAAGCCCATGGTTAAAAGGTCCTGAGTTCTTGTATCAGTCACCATGTTTTTGGCCAGAAGAAAATATTGAGCATCATCTAAGCAAAAATTACATTGAAGAATCGCAAATACTCCTTTTAAGTCATGCAGAAGAAAATATTAAAAATTCGTACCTACCTGACATATCAAAATTTTCATCTTTAAGAAAACTATTGAATTCCACAGCCTATGTATTCCGATTCATAAGACAAGTCCAAAAGAAACCATATTTTTCAGATAAAGAAAAATATTTAACATGTTCAGAAATTCAGAATGCGAAAAAACTTTGGTGTCTTCAGTCACAAAAAGACTCCTTTTGTCAAGAATATAGGACACTAGTAAAAGGAAAATCAGTTAATAAAGATAGCAAGCTTTTCCCACTTTCACCATGCTTAAATGATAATCTAATATGCTTAAAAGGAAGAATAGATAACTGCCCCGAATTAAAGATGGAGACAAAACGACCCATTATTTTAAGTCACAGTCACCCTTTTACACGGCTCCTTGTACGGGAATATCACGAAAGAAATGGACATGCAGGGACACAATTAGTTCTTAATGAAATAAGACAAGAATATTGGATAACCCAAGCAAGGAAACTTATAGCCTCAGTAATAAATAGCTGTAATTTTTGCAAAATTAAGAAAGCAAAGCCTATAATGCCGGAAATGGGTCAGCTTCCATTAGAAAGATTACAACAACCCCCAAGAGCTTTCTTTTTTGTGGGAATTGATTATTTTGGGCCAATAGATGTTGTAATAGGCCGAAGACATGAAAAAAGATATGGTGTACTGTTCACTTGTTTATCTGTCAGAGCTGTCCACTTAGAACTTGCGGAATCTCTTAATACAGGTTCGGCTATCTTAGCTATAAGAAGATTTATCGCAAGAAGAGGACAACCAGTTTGTATATGGAGTGACAATGGAACTAACCTTTGTTCAGCAGACAGAGAACTGCGTAAAGCTTTAAATGAAGTAGATGATGAAGAAATTAAGAAAAATTGTTTGGCACAAAATATCGATTGGAAATTTATAGCTCCAGCAAGTCCTCACATGGGAGGTGCTTGGGAGAGGATGGTACGAACAGTAAAACAAACACTAAAGATTATTTTAAGGGAAAGAATTCCAAAATTAGAAGTTTTACAGACAGTTTTAGTAGAAGCAGAGAACATAGTTAACAGCAGACCTCTGACTTATGTGTCGTCAAATGAAAATGATTTTGAAAGTATAACTCCAAATCATTTTTTGATCGGAACATCGAGCATTGTTAAACCACCAGGAATATTTGAACAAAAATTTGATTTGAGAAAGCAATGGAGATTTGCCCAACAGTTGGTAGACAGATTTTGGCACAGATGGGTAAGGGAATATTTGCCTACTCTAACTGCTAGGTCCAAATGGTTGCAAGAAACAAGAAATATAGAAGTAGGTGAAGTAGTCGTACTGATGGATAATCAGTTACCAAGAAACAATTGGCCATTAGGAAGAATAACTGCTGTTTATCCAGGAAAAGACCAGAAAGTGCGTGTGGTAGACATTAAAACAAATACAGGGACCTACAGAAGATCAGTATCAAAGATTTGTCCAATTGGCCTAATTGAAGGTGAAAATGTTTTGTGATTTCAAGGGGGAGAAATGTTAATAAATGAACGTACCTTGGAATGGACAAGAATGGAACATTTATTTAGTTGTTATTTAATTGTTATTGTTGTTGAAAGACCTTTTCGAATGTCAGTTTTAGTTTTGATATTGTCAAAAAATATAGAGTGACATATTGACAGCTTAATAGTTTTTATAATAGAAATAGTTAAAAATATAGTCAGATATAGCCAGATAGTAATAGAAAATAACATGTATGTTAAATAAACAAAATATTTTTATTATTGATGAGAACTTTTACTTTTTATAAGTACAAATATAATAATAATTATATCAGAATAATAGGGAATGAGCATAAAATTTATTAAACATTATTTGCATTATTTTCTGATAATACGATGATTTTCATTTTCAATGTTCTCAAATATAACTGCAAAATAAATTGGTATTTCTAAAACACAGAGGTGAGTATAACTTAATACATCTTATTCTTCTTGATAAGTGAAGAAACCGAATTATTTACACTATAATTTATTTAGTGCTTCAAGAGAAAAATATGACATCCCAAACTATCTTTAATATACCATCATTAGTTGACCAAGCACTAAGAGAGCTTAATTGGAAGAAAGTAAATTCTCAAATAATAAAATACACAACAGAATAGAAATACCAAATGTTTATATCTCTTCATCATGAAATGATTGTGTTTGTGACAAATGGAGTTTCTTCCGTTGATGGTTTTTACTTTCTTATACGTAGTATAAGGAAGTATTGTGATGATGAAAATTTTCGACCTCGAGATTTTTGCAGATGTCCACGTTTTGAAGTCCCCTGATACCGAAAAAGTGGTTTTTAAAAAATGTCTCTCTCTCTCTCTCTCTCTCTCTCTCTCTCTCTCTGTGTGTGTGTGTGTGACCACGATAGCGGTCAAACCGCTGTAGGTATCAATTCCAAATTTTGTTTTTACGTGTATAATCTCCCTCTTGAGATCTGATTAGTTTTTCAGTAAAATCGGTAGACCGGAAGTAGCAGTTTACTTCAGCGAAAAAATCGAATTTTGCCAATATTTCGTCAAATACTAAATTTAAACAAATTTATAAAGAATTCATATATACTTAAAATTAAAATTGAGAATAATTTTATTTAAAAAGTTTTTCGAAATTCCTACCGGAAGTAGGTCTTTTACTCTTATCGAAAATCAGTTTTTTGCGAATATTTCGCAAATCATGCTTTTTAGACAAGTACGTTACGGCTATAAAAGTATTTAAAACATAATTTTCAATATCTTTTGTATAAAAAAAATTTCAAAATTCAGACCGGAAGTGCCACTTTTACTCTTATCGAATAGCGATTTTTTGCAAATATGTTGTAAGTTATGCATTCTATATATATTTATCAAGAGTACAAAAGCATTTAAAACTGGATTTGCAATATTTTTTGTATATATGAAATTTTAAAATTCGGACCGGAAGTAGCACTTTTACTCTTAGCGAGGAGCACTTTTTTGATAATATCTTGCAAAGTATGCATTCTATAGAGATTTATTAAGAGAATAGAAGTACTTAGAATAGGATTTTGAATAATTTTTGTAAAAAAAATTCTTAAAATTCTATAATTTGAAACGCTTATACGTATAAGAAAGTCGTGTGGTGGCCACACCTCATTTTTTTCAATATTTAAAACGAAACATCAGTGATACAATCTGTGCAGAAATTAAGAAACAACCAAGCTGCAGTAAATATGTGAACTTTGGAATGAAATAAGATATGGTCGTATGTCCCTCAAAGGCATTTGATGTATTAGAAGACTTTTGGACAAAATGTATTTTTCCAAAAATTTACAACAGTAAAACCTATTGTTATATACAGGGTGTCCAGAAACTCTCCTGACAAACGAAAACCGGAGATTCCTCAGATAATTTTAAGACAATTTAACCCATTTCACCCTAGTCCGAAAATGCTTCCTAAGGTCATAGGCGTCCGTTTTGGGTAGGTAAACGGTTATTTTAACGCATAACTTTTTTGTCTTTAACTTTTAAGCATTTGTGACACTAGATTACTAAATTTTCAGGTATTCTAGTACTAAAAGGTACTCTTATTTTAAGTCGGTAGGATACACCGTTTTCTAAAAAAATCGATTTGAAAATTTTTCGTTTTTTCGTCATTAAAATTCAATTTATTATTTTTTGCACTAGTTCGCTCTGAACTGCCAACAGAAATAAAACCTACGTTTTTAATTGTCAAATTGTTGTCAGTTCGAGAAAGTTGAAATGACGAAAGATGAAATGTCGAAAAAACGAAAAATTTTCAAATCGATTTTTCTAGAAAACGGTGTATCCTACCGACACTAAAGTAAGAGTACCTTTTAGTACTAGAATACCTGAAAATTTAATAATCTAGTGTCACAAATGCTTAAAAGTTAAAGGCAAAAAAGTTATGCGTTAAAATAACCGTTTACCTACCCAAAACGGACGCCTATGACCGGTACTAGAAATTCGCAATTGATGGAATCGATTCATCTCTGGAGGATAAATAAGCATACCAGTTTTTGTTTTTCTAAATAGAAGCGTTTGGGAGATATTAAAAAAAAAATTAATTACAAGGCGCCATCTTCAAAGAGCTCTAGCTCCCTTAGGAAGCATTTTCGGACTAGGGTGAATTGGGTTAAATTGTCTTAAAATTATCTGAGGAATCTCCGGTCTTCGTTTGTCAGGAGAGTTTCTGGACATCTGTATATGTATGAATTTATTTATACTGCATTTTTATTTATATTGTAATAGTATAGCTCTTACAGCTCAGAAACAGGTGTGTTATTTTCTATTACTATCTGGCTATATCTGACTATATTTTTAACTATTTCTATTATAAAAACTATTAAGCTGTCAATATGTCACTCTATATTTTTTGACAATATCAAAACTAAAACTGACATTCGAAAAGGTCTTTCAACAACAATAACAATTAAATAACAACTAAATAAATGTTCCATTCTTGTCCATTCCAAGGTACGTTCATTTATTAACATTTCTCCCCCTTGAAATCACAAAACATTTTCACCTTCAATTAGGCCAATTGGACAAATCTTTGATACTGATCTTCTGTAGGTCCCTGTATTTGTTTTAATGTCTACCACACGCACTTTCTGGTCTTTTCCTGGATAAACAGCAGTTATTCTTCCTAATGGCCAATTGTTTCTTGGTAACTGATTATCCATCAGTACGACTACTTCACCTACTTCTATATTTCTTGTTTCTTGCAACCATTTGGACCTAGCAGTTAGAGTAGGCAAATATTCCCTTACCCATCTGTGCCAAAATCTGTCTACCAACTGTTGGGCAAATCTCCATTGCTTTCTCAAATCAAATTTTTGTTCAAATATTCCTGGTGGTTTAACAATGCTCGATGTTCCGATCAAAAAATGATTTGGAGTTATACTTTCAAAATCATTTTCATTTGACGACACATAAGTCAGAGGTCTGCTGTTAACTATGTTCTCTGCTTCTACTAAAACTGTCTGTAAAACTTCTAATTTTGGAATTCTTTCCCTTAAAATAATCTTTAGTGTTTGTTTTACTGTTCGTACCATCCTCTCCCAAGCACCTCCCATGTGAGGACTTGCTGGAGCTATAAATTTCCAATCGATATTTTGTGCCAAACAATTTTTCTTAATTTCTTCATCATCTACTTCATTTAAAGCTTTACGCAGTTCTCTGTCTGCTGAACAAAGGTTAGTTCCATTGTCACTCCATATACAAACTGGTTGTCCTCTTCTTGCGATAAATCTTCTTATAGCTAAGATAGCCGAACCTGTATTAAGAGATTCCGCAAGTTCTAAGTGGACAGCTCTGACAGATAAACAAGTGAACAGTACACCATATCTTTTTTCATGTCTTCGGCCTATTACAACATCTATTGGCCCAAAATAATCAATTCCCACAAAAAAGAAAGCTCTTGGGGGTTGTTGTAATCTTTCTAATGGAAGCTGACCCATTTCCGGCATTATAGGCTTTGCTTTCTTAATTTTGCAAAAATTACAGCTATTTATTACTGAGGCTATAAGTTTCCTTGCTTGGGTTATCCAATATTCTTGTCTTATTTCATTAAGAACTAATTGTGTCCCTGCATGTCCATTTCTTTCGTGATATTCCCGTACAAGGAGCCGTGTAAAAGGGTGACTGTGACTTAAAATAATGGGTCGTTTTGTCTCCATCTTTAATTCGGGGCAGTTATCTATTCTTCCTTTTAAGCATATTAGATTATCATTTAAACATGGTGAAAGTGGGAAAAGCTTGCTATCTTTATTAACTGATTTTCCTTTTACTAGTGTCCTATATTCTTGACAAAAGGAGTCTTTTTGTGACTGAAGACACCAAAGTTTTTTCGCATTCTGAATTTCTGAACATGTTAAATATTTTTCTTTATCTGAAAAATATGGTTTCTTTTGGACTTGTCTTATGAATCGGAATACATAGGCTGTGGAATTCAATAGTTTTCTTAAAGATGAAAATTTTGATATGTCAGGTAGGTACGAATTTTTAATATTTTCTTCTGCATGACTTAAAAGGAGTATTTGCGATTCTTCAATGTAATTTTTGCTTAGATGATGCTCAATATTTTCTTCTGGCCAAAAACATGGTGACTGATACAAGAACTCAGGACCTTTTAACCATGGGCTTCCACTTCTAAGATCAGCTTCTTTATCGTCTCTTGTCGCTTCGTCAACTATATTTAATTTCGAAGGTACCCATTTCCATTGTGAAACGTCAGTGTTTTCTAAAATTTCTCCTACTCTGTTACTAACAAAAGACGGTAATTTCTTTGAGTCCGTTCGTAACCAATTTAGAACAGTCGTGGAGTCTGACCAAAATACAATTCTATTTATTTTAAGTGTATGTTGGTGTTGGATTGTTTTTGCCAAACGGCTTGCAAGTACTGCTGCTTGTAGCTCTAAACGGGGTATCGTCAGGGTTTTTAGTGGACATACTTGATTGCGAGACATAACTAATGAAATTTCAATTTTTTCTCCTACTTCAAATCTGAAATAAGCGACTGCTGCAAAGGCTTGTTTACTTGCATCACAAAACAAGTGTAGCTGTATATTTTTTACTTGAAAATAATTGGAAACATAGCATCTTTGAACTGTGAAGGATTTTATTTTCTCCAAACCATTAAGCCAAAGTTTCCATTTTTTATTTTGTGCATCTGAAATCTGATCATCCCATTTTATTCCACTTTTCCAAATATCTTGCATTAAGATTTTCGCTTTCACAATATAATTTCCAAGGATTCCTAATGGGTCAAACAAAGACATGATAACGCTTAACATTTCTCTTTTTGTAGGTATTTTTTTTCCATCTAAAATATTTTGATCTACTTTATGTAAGCTAATGCAAAAGCTTAACACATCTTCTTTTGGTAGCCATCTTAGTCCTAATATTCTTTGGGGTGCAGAATCTTCAAATATTTTTTCTGCCGTACGTAATTCTTCGGGTATATTTTGAAAAACTTCCTCCGAGTTAGAAATCCATCCTCTTAGCTCAAAACCGCCCATCTTATGGATAGCTATTACTTCATTTATTAATTTTGATGCTTTTTCTGGAGATTCTGAACTATCAATGTAGTCATCCATGTAGTGTTGATTAATAATGGCGTCAACAGCTTCAGGGTACACCTTTTCATATTCTAGGGCATTAATATTCTTGATATATTGGGCGCTGTATGGTGATGACACCGCTCCAAAAATCATCACCTGAACAACGTATGTCTCAAAATCGTTTGCCGGGGAATCTCTCCATATAATTCGTTGAGCATGCTGGTCTTCATCATTTATTTCAACCATATGAAACATCTCTCGTATGTCAGCTGAGAAGGCTATGGGCTTTTCTCTAAACTTTGCAATTACGCTGATAAGTGAATTAAGCAAATCTGGACCTTTGTATAAAAAATCATTTAGACATTTTCCTTCGACTTTTGAAGCAGCATCCATAACTAAACGAATTTTACCAGGCTTATTTGGGTTTACTACACCAAAATGAGGTAAGTACCATATTTTTTTGTGAGATTCTTCTTCTTCTTCAATAGATAGTTTTCTAATGTATCCTTTCTCTTTATATTCTTTTATTTTCTGAGAATAAGCTTGTCCGAAATCTTGATCTAAACTCATTTTTCTTTCTATAAACCTAAAGCGTTGAAGTGCTACATTTTTACTGTCGGGAAGTGTTTCTTCTGTATCTTTCCATAACAATCCTGTTTCCCATCTACCATTTTTTCTTCTTGAAATATTTTTTATTAAGTTTTCGGCTTCCTCATCTTCTTTTATTGATTTTGTGTCTTGATATTTTACCCCTAAAGATTCAATTGTAAAAAAATATTTTACCATATCGTGGAGATCTTCACTGTGAGCTTCGTCGTCTCGAACAAGGAAATTTACATAATGGTCTAATCTTCCTTTAAATTGGGCTACATTTCCGTGGACTATCCATCCGAGCTTAGTACGTGACAAGGCTGGGGAATTTTTGGGGCCTTCTATAAGTTCTCTGGTTGTTATCAGTTCCCAATAGTCCTGGCCAATTAGCAGTTTTGGTTTAATACTCTCAATGTTTGGAAAATTAATATGTTCTAAATGTTTCCAGTTGCTTTTAATGCGCCTTGAATCAACATTTTGTATGGGCAAATCTAAATCTTTTGAGGTATATATATTTTCCATTGGGTAAAATTTATCTCTGTCAATATTCGAAATGCTGAAGGACACTTTTCTTGATCTTGACTGTTTTGTTGTATGCTGGTCAGTCCATTTTAAGCGCAGAATAGTTTCTTCTCCGACCAGATTAAGTTCATTTGCCAAACTTTCATCAAGTAGACTGACAGTGGCACCATCATCTAATAGAGCATAAATTTCAATTTCAATTGTTTCTGTTCTTAAAATTACTGGAACAATTTTCAGTAACACTTCTTTTCTATAATTTTGTAATGTATGTCCCACTATATGATTTCCTGTTTCAAAAATATTTTCATTCTGTAAATTTCTTGCATCAGCTCTTGCTCTAGGTTCCGTTTTATTTGTTTTGAAGTGTAGAAGTTTATGGTGAATTTTTTGACAGTCATCAATAGTACACTTTCTTTTATTTCGGCAATTACTAATTCTATGGTAGCTTTTTAGACAACAAAAGCATACCTTATTTTCTTTGACTATTTTCCATTTATCTTCTATTGATTTTTCTATAAATCTTTTGCACATGTCTAAGTTATGATTTTCTTTGCATAAAAGGCATTTATTTTCTTGTTTATTTCCTGCTACAACTAAAGTCCTTTTAAAATTCGGATTTAGCTGTCTTTGTGATGACATGCTTTGAACGTAGCTAGCAGCATTGGCTTTTTCGTTTACCCATTTCTTAAAATCACGAAGTGAGTATTTACCTTTATTGTTCGCAACTTTCTCACCCCATGATAGCTGCATACCAAATGGTAGTTTCTGCATTAAGTCGTCCATTAACTGGGGGCATGACAGGTAGTTTTCCATACTGAGTGATTCAAAAGTCAGGACAAGATTTGATACAGTTTCCGAAAATTGGGTAAGTGCAACAAAATCATTGTTTTTTACGATAGGTAAGTTTTTAGCTTCACTTACCATGTTTCTGACAATAATATCAGGTCTGCCATATTTATTTCGTAGAATATCTATTATATCTGTGGCAGGAACCGACATGGAAATTAACAGACCTTGTACAGATCTAAGGGCATCACCCTTTAGGCTTTTTCTTAGCCTACAAATATTTTCTTCGTCTGATAGTCCTAGAGCTTTTGTTGTGTAGGTGTAATTACTATAAAAGCTTGGCCACTCCTTACCATTTCCCGAAAAAATTGGCAGTTCTTTATCTATTGTCTGTCTAAGGAGAATTTTTTCTAATCTGTCATCTTGACAAAATGTCTCCATTTCTAAATCATTTTTACTAGAATCTACTACATCTCTATGGCTGCTATTACAACTTTCTGTTTTTAAATCATTTTTGTTAGTTTCAAGCCAAGTTTTTACTTTCTGCAAACTACCTTGTTCCTCTTTTTCAAATATATTATTCCTACCTTCAGAGACTTCTTTCAGTCTTCCTCTATTTTCAACAAATTCATTTATTATCGAGTTTCCTTTGCTTAACTGTATTTGTAGTTCTAAATCTAAAAATTCTTTTTCTTTCCGAAGTCTTGCTTCTTCTAATTCTCGCTCAAATTTAAGTCGCCTTTCTTCTAATTGTCGTTGTCTTTCTTCTAAGTCTCGTTTATATTTAAGCTGTTTTTCTTGTAGTTCTATATTAGCTAACTTTTTCTGATGTTCTAACTGTAAACATAGTATTTGACTAGGTAACAATGAAGATTTTTTCGTACCTTTACTGCTTGAGGTAATTGTGCTATTAGGTTTATTTTTACTACTGGTACCTTTGTCATCATTACTTTTCATCATATTTTGCATTAAATGTTTTGAATGGAGTATAGAGGCATTACTGAACCCAAAAAAATCTTCGGTACTCTCTTTCTCATTCCTATTTTGTAAAGTTTCTCCTAAATTTGACGAATTTTTTCTGCTGTCGGACATGACATCATCTGACTTTCTCGATCTATTATCCATAATTCTTCTATCTGTACATCTATAGGGCTGAATAAAGTTCGTCGAAGGACCACAATGTTATTTTCTATTACTATCTGGCTATATCTGACTATATTTTTAACTATTTCTATTATAAAAACTATTAAGCTGTCAATATGTCACTCTATATTTTTTGACAATATCAAAACTAAAACTGACATTCGAAAAGGTCTTTCAACAACAATAACAATTAAATAACAACTAAATAAATGTTCCATTCTTGTCCATTCCAAGGTACGTTCATTTATTAACAAGGTGGGATGAGATATATTTGTTGCAAAACAGTCAAAGTGTAGTAGGTTTGTTACTTTATTGATACTACATGACATATCATACAAAAATGCAAATTTCAAGTGTTGTATACAATACAAATAATAAAAAACAAATTAATATATTATTTTAAAACAGTTATTATTACTAATTAAAAAATTCATAACCTTCATTCTATTTTTTAATAAGAGGTCTCTGTAGATTACTAAAGCTGCAGCAATAATTAGTCACAGCACTATCTATTTGTGGAACTAATTTATTACTAACACAAGCATGTAATCTTGATAATTTAAACTCCCTAATCCTTCGGATAGTAGGGTCTATATGAATTCACAAGCTAGCTATTCTAGATTTATCTGTCCATATCTTGCTTATGGTATGCCCAGCATTCACCCACGTTTTATCCAAATAATATATAGGCCTCCCTTCCAGACGAAATTGCATAATTTGACATAGGTATTTTCTTCTCCATGCAATAATTTCTTCTTTTTCTTTCAAGATGTTATTGCGATTTCTCTTTTGATAACTATAAATATAATATCTTTATTAGTAATAGCAAAGTGCAGGTTACGGAACTTAGATAGTACAGTAGACTCTCGATTATCCGAAATCGGATTATCTGAAACTCTGCAATATCCGAAAATCAAATATAGAATTTTTACTCCGCTTTATCCGAAACACCGGTCAAAGATGTTCCCGATTATCCGAAATGATTTGAACTTAAATGAAAATGGCGCGCTTTTATACTTCCAAATAGGTACATAATACACGTGGCGGCGTTTGTGTCGCTCAGTTCAGTGTGGTTCAGTGCTTTAGGTTATGTTCTATTGCATTTCGTGCGGTTTAGTTTTGTACATTACGAGCGGAACGCGCGGTATATAAGTTAGCGAAAATATGGATACAAAACGAAAGCGAAAAGTGGTTACTATAGGCGAAAAACTAAATGCTATAAAACGTCTCGACTCTGGTGCACAATTAAAAACCATCGCAAAAGAGTACGGTGTAGGTGTAAGTACAGTTTCGGAGTGGCGAAAAAACAGGAAAGATATCGAGAAATGGAACAGTGTGTTAACTTCTTCTGCACCAAATCGGAAAGTTATGAAAACCTGTCATTATGATAAAGTGGATAAGGCATTATATTTATGGTTCACCCAAAAACGTGCTAGTGGTATTCCAATGTCTGGTCCAATTCTTCAGCAAAAAGCAATAGAAATTAGTGAAGAGCTTCCTGTAATTGAGGCTCCTGATACATTTACAGCAAGTGAAGGATGGTTATCCAGGTGGAAAGATCGGCACGGAATTAGGCAGCTTCGAATATGTTGTGAAAAATTATCTGCAAACGCAATGGTTGTCGAGAACTTTAAAACAAGGTTTAAAGCAATTATCGACGAAAATTCTTATACTCCCGATCAGTTATATAACTGTGACGAAACTGGCCTGTATTACAAAGCAGTGCCATGCAAAACTTTAGCAAGTAAAGATGAAGTTTCTGCTTCTGGTTATAAACAAAATAAAGATCGGGTGACTATTCTCGCTTGCAGCAATTATTCTGGACGTCATAAAATGCGCCTAATGTGTATAGGAAAATCAGAAAAGCCAAGAGCATTTAAAAATCTGAGCCCTAACTTGATGCCATTGTACTATAAACATCAAAAAAGCTCTTGGATGGATTCGAAATTGTTTAGGAATTGGTTTTTTGAAGAATTCGTCCCATCGGTTACAAAATTCCTTAAAGTAAATGGGCTACCTGATAAAGCTTTGTTGCTGGTGGATAATGCACCTTCTCATTTGTCTGTAGAAGAACTTACATTTGGGGAAATTAAAGTTCTATTCTTACCACCAAATGTTACCGCTTTAATTCAACCGATGGACCAGGGTGTTTTGGAAAACTTGAAAAGAAACTATCGGAAAAAATTATTGCAATTTATATTAGAGGCAGAGAATGAAGGGGACGATCTACGCGTTTGTTTGAAGAACATTAACCTAAAGGATGTAATATATTGGATAGCCGATGCCTGGAACAATGTAAAACAGTCGACCATACAAAAGTCGTGGAACAAAATTATTGATGGACAGAATGAATTAGCAGAATTGAGGCAAGACGAATGCGGAGAAGATGAAGGTACAAATATACTATATGATCTTGCAATAAAGATAAGTGGTTTTAATAATATTCCTCGAGAAGATTTTGATGCATGGATTCAGTTAGAAAAGAACGATGGAGAGGAATTGTCAAACTTAGAACTAATTAACCTAACAAATGAAAATGAAAATCCCAATGAGGAAGAGGAAGATGCAGGGACAGTAGGAAATTCAACGAAAGTAATTTCACATCGGGAAGCAGTAGAGTGTTTAGACAAGGCACTTGTTTATATCGAACAACAACCGGAGGCAACCACGACTGATGTTTTTTTAATTAGAAGATGGAGAGACATTGCGGCAAAAAATCAATACTTATGCAAGTCCAAGCAATTAACAATGGATTTATTTGTAAATCGTTAGGTATTATTAAACTTTCAATAAAAAAATGTTTTCACCAGATAGGTATGTATAAATCCAAATTGTAAAGGAAACTGCAATAAAAAAAATATGTATCCAAATATACACACGTAAATTATTTCCACCCCGTATTATCCGAAATAGGTTCGGTCCCAATCATTTCGTATAATTGAGAGTCTACTGTATACCGAAAATTTAGTTCCTTTAATATCATCCTGAATGTCGTTATTTTAAAATTGGGCAGATCTTCTGTTTCATTCACAGCTGTGAGAATTTTTTGCACACTTGGTGGTTCGTTTTTAAAGTAGAATGAATGTACAATTCTTCAAATTCTGTTTTCCATATCTTCATCAACAGTATCTAAAATAATCCTTTTCCTTTGATACTTTTTTGGTTAATTAAATTGTGGTTCACCATCATATTATTTCAATATGCTATAAACACAACGTATGGGGGCAATTCCTGTAAACATGATAGAAATAAAATCAGTTTGTTATAATTTCTTATAACTAAAATACTACCTGCCGCTTTTGCAGTCGTTTCAACATTGTCAACTTTTGGTGTACATGGCTGTGGTCAAGACTGGTTTTAAATGTATTCATAACTCCTTTTTTTTCTTCCGCTGAGAAGTGTTTTGCTAGCCTCTTTCTTGGAGGTGATTGTTCCATAGTCTTCTACGTATAACTATGTATAACAAAGAAATTGAAGTAATATTTGAATTACTATCGAATTCTAACCTAGAAGATATAATTACTAATAATTTGTAACATTTCGGATTACTAATTACTTACGTGCAGTGGCGTAGATAAGGCGCCCGCAGAACCCGCAATGCTGTTTTATCCTTCATGTATAAAAAAATGTGTATGTTATTTTATATGTACTTGTTTTCTAATATTAAAAATTATAACACTACGTGTATTTGTATTTACTCTGAAAACGTTCGTCCAGTTTTATTTTTTTATTGTTAGTATTTCTCTTTCAGTTCCAAGAAAATATCACATCTGGTATTGACAATTTGCTCTTTCTTAAAAAGAAATGAAATATCTCTTACTTATATAGAAACCCACAGTATGACTACATTTTCTGCCTTAACACAGGTCCATATAAAAAAAGGTTTATGTTTTTACCTAACTTTTGGCCTGCACCGTCTTACAGTTTTACAACAGCTGTCACAAATGCTTTCTAACAAGTAGGTAATATATAGTCCGTATAAAATACCATGCTTTTATGAGCTAAAAAGAAATTGCAAATTCATTAGAGACAGACAACGATAATAATTTTGCATTTTACATGTACTATGAAGTTATATGACTATGTTATGCATATACATAGATTGTAGGTACATAAACTAATAGATAAAACTTGAAATTACGAAATTATGAAAAGGCACGTTTATTTCATAAAACTGCATTTGCACATTTGGTTTAATGACCTAGTTGTAAAAAAATATTTTACTGAATAAATACGAAAAATTATTTCCATTCCTTCAGTTTTATTTTAACAGCGAGTTTGTTCGAATTGTGAAAGTGAATTCTATTTGTATTAGTGCATTAACTTTTGTGACGAATTAGTGATTAGCATATGTACGTATACTAATTTAATTTTATCAAAATTTAACTAATTAAATTTACGTGTACCAAAGTGTATAGTTCGAAGTATTCAAAATAAGATGAGCGAAAGAAAATATATGAGTGGTGCACAAAAACGAAAATTGAAACAAGAAAATGTTGTAAAATTGCGTAAATTACCGAAGATTAGCAGTTTTTTTTTGAAAGGGCTTCAGCAGCTAGTACATCTGCATCAGATGAAAATGTTGAACCATACGAAAATGTTATAATCGAACAAACTTTAGATATAGTTCTGGAAAAAAATGAAATCGATTGCAATCCTCCTGGATTCAACATATTTTCGACAGAGCCCTATTTTCGGAATCACTTTCCAACGAATTAAAAAGAAAAATTATTACTGCAGGACTAAATAAGCCTATGGGACCGTTTCCAAGGAATAAAGACGATAATAGAGCGTTCAGTAGTGATTATTATACCATTAAAACTAAAACTGGTCAAAAAATCGATCGCTTTTGGTTATGTTATTCCCAAAAGTTGAATAGTGTTTACTGTCAACCGTGTTGGATGTTCTCTAGTAATGAAACATCAGTAAATTGGTGTAAGGGCACAATTAATGACTGGAAGGGGCTTAAGTAAAAAAATTAAAATCCACGAGGGAAGTGATGCTCATTTGCGCGCATGCATAGTTTATAGTACTTTGGAAAGAAACAAAACCATTGATAGTCAAATAAGTGGTCATGAAAAAATTAAAGAAGCTTTAATAAGAATATGTGATGTGATAAGAACATTATCAATTTGCAATATGCCATTACGAGGACATCGAGAGAATGTTAAAGAAATTGGAGCAACAAGTGGTAACTTTTTAAATATTATTGACTTGATAGCACGTTATGACACTGTTCTAAAAGCTCATTTGTCAAGCACTAATATTCGAAACAAATACTTAAGCCCTGATATTCAAAATGAAATAATTGTACATTTGGATAAAACCGTTTTAAAAAAATTAACGAAAAATATTAATAAAGCCCCTTTTTCCCCCTTATAATTGATACAACGCAAGACATATCCAAGAAGAACCAACTAAGTCTCGTTATAAGGTATACAAGTATGAAGAAAAATTCAAATAAACATAACACTCTAGAAATAAAGGAATCATTTATTGGATTTATAGAGCTAACCGAACAAGAGTCACAGAGTTTAGAAGCTGTTGTTCTAAGTACTTTAGAAAATTTTCAAATTAAAATAGAAAATTGTCGAGGGCAAGGATACGACGGGGCTGCTAATATGTCTGGAAAATATCAAGGTTCCTAAAGTATATAGGTTGCCTACTAACTTCCAGCCAATCAGAAACTTGCATAAAATACGCGGGAATACGTCATCCTGCCTGCCCATTTCAAACTGCTCTACAGCTTTGTTATGGAAACCTAACTATAAAATCGACGTTTCTTGCTTAAAAAAAAGCTGCATTGCCATTAAATGGTTATTTAGAGGATTCGTTGCTAAGTAGCTAAATGAATTGTTATGAACATGTATTAGAAAAAAGGATTTTTCAAAGGAAGAAAATAATTAATACTTGATTTTATCCAATTTTATATATTGCAAATTACAAAAAATTAATTTACTTTACTTTTAATTGACAATTTTTTTCATTTTTTTTGCTATTTTGCGCTCAGATCTTGTAGGAGATCCCTACCTTTTACGGAACTTCAGTTCTGCCCTTTTTTCGTTTAGGTACCGTATTCGTATCAGTATTCGAAGCCGACAAAATGATTTAACCAGCACCTCTGGTACATCAGATACCTTGTTCAAAATAAATCGCAGTGTTCTCCGAACAACATGTTTTCCTTTGCTAATTGTCTCCTTATGAAATTTAAGAAAATATTTTTCCAAATTTTCTACTTGTGACGACCATTCTTTTGATGGTTGGATAAGGCCACCAAATGATAAACTCTGTATCCACGAAGGCATACTATACGTATGCATGTTTATGGTTTCCATCTTGTAAGTGTACTCTCCCAGATGGGGAAACGCAGCTAAATTTTGTTTAGCTATGTATCCTGCCAAATACAAAAGCCCGTCTTTTTCACTTGCTCCTCGTCGAGTTGACGCCCTTGACGATGAGCTGCTGGAACTGGTGGTACTACTGTCGTAATCCAATATACTCTGAAGTCCTGCAACTGCTGGATCCACAGCTGGGTCCACAGAAATATTGGTAATACTTGCTTGTTTCAAAGCAGTAGCTACCAAATATTCTTCAGGACCAGTATCTGTGCTTGTTTCAACATTTGTGTGGGATTGCACCATTCCAGGATTTTTTCCTAATAAGATCATTCGAATTCTAAATAATGAATTGAGTGGAGATGGGTGATCATGTAGGCCACCTCGACTTCGCAACTAGAAGCATAATAAATACATGTAAATCTTTTATTTTCAGATGTTGAAATAATTATTACCTGAGAAAAAAAGTTTTCCAGACAGTCTTGATTTAGACGATGGGTCAATATATAAGTTATTTCCAACTTCTGCTTGAGATGAAGGAATAATTGTTGTAATGATGATGTGGACATTATCACACCCTTTTGAAAAACTTGCAAAGTTCTTTTTCCAACACACAGCATATTAGCAACAGTCGATTTCATTGTGTCCAGAATGTAGTCTTGCTGTTCGATGTCTAAACCATATGGTTTTTTTGATGACACTTTTGGTGATGGTGTATAGGAGTTCATGACATCAAACCAGTTGTTCACTAACTGTACAAAATTTGATACATCTTCATTAGAAGCGTCATCATCTCCACCAGGCTTATAATACTTCAGTGCAGTAGCAGTAGTGTTGGAAAACAACTGCGCAGCAAGTTTAACATTTTGCCTCTGTGTTTTATCGCAAATGACATGTAAATCTGTCAACTTGTGGCATGAACTCACTTCAGTATTTGTCTCCACTAATAATTTCTGTATTGGTTCTTTATTAATGAGTCTCCCATTCTCAAGAACAAATCCGGTATCGATAAACCAATTTCTAGTTAGTTTCAGAAGATGTGGAACATCAGCAAAAAAGAAAATTGGTTCCTGGGTTGCAGGGTGTGGATGGAAAGTTTTATCCACATCAATATTGAGTGCCTTCCATAATCCCTGGTTTCCTCCGCCACAGTCTGACACACATGCCACTACATTATAATGAATTTGATGCAATAAATTGATTAAGGATTCCAACAACTCTTTCGTCATTTTTTCATCAAATCCAATATATACTGGCTGCTTCCAGCTGTCAAAAAGTCCTCGAGCCATGATGATCTGCATGTATGAATGAGGTCCAACAACTTCATCATCTTTTTGATCATACTCATACAGAGCTGCAACTTTCACTTCGTCAAAGGACAAAACTGTGGTTTTTTGGTAAATGATTCGAACCCTGCCTGTGGTTTCCATAATTCGAAGCACATCATGTAATACTCCACTTCTCAAATTAATGTTGGCTGCCCACTTTTGAAGTGTAGAGATTCCAGGAAGAGGATATTTTAAGGTTTCTCGTAAATAGATGTAGCTTCGTTTTCCCAAATATCGCATCGTAAAAGCTCTGGAAAGTTCCTCAGTCGTCCAACGGGCTCTCGTTTTTTTTTGCAAAGCAATTGCAATCTGATTTGGGGTCAAGAAGTGCATAAAAGCTGTTTTGGCCCTATCTTCAAAACTGCAGTCAGATTCTTTAATCTGTTTCTCCAATTCCATTATTCGTTTTTTAAGCATTTCGGTGTTTTCTTCCTGCTGCAGCACTTTACCCCGTAACTGAACATTCTCTTGCTGCAGGATGTGTAGCTGCTCAAGTATATCAGAGTCTTTGCTACAGGATGGCTCAGCATAGACATCTTCCCTCTCTTGTGGCTCTTGGACCTCTACCTCTTGTGGCTCTGTCTCTAAAATGAATATTGTATATTATGCAATTTTAAAGCTTTTAGCACTTACCATGTTCACCAACTTTACTTGTTTCTCCAATTAAACTTTCCACCCAGGCTTGTCTCTGTTTTTTTTCTGCTCTTTCAGATCGTTTTGACAACAAAGGTTTTTCTGTGTGAACTCTGGTCTGGGGGAGCAGTAACAATGAAGGAATCGCTAAAAACAAACATAAATGCGTAAATATTTCCTAAATGGGTTTCATTTGTAAGTATTACCCGTCTTTTTCAACTTTTGAGCTTGAATGCCCATTAATCTGGCTTTCATCTCATCTTCAAAGTCATCCGACTTAAAATGTTTGCTGCACACTCTTTTATTTTCCACAGAAAAGCTATCTTTTCTGTAACATTTTCGAATCCATTCTTTTCTAACTTCTGGGTCCTTTGGAAACGAAAAAAACATGATGTTTTCCCCAGTTTCTTTGGCCTTCTTCGAATTGCTTTTGCAAATAGCAACACTACATATTTTTCCTCCAGGCATCTGGTGAAATAAGAAATACAAGTAGATACAAAAATATAAATTCACACAATTCAATAAATGCCCACATGTTGCATGATCTTAATTTAAGGTTATAACTGTTGACTTACCCTGCTGAAGATCTAATATGTTAAATTCGATAAAACACAATACACACTATTAATTGTCTTTCTTTAAAAACTAATATTACACGAAACTACAATGAAAAACCGACATAAACACCAAAAACAACGTAATAATCAACACACAACAATGGCTTTAACAGCATAATATGGGTACTGGGTAGGCACGATGACGCGCAATATGGCGACCAATGACGACCTTGAATAGTTAATAGGCAACCTATATACTTTAGGAACCTTGGGAAAATATAATGCTTTACAAGCCAGAATTAAGAATCGAGTTCCTACAGCTCATTATATTCATTGTTCAGCTCATAATTTGAACCTAGTCTTAAATGATTCTGTCAAAAACATCATTAAACGACAGAATTTTATGATCTTTTGCAAAGCATTTATGTGTTTTTTAGTGAAAGTTTGCCACGCTGGCAAGTCCTTCATCAAGCTGCACCACATGGAAGTAAAATTAAGTACACACTGAAAAAGCTGTGCGTAACAAGATGGTCTTCTAAATTTGAATGCTTACTGTCAATAAAATATAATTATCAGTCTGTAATGCAATGTTTGTCAAATTTTATCCTGGTGTGCAAAAAGCAAAATGACAGAAATGAAGCAAAGTCTCTGCATAATAAAATGGATAATTATGAGTTTATTGTATTGCTAGTTTTTCAGAGTAAAATCCTCGAAACTATTAATTTAATTTCAAAGCAACTTCAGAGCTCTTCATGTGATTTAGAAGAGACGTGCAAATTGCTCAATAATGGTCAAGAAAACTTGACAGAAGTGCAACAAAGTTTTGATAAATTAGAAGAAGAAGCTAAAAATCTAGCAGAATCTTGGAATATTCAGCCCATGATAAAATATAAACTTTAAGGTAGATAAAATTATATATCGGACAAAGTGGAGGAAACATAAAAACAAGACTAAATGAACACAAAAAAGCAATAATCCAAGGAACAAAAAACACAGGATACGCAGAACATTGCATTGAGAAACTCCACTTTCCCGATATAGATAATTACTACATAATGCTAACAAAAGCAAAAAACTAAGTTATTTAGAAATACTAGAAATTAAAAAAGCTATACACAAAAAATTACACATAACCAACACACATACAGAATACATAAACACACCGATAATAGACACTGTAATAAAATGGTCAAAGTAGGTACAGTAAACACACCCTCAAGTAGGTAATATATAAAGTTAAGAAATAGACACACAAATTTAGTTCTTTGAGAATGGTAGAACATACCGAAACGATATTGTTAGAGATATTCCAATAAATTAAGTGAAACAAAATCAAGTGTTTTTTAATTTTATCTACCTTAAAGTATATATAAATTATGTTTCACCAAGAACCGACAGCTATATCTATAAATAAAATATAAACGCCAGAAGAGAATTAAAAAGTTTTTTGATGAATGTGAAAACGACTGTTTAATTCCTAACCCGATAAAAAAATTTCAAGTAGAAGTTTTTAATGCGTCACTTGATATTATTATCAACCAATTATCTAGAAGATTTTACTCCATACATGACGTTGTAAACCTTTTCTCGTTTCTTAATCCCTCAAAATTTGTTCAGTTAACGAGTGAAGAAATAGTGGAATACGGAAGACTGTTTTGTTTAATGAAATTAAACAAAAATCTTCTATTAAGGACTTAGCCAATTTATTAATAGTGGAAAATGCATGTTTAGCAACTAGTCTTCCAGATCTATGTACACTATATCAGTTATATTTAACACTACCGGTAACATCCGCAACAGCAGAAAGATCGTTTTCGAAATTAAAATTAATTAAAACCTATTTACGCAGCACCATTAAACAAGTTCGGTTAAGTGCCTTGGCTGTTATAAGTATTGAACATGAACAAAGTAGTTGATTTGGAAGAGTTAGAGTCCGATATTCACATTCTATGCTACTATCTCTAAACAAGTATTTTGGATGGGCCCCCTAAAAATTTTGCGGGGGGGGGCTAAATTTTTTATCTACGCCACTGCTTACGTGCCTATTTAATAATAATATACCCAAAAGAAAACAGAATAAAAGCAGCCAAAACAGATCTTTAGAAAAGTAAAATAAAAGTAAATAAACACCTGCGATCCGTGATAACGTCACAGTTTAGCCTAATGTAATCGATGCTTGCCCAACTGTTTTTGAGCATAGGATGCCTTGAACACGTTGCGATCACGTTGTCATCACGCACTTTTATTACTGCATCTGTTCGGCGATTCAAGTATAGTAGTAGATATTGATATCAAGCCCACGGAAAATAAATAAGATCATGTCAATCATTTTCTATATCATGTTATCATTATTGTATAATTTGACGTGTGTTTCCTTTTTTTTTGCAGTGGTGGCAATTATAATAGCGCAGGATTAGATCTAAAAAGACACGCCGACGATCAAAGTATGGACAGTCCACTGAGCGGCGGAGAAAATCAGGACAGTCTGCACGAACCGGAAATAAAGAGGCCACGCTCTGAACAGCAATACGAAACGGAGTAATGTCTATGTACTCGTATATAGTCGCTATATACGAAATATCAAGTTTTTCTCTTCTTTTCTTTTCCTCTTTTTTTATCATGTTGACGACCATGCTACTACTCTACCTACCGCCATTTTATTACGACGTATTCCCAAACTTGCGGACGGGATTTTTATAAACAGCAAAGAAAAAAGCAATTCAGAGAACTGAACAGCTTTTATAAGTGTGCGCACCGTGATGCATAGTCGGAAATGATCGAAATAACCAAGAAAAACACGAAAAATTACCCCCACCACTTCGAAGTAGTTAAAAGTGTAATGCATTTAAATCGGATGTGACACTGTAGTTAAAAACGTGTAAATGATGAATTGAAAATGCTTTCCAGGCTAAAAATCCATTTCTTAAATACGTATTTTGGACATCTAAGTTGCCATCTTTGCAAGTTGTAGCAGTATTGCAACATAACAGTGTTACATCTATAGGAATAAACATTTGGCAACGTGGTTAAATTTCCTCAAACAAAACAAGTTCATGCTTTACTGAATAGGTTATGTGAATTATAAATTGAAACTCTGTCTTTTGATATTTATCAATAAAACATTTTTGATGATAAAAATGTAAATACATAGAATAACATTTGCTGTTATAATTTCACCTAGATCCGTTTTTAGTGACACAACTCTTTTAAAATGCTGCCTGATATTCGAAATTATTTTAACCGATTTCTAGCTTATTGTATAGGCTGCTGTATGTTTTCAAATCGTTACCTACATGATAGATAATACAGCTACTAGATGAATGCTAAGTGACCACGTCCGCCATTTTGAAGCCCAGTAAATTAGGCTCATATTGCAATTTGATCGTAAACTTTTAAATTGTTTCTTTTTTTTCAGTATATATAAAATGTACTGAAAATTTGCTTTTAATATAACATACCTGTACCTTATAAACACTATTTATTAAAATTGCAAACAGAATACGATAAACGATAATTTGAGGTTATGTCCGAAAATTGTATTAATTTACTCTTAGTCATACATTTTGACTAATAATTTGCCATCAAAAAACCACTGCAGTGTATCGGTTTACAGTTTGATTGCTAAAAATGACAACTTATATATGAAAATACGTATTCATAATTCAGTTCTTGATTTGGGAAGGATTATTGATTTTTTATTTATTAAAAAAACTGTTTATGTGTCGAACTAATGACGGATCATTTTAATTAGGGAATAATTTTTGTTGCGAATTTTAGACGTTACGGGAAGGATTTGTTGATATCTCTGTTTTTGTTTGTTGTTCTTTTAATTTTTTTTTTTCAAGTAATTGAAGATCAAGATTGTTTTTTTTATATATAGATGTATATGCAACATTTTCGTACTATATTATCATGTATCAAATCGGCGTGTTTCCGAATGATGACAGTTGAAGAGCGTCGATCTTAGAATCTCTGTGATTGGTTCTCTTAATCTGTTGTAATATATCCTAAGCACGCTTAATCATAGAAATTAATTATTAATTTTTTGATTGTTATATATTGTGATTATATATATATTATTATATATATAAAAGACGAAAAAAAAATATTGACGAGATATCAGTATTTTTATTTACCTTTTTTTTTTTATTACAAAACGTGTGACTTTAAACTTGCAATCATTGAAACTCCCCAGTGATAATTTCGTTTTATTTATGAAAGAAAACGCCCTTATGATTACTCGTCGATCAATAGTCGTTAAGGATGGTTTTTATTGTAGGGAACAAAAAAGTTGTAAATATACATCTTTTTATTGGAATAGTTTAATTAAGTTATAAATAATAAATACTTACTAAAGATTTAATGTTGAACAATTACAGTTTTTATCTATGCAAAAATAGTGACAAGTTTGCAATGTTCAAAGTTTCTTGCACAATTTTTTTTTCACTTTTATGAGACTGCTTAAATATTAAATAAATAATGGATCATATGATGACCTTAATAATTAAACTTCATTTTAAGAACACCAAGGTGAGATAAGAATTATTTCTGGTGTTATAATTGGGTAATAACCAAACATGTGGTACTAATTTCACTGTTGCTGCAAGAGATGTTAAAATCAGTCAAACGCCTAATTTATCAGGTAATATATGCAAATAAGGGTTGGTTTATAATGGCAATAACTATAAATTTATTCTGTAGCTGTAATTTATTAATAGTTCCTTTCATATATATCTATTTGTTGATTCTGTTAATTTGTTTCACACTTGCTGGCGCAACTTTCTATACTTGTTCATCTCATAAATTTCATATATATCATCAGTGTCGCCACTTGGCAAAAATTTTTCCATTACCAGGGAAATTATAGTACTGTACATAGTAATCGACCTTGGGTGGTCTAAATTTTTAAGTTGGTAGTATAGAAAAACACTTACCGGGGCTTCAAATACTTTCCTCATGAGAGACGGCCATGCTTTTTTTAATGGTTGGTGACAGTGTACGTAATCAGGCACACGAATAATTTTGATAGTTTGGTTTACAACTACTATATAAAGCATAGCTGACTCGTCCGCCATTTTGGAGATAATTTTAAGGCAGTAAATATGTATGCTAATAGCAAATGTTGAATAGAACTTCGAATAATTGACTTTATTAAGCCGGTTTAGGACGTGAAATAATGTAGGCATAATTTTTTACAATAGTCGTATATTTAAGAAATACCCAGAATATATAATAATAACTAAAAATAAGTACATAATATGACTGACATTTATCTCCAAAATGGCCGACGAGTCAGCTAAATATAGTTTGGTTATATCATGTAAATAATAATAAGCTTCTATAATTTTTCTACTCCCATACTTTAATTGTATTATTAGATATGCTTAACCTGTACTTTAATGATGTCCATTACGATACAGATTTTCATTATGATACAAGTTTATATTCAATAGGAATACAGATTTTTCATTACGATACAAGTTTATATCCAATAGGAATGCGACATTCCAATATTCAAACAATATTCAATATGGCGACTGCATATCTGACAGATATAAAAATTAATTAAATGTGACAGTTCTCTGCAATTTACAAGTGAGTAGTTAACATTTGTGTTTTTTTTGAAAATATAAACGGTAAAAATGAGGGATAATGACAGTGAAATGTAATATTTGACTCCACCAGAAATTATGGAACAAGCCTTAGTAGCCACGAACAATTTATTACCAGCCAAATTCGCAAAAACGTACGGAAAATTTTACGCTCAATTTATGAAATGAATTGTTCAAAAAATATGTTTTATTATGGGGTCGTAGAAAAAATAGTGTATGAAATGAGCATTTAATGATAGCTATTAAGACACGAGTAAGAGAATTACAATACGAGGCGAAGCCGAGTATTGTAATGAATACGAGTGTCTTAATAGCCATTAAATGCGAATTGCACATATACTATTAAATTTGACAACAGTCAGAATTTGAAGTTTTCAAAAACTTAGCATGTACAGCAACATTAATTACTTAAATACCTTAGAAAACAGCCAACTCTAATGAGGAAAGTATATGAAGGGACGGTACGTATAGATGTAATAATGTGCACGTGGTTTTGATAAATGTTTCATACAATGAGATCAATCTCAAGTGGTGTGATAGTATCTTAAAAATTCCTACATTAGAGTATTTTCTTGTTAGACAGATACTTATCCTGATTTTTTCTATTTATTTCGAACACTTACGTTTTCTAACATTGTGATCAGATAATGATTTTTTTTTGTTATAAAAATTGAAAATTTTATTTCTTTATTTTCTTTACTAATATAAATATAACATGAAACATTGGCGAAAGCGTATGTTTACTACAGCTATCTATAGGTTTGTTCAAACCTACAGTTCTGAACAGTTCCGGATCCGTTCTGAAATTAGTAGTTCTGATAATAATGCGCATGTCCGACCAAATCCTGGTTCTAGAACGGTTGGAAATCCTGAAGGTCCGAACAGTTTTAAAATATGAATTTTAGGGAAACTTGTACTACCAACATTAGTAATAGAAATATTAAAAAACACCAAACTTATGGGAATAAATATCAATCGTAATGAACATTTAATAGCTAATGCATCTAACTACGAAACAACTTTATAAGAAATACATTTTTCTAAATTTTGTAATGGATATTTCAGCATTTTTTATATAGACAATATAATTATATATATTAAAAAACACCAAACTTATGGGAAGAAATATCAATCGTAATAAACATTTAAATGTTACTGCATCTGCAGCTAACCACCAAAATTTTGTGACAGGCTTTAAAAAATAATGAAGAAGAAACACATTTTTGTAAAAATTTTTTGTAAATTTTTGTTCTGATAAACCGGGTAAATAAAACAAGGATTTTTAATACAAGCTGTTACTAATAAATGCCACGTGCATCAAATGCACACACACACATTAATAAATATGTATTACATAACTATAAAATCAACAGTCATAATGGATTTAAACAAATATATTACAATACATTTTCAATCATCAAAGCCAGTTCCTTTTCTTTTCCTTTACTTATTCATTTAAAGTAAAAGATTATGCCCAAGTTCTTAACAATACTACCAACTAGACAATGTTGCCAACTTAAAAATTTAGGCCACGCAACTTTTCCTTGAGTTTGATCACATTGTATTATATCACTAAGGAAAATGAAATAAATAAGATTTTCAACATTTGTAACAAAAAAATCACGGTAGAGAATGTTTGAAATAAATAGAAAAGTTTAGAATAGGTGTATGTATGTCTAACAAGAAAATTCCCTAATCTAAAGAACTTCAAGATATCACAACACTTCACTTGAGAGCGATTTATATTTAGTGGGAATAAGGGAAAATACTAAGAAAAAAAAAATTAATTGACTTGAGTGAAACAATTCACTTTCCCATATTCAAATGTGTATCCAAATGTACACTATCAATTGTGCCCGATGTAAAACCAGAAAAAATAAATATACTGTCTCACACTGTGAGGTTGAAACACATCGATATCTTGAACTAGTAGCGTAAAATGAAAAATGAAATATAGGAACTTTTAATTGAACTCGCACAATGACAGATGTAAACACCCGACTTGGCGTCAATATTGATCAAACTCTAAAAATTCAACTTAAAATTGATAAATGTAAATCGAGCGTATTTTGATCGGAGTGTCGAAAACTTTCTTGGGAAAAGGAGAATTTCATGAGTAATTAACGACTATTTTAGTTTCATGCAGGCGGCAACATTGAATAGGATAACGTATCCTACAAGCAACTCAAAACTATTATTACAAAAAGTTAAAAAAAACATAGTACAGTGGCGGCCATTAATTTGGAAACATCGGACTACCTAATATAGTTTACTGGATATTTCTTATATTTAATAGTTTAAGCGTTAAGTCATAAACTCATGTCACTTATGTCATCGTTGAGCGTCTTCAACAGACTGTTGCAGCCGAAGTGAATTTTTCGCTATACTTTACTCTTTTTAGCGCAGTATACAGATTAAATAAAACACAGAGTTATCAATCCATGTTGTTCATAATATTTTAATTACATTTCATAACATTTCGAATAGTGCTACGAGCAAATTTTTTTTTATTAAATTGAGCAAAATTGTCTTAACATTTTGTGGTAGCACCATTCATTATTATGACGTTTATCAGTCTACTGGTTATTGATACAACTGCATTTCTTACCATATTCCATGAACGAATTTTCTCTACCATTAAACAGCATACATTTTCCACAGGATTTAGGTCTGGGCTACGCGAAAGCCACTCCAACACATCAACATTATTGACTCATAACCAATTCTGCACTATTCTGCTTGTATGAATGGGACAATTGTCTTGCTGAAAGGCGAAATTTTCACCGATAAACCTTCCTGTTACGCTTGGTAACATTACATTTTTTAAAATGTCTATAAACTACACCAGTCAGCCTTTCGTTAATTTTGAAACATGTGCATAACCATCCACGCTAATCCAGGCCCATACGTTTACTGACTTACGACTGGTGTGCAATTTGTGTGTGTATATCTTTCACTGTATCTTTCATTTCTTGATATATACAGATCTTCAAATGTTGAAGTGCAAATTCAACCCTGTTTTCTTTCAGTGCTTCTGTTAAAAAAATGCTTTCTGGCAGCACTCCTGACAAGCCATCTGCTCTTATTTTTCTACGGGCAGTTCTTATTGAAACAGAGAAATTTACAATTTGGCGACATCCACATCGTTAGAAAACGAGTTTTGGTTGATGTGGTCAACCAAAGCTGCATCCTCTTCGTCATTTGTTACTTTAGGACGTTCTGGCGTAACAGTGCGTGCTACTCTGTGGTAGTGCCCGCTTCTTTTTTATTTTGGAAATGCAACTATGGCTTACATTTACGTTTGCCGCAAGGCATCTCAGGCTCGAACTTTCTTCCACTTTGTTAATGACACGAATTTTTTGAGCTTCTGTTAGATTTCTCGGCATTTTTAAGTACACCATACCTTATTCCAAAAAGAGATATTCGAAATTCTGAACAGACGCAAGTGAGAGTTATTTGCAATTGGTTGACAGCAAGGCGAAATAACACCGTACTACATTCGCTTTTTGCTATCAGTTGTCGAATATTTTGAAATCTTTGACATTGTTTGTTTTCTAGACAAATTTATTTACTTTCATTTGTTGTGATTACTACATTTACCATTCTGATGCCATATCTGTGGATTTATGTCTGGAAGAATCTATATACAATTTAATTCGATACAGTTTTCATATTTCAGACAGATATTTAAATTTAATTTTACCGCATAAAATTGATTTCACCCGGGGTGTCTTCGGATATCCAACTGGACGTCGTCCAGATATATAAATTTGAATCAAGACCCGTTCATATATCTGCCGGGTGAAACAACTTCACGCCCTATTCCCGAGGTAGACGAAACTTGCTCGTCCTGCGCAGTATATAGCAATACAAGTATCTGACAAAAATTTAACCGAGCCAAACATAAGTTTACTTCATTTTTGCAATGTATTATTTTCAAATTATTAAGTATAGTATATTATTCTATTTTTTAATAATTGAATAAAATATGAAAGCGTTTTAAGGAAAGTATATTACCGTCTTACCTAAAGAAAAACATTTTTATTGGAATCTACTTTTATTGACGGCAATTAAATTCTATTTATTTATATTGATGTATAAGTTTATTATCAATAATGTTTTTTTTTCAGGATGTGTTCGCCGACCATTATTAATTTATTATTTGCATCAACTGCTATTTGATATTTACAAAATTTATTTGGAATGTAGGCATTTGACATCATAAAAATTTGTTCTTACTTCCTTTTAATTATACTTCATAAATGTTAATTTATATTTATTAATAATAACCTCGAATTAAATTTTTTAACTTTCCGCTAAACAGCGCCTGTCAATCGTTCGCATTTTTTAGTCGAATTTAGTATGTGACGTAATTACCCAGACTGTAGCTACTATATTTAGGACAGCTGGCTCGCCGGCCATTTTGGAGATAAATGTCAGTCATATTACGTACTTATTTTTAGTTATTATTATATATTCTGGGTATTTCTTAAATATACGACTATTGTAAAAAATTATACCTTCATTATTTCACGTCCTAAACCGGCTTAATAAAGTCAATTATCCGAAGTTTGCTATTAGCATACATATTTACCGCCTTAAAATTATCTCCAAAATGGCGGACGAGTCAGCTATGCTTTATATAGTAGTTGTAACCCAGACTATAGCTACTATATTTAGGACAGCTGACTCGTCGGCCATTTTGGAGATAAATGTCGGTCATATTACGTACTTATTTTTAGTTATAAGATATACTAATAGCCGAGTCACCATGGTTACCAAACGACCCGTAAAATCGACGAAAATCGGCAAAACTGTGCAAAGAACTCCTTTCTGGATACGCGAATTTGAAAGCTGCCCTTTGGCATGTGGGTACGGGCGACATTGAATTTCCGGTCGACGGAGAGATTTTCTTCCTAAGTAGAGCGGTTGTAAAGATACAGGCTTTTAAAGAGGAGCGTGCACTCGGTGTTTTAACAGAAAATGGCTTACGTCATGACGATTCACGTGACAAGCAATACAAATCCCGAGAAACGTCAATCTGACAGGCAAAATGAGTTGTATATCCGCAGATTCAATTTTAAGACTGAAATACGAAATTTTGAAGATTGCGAGCGCCCCAACAAGACTCGGGGTCTTAAGAAACCGCCTTTTTGGGCACCTTTTACATGCTTATTCCAAGTTGATAATAGTACTGAAACGAAGGTACCGGCAAATTAAAGTTCGTTTGCAGACAGATTTGGCAAGGAAAATGGACGAAATACGTCACAGATTCAATGTGCATATGATTCAATGTACTACGGTCGGGCGAAAAATATCAGATTTATTTATCCGGTCCGACAAGTTCGGCATCTCAATCTCGACATAATACACCCGCTTGACTTAACATTTTCATAGATATACAGGTTGATTGTTCTTTTAATGATTATATATTTGAATTATTAAAATATGTTAATTCCAGATCGCGCACGCCCAGTTTTCTTATTTATTCCTAGTTATTATATATTCTGGGTATTTCTTAAATATACGACTATTGTAAAAAATTATACCTACATTATTTCAGGTCCTAAACCGGCTTAATAAAGTTAATTATTCGAAGTTCTATTCAACATTTTCTATTAGCATATAATATATATTTACCGCCTTAAAATTATCTCCAAAATGGCGGACGAGTCAGCTATGCTTTATACAGATTATAAACCACTCCTAAAGTCACTGCATCGTATGTCGGAATGATTCGGAAAAATAGTAGCGGGGCGACATGACGTAAGCGCTAGCATCAGTTGCATTCTGTTGATGAAATAGAGCAGTTGATGTTTTCGTAAAAGTTTGAGTTATTTCTTACGTACATTAAATTTATTTTCTTAAATTTCATAATAAAGTACGCAAGCAAATGATTTCGATAATCACGTGAAAGGAACTACATTTTTATCAGATTTTGTTAGAACATTTTCCTGTTTTGATAAATTTAAACAGGTAATGAAAATTGTAATTTCAGTGTAGTACATATTTAAAACAAGTTTTTAATAAAAAAAAGCATACACATCTAAGTAGTCTTCAGAAGTTGGTTCACTCTAATAAAATGAAAAAAAAAACATTACATCCGTACCTAAAGAAGCCAGTAAATACTGGTAATAAAGAAATAACGTAAAAGCAATTCAAATAATCGCAAATATGCCAAAGCGAATATAGAAAGTACCAGCGTGTTATATTTACGAAAACATCAACTACCCTACTTCATCAACAGAATGCAACTGATGTTATTCTAACGGTAGCGCTTACGTCACGTCGCCCCGCAACTATTTTTCCGAATCCTACCGACATACGATGCAGTGACTTTAGGAGAGGTTTATAATCTGTATAGTAGTTGTAACCCTGACGTATTTTCTCTCAACAAACGCACTGCAAGTCGGAACGCACCCCAATTAAAGGTTGTAATTTGGACTGGGGGGGGGGGGGGTCTGTTCAGAATTACGTCTCCCTCTTTTTAAAATAAGGTATAAACCTACGAGTAAAGAATAGAACAGGAGAGAGTCTCCTTAATAATAATATTTGTCCAAATTTGGTAACTAAATATGGCCGCCGCAATGCCTAGGCGTGCATAAATATTTTGTAGAGGGTATATGTACACTTCCTGTGTTCTCGATAATCATTTAGAATAGGTTGTTAGTCCAAAAATAATTAAAGAAATATCGTGAGTGTATTATGTTTTCAATTCTTTTCTTCTTTTTAATAAATTATAAACGGGTTTAAATGAAATCTGCTTCAAAAATATGACAATTATTAAATGACTTGGATATATATGTTACGACACTGAACACATAATCAGACATGTCAGATATATGACAATTTATTTAAAATACCTCTTTTTAACTTATTATTGCCTATGTTGAATGCCAATGAAATAACTTACCGATGAAGAGAAAGATTAATATTCTTTGTTCTTGTAGTTTTAGAACGACCACAAGCCACACAATTGACCATTATAGAAACACTAAAATGTCATTTTTGACATAACCGGACATAACTGACCTACCGAAAAGGGTAACTCCGTCTAAAAAATACCTATTTCCACACCACGTTATGCTCTCTCCTGTTCTATTCTTTACTCGTAGGTATAAACAATATTGACGTCAAAGTGACAAACAATTTAAAATAGAAAAATCTTAAGGTTTCCAAATTAATGGCCGTACATATTCTTTGATAAAATAGTTTTTTAATGTATCAGCTATTTCATATAAACAATTACTACATAATACAGTTATTCTTATTATACTCCTATGCGATTTAAAAGGAAGTCCGATTAATTAATTCGTTTCAATTTGTTGTACAAGTAGGGTCAGTTTCAATTTAGTTCTAAAATTTTGTCGCAAGTATAATACTTAGAGAGTTTTGCATTGACCCAGTGGACATTGACGAATTATGCTTTGTCAAGGACAATAAGTATTTTCAGCTTGCAGAATTAGAGGTGCTCTGAGAGAACGCTCTTATGCACGAATGTTTCACTAACATGTGTTATTTGAATGTGCGGTTTAGATCTGAATTAATCCGAAAATGGTGTGGGATCATCATAAACTACAAATGTCAGACAACAGTAAATAGGCACAATATTTAGGTTATGAAATTAGAGATTCAGAACGATTTTAGATGACGTTTCAGCAATATGTGACAATTTTTAGGTCTGCTTTCTTAAAATAATGTTTTGAGAAATGCCGATGAATACAGTATTCTGTATTAATAACTCATATAAAATACGATTTGCCTTGCAATTATTCATTACTGATGTATTTATTATTATATAACTATGAAATGGCTTATGAAGATAGAATAAAATGTCTTAATTACTGATAGACTTAAAATATTAGGCTAAACAATTAATATTTATGTGCCAATTGTGAAGAGTCTTTCATAATAAGAAAAGACATGTGTTAGTTTTCTTTATATTGCAAATAATCTATCTATTTAACTATTTATTGCCAGTAGTTTACACTGAAACTACATTACACCACGAATATTTATATGTACTAATAAATTTGCCCAGTGAGTAGAAAATTATCCAAGATGTCACTTATGTTAAATTAACCTGAAAATCACAGACTAAACAACCCAGACCGGCAACTACTTGAAAAAAAATATCCTAGATCTTCTATCCTTGTTACACATCAGTGAACTTGGTACGAAGATGGCGCTAGCAGCATATTGGCGCGAAATTTGAAATGAGCTTCTTTTTTTGGAATACGCTTATTAAATACGTATTTATGTAACAAAAACATACACAAAAGTTACTAAAACTATGGTAATAAATATTAGTTACTGTAACAATTATAGCCATAGTTTAAGCATCTTATGTGTAATTTTGTGATGTTACATATTAAATATGTGATACGAAATATAAATATTAATCTTTTACTTACATGTATTATAACATCCCTCCTACGGTGACCTATTAGACACAATAAACTACTACTCTATATAAGATTAAGAGAAATATAATAATCTAGTAAGTGAAAACTGTCAAGGAAAACATAGGGATATAATAATAATAGTTTTTATTGATACATATACTTATACAATAAAACATAATAAAATTAAATTACACAACCAATAATGAGAAGACAATAATAATAATACAAATCTTGTGTAATATGACAAATAAAAACAAAACTAATATGAACCAAAAGGAACAAATTCAGCACTATACTCCATTCAGTCTAAGAATGGAGCATTGGGAAAGATAGGGCTTAAAATAAACGTTTGTGATTGGTTGAAATCGAGTGTGCATTTACACCGGCAAAATAATCGCATTTAGCTAGTTCTGTCAAAAAGTTTGTTTACTGACAGTTTTGTTCAAAGAGTTTGTCGATTTCCGTATTTTACATAGTTATTTGTTGTTAATATTCTTAAAAAATAGTTCTTCTTAGAATTCGTAAGTGAAATATTCATTTGTTAAGGTATTTTATCAATTTCGTTAACTTTCTATTCGTAATCGCTAATATTTTATAGTATGGCGGAAGCAGTTTTACCAGGTCCTTCAAAAAATCGTAAAGGGAAACATATAAGATCTGGACAAAGGCAAATGGCTTATAATGTGTACATTAAGCATAAAGACAATATGTCTGTTTTGGAAAACTTATCAAATACTGATTAGCTGTTTGCCCTTTCATGTTTGTTACAATGGTTATCATTTTAAAAGCAATGTAGCCTTACTTAAATAAATGTCAATAAACACGTAAAAGTCAAAATATAATGATATACCTATTCAATGTATATCCCTGCTATCCATCTGACAGTAAACATATGTTTTATTTGTTTTCAAAATACAAAATTCATCGTGTGTAAACTGTGCTCATATTGTAGCGCCATCTACTCCATTCTTAGACTGAATGGAGTATAGTTAATTACTAAAATGCTGATTTTAAATTTGTCCCTTAAAGTAACAGCAAATGAAATATATAACAGAAAAATATGCATATGTAGAAAATTAATATTACAAGTCTATAGTATATAAAATTGATATTATACAGATTACCAAAAATAAAATCAACAACAAAATAGTAATAATAATACTAACACACAAATCAAAAGGTATCAAACCTGCAAGGCAAAGAGCATGTCAAAAATGCGCTTCTTAAACAAAGGAAATGCCAATCTTATCTTAAACCTGTGCTTTTTGTTAACTTCATCCTGTCCAAACGCGCACACTAAACACTTGGACACCATATTTGTATCAACATATATTTAATACGATGTACGAGAAAGGATTGCAAAAATATGTCAAACGTGTCAAATTTGAAATGTAGTTTTGAATGACATATAACCACAGCATAACAAACATTTCAATTATCGCTTGCGTTAAGTTCAGTGAATCTGACAAAGATGGTAGAGTATTCAAATTTACGTTTGCTAAACAAGGATGAGTACTCTGGATAAAATCTAGGATTAAGTTGCCGGTCTGGATTGTTTAGTCTGTGCTGAAAATATTTGTATGATTTGTGTAACAAGCCAGTAAAGTTACATTTTTGATAACGAATGTGGATATTAGTTGCCTAGGCGAAACCACAATGAGTATGAAAATAGATATTTGTGTACCAAGTCAGTAAAGTGATACTTTATCGAACGAGTCTGATTTACGAGCCAAGCGAGTGAAGCGAGCGCGGCGAGTAAAAGACGAGTTCGATAAAGGTACTTTACTGACGTGGTTCATACAAAATTAAATAGCTTTATCGCCAACCGTCAATAAAGTGATGCGTTAATTTGTGATAACACTTTTACACTTACTTTATCGTATTGTAAAATAAAACACTTTACCTGCCTCTAATTTCTGTCAACATAGCCAAGACTGTACGGCATTAAACATAAATCGTTTTTCGCTGTCATAAATCATATGTAAGTCATTATATCTTTATTTTTAAATTATTTTTTTTACGGTTGGCGATAAAGAAAATGTATGCACCACGTCAGTAAAGTGCCTTTATCGAACTCGCCTGTTACGCGCCTCGCTGGCTTGACTCATAAGCAGACTCGTAAGATAAAGGATCACTTTACTGACTTGGTACATAAATAACTATTATCATAATAAAAATTTAAATACGTACAATAACATAACCTATATTATACATATTTTAAAGGAAAACGCTATTAAATAAAAAAGTAACAACATTATATTTAGCAATTGAAGATATCATCTCGGACATGGGTTACATATTTTTTTTAAATGAATATACATTATTGTTGTTATTCTCTGTTACTTAGTAAGTAGAAAACCATGTTATAAATAAAGGCGAGTGCTTCACCATTTACTAGATAATTTTCAAATATAAGAATTCTATTTCGGCTTTAATTTTCGACATAACCTATGAAAAATTACAAGAATAGAAATTTAAATAAAAAATATTATTTTCTATGATGCAGCCTACTTATAAATTTTAAATTTGAGTCTACTTCCCAAGACTAGTGGTGCCACCTAGTATAAAGTGTTAAGTTAATGACTTTATTATTTCACTTTAATACACTTAATTGGATTTTCGACACCTAATCAAATGCATATTAGTATTTTCAGTCATCAGTCGTGTAATATAAAAATTGCTTATCCCAATTATGACAATTTTTTCGATCCGTCAATCAATTCTCTTTTCTCAGCTGAGCTGATTCTGCAATTTATTTTTCAAATCAAATCGCTGGGTATTTCAATATCTTAATACTCATCTTTCTTGTGTAAGTTTAAATTTTTAATCGGTGTCCTGAGGAGTATAGAAGTAATAGAATCGAATCAGCTATAACACAAATAAATCAATAAAAAGCATAGTACATAATTTTGCAGATACTTTATATGTATTACCGTGATACAATTATGTTTTTTTTACTAAAAATATATTTAGGAGAGGCCCATATACTCCTGTTCTACGTTAAAATTAGCATTTTTCCATTGATGTTATTATTACTATGTACAATGTAATTACATCTATTAGATTTTATAAACAGTACTGTAGATTTTGATTTTATAATATCAAAAAAATTTAATATCCTAAATGCTTAAGAAGCTGTGACGACACTAACACCAAATATACTGAAATCATCGTTACCACAAAAGTCGACAATCCCAGATGCTAATTTTTCATTAAATACTTTATAATTCAACGTTATACTTTAAGTCTTTTATTTACTTTTAAAAACTATTAAATATAATCAACAGATTCTTTTATATATACTGTGTATAAATATAAAGATGACAATGGCTACAAATTTGAAATATATTTTTATATTTCTGATGCTACGTCAGTGACAATTTTGACACAAGATCCATCATCTGTTTTCCTCTATATTAGCTGGCTAATTTTTTTTTAAATCTCTTCAAAAAAGTCACATTGCATTAAAAACTTTAAGTTTACTAAATTATCTATCCAATCCTCAATTTATGTTTTAAAAATTTCATTTTAGAAATTCAAATTTTGTTATTGTTTATGATGTGATTTTAAATGTATGGTTTTTATATACACACTTTTATTAAATTTAGTATATTCCATAGCATATCTTACAATTCAGTAACGTATTAAAGGCAGATAGAAATATTTAAAATTGAATCTCAAAACCGGTTGAAAAATATCAAACTATTTATTTATTTCCTTTTTCAAAACAAAAAGATTGTAAAACAAATAGAATGAAATATATAAGAAGGTATTTGTTATAAAATATCATAAGAAATGTTTTTATATCCTAGAATTTTATATACAAATTACCAAAGAATATATTAATTTATTTCAATTTTTTATTATATACGTATATTTATTGTTTTACAATCTTTTATATATTATTATTAATTGTTTAAATTCAAAAGTAGACATTTTACTTACTTACAACTAAATAACACAAAAATAACTTGATATTTCGTAGATGTAAACTTAATTATACAGGATGTTAAAAAAGATGTGGAAATAATTTTTTTAATAAAATCTCGGTAAATGAAATTTTCTCTTTTTATCATTTGAATTATTTTTTTGACAGCCTGTGTAATGACGGTTATTTCCTGTTAGTTCCAATACAATATACCCTATTATTATAATAAGAATTATTATATAAATATATAATACAGATAATCTAAATGTATAAAAAAAAATCTATATATATTTTTTAATTATTTGACCGGGCTGTACAGCGTTCTTCTTGCTCTTTTTATTTTTTCTGTCTTTGTTATTTAATTGTTCACCATAAGATAGCTGGCATATTTATGGTGAACATTTAAAGAGTGAAATTGTAATTATCGAATTATGATGATCATGACGATGATGAATAAGTGAATAAAATAAATTTGAACAGGAGTTGTTAAAGTTTCAGTTGTAAAATCAAAAGGAAGAAATAAAATATTGAAACATTTATTGTGTGACAAGTGAATTTTCAAAAAGGGAAGACAGTCATATTACAACATATTATGGTTATTTTAAGTCATACCGTTGTTTTGGTGATTTATTATCTCTGGTTTTATTTTATTCTTTAGTTATAATAGCTGAGAGAGCATAAAAACAACTGGACAATTCAGTAGTCACCATTTTTTTCCAAAAAGGTGGGAGGAGGGTAAAAATGGTTGATTACATACTTGAAGACTTTCTGAAAATAAGCACATTCTATATGCTTCGGCTGTGTTTAGTTGTTGCTTTTAGGCTATAAAGCAACTAATATAATTCATATTAAGCACATACCATCAAATCAATGATAATTTTAACTTTAATTTGACCGAATCTGCAATAATTTCGACAAAACAAAAACTCAATTTACAAAAGAAAATTGGTACTGACAATAAATAAATAAAACTATTAGTCCGGGAGGTAGCGTTGCAAATGAAAAAGTCATAGTAAGCCGGCTGAATTTGATATCGGTAGTTGATCTCGTACAACTAATCAGTCAACCGACCGTCAGCTGCTCAAGTAGCTGTGGGTCTGGGTATGGGGGGGGGGCGTGAAAGTTGTAAAAAAAAAAAAAATTTTAAGTAACAGTACGCCGGCTGAAACTTTTTTTTTTTTATAAATAGTTGACATCATAGTGAGTTGAATTCAAATCGTCAGCTGCATCGTGGAGGGGGGATTATGCGTCAGCTGCTCGCATGAACTTGTAAAAAAAACACGTGAAATAAAGTTATAGTACGCCGCATGAAATTTTACTGGGTGATTGTTTAAATAATTAAAAGTATGAAAACAAGAATCAGCCGAGTGTGTAGTGGTGGAAAGACCATCAGCTGACGCTGTAAAAGCAAATATTATTCGAGCTACGCACGGTATCTTTCAGGGTCCAGCTGACAGTACCCCCCCCCTGACCCATACTTAGAATTCGATGCAGAATTAACAAATTAAATAAAAAACATGTTTCCATTTGAAAAAAAAAATTGATGGTCGTAACTTCTTTTTGTTGTTTTTTATTTAATTTGTTAATTATTTCATTTGTAATGTTTTTTCCGTAAAAGATAATAATTCTTTCTTTTTGCCACAGAATACACAAAACGGTTGAATTTTAAACATATTTGCACTTGCGTCCGATCTTTCAAAGAGTACACTCGAAACTGTCACGTATGTGAAAGAGATGCGTACATCCCTTATGGTCTACCTAGCAACATGAAACGCAGATGCACCCTGCACATTTGATGAAGGGGGTCCGAATAACATTGTGTACTGCGTCGGATAAAGGTCTTTTCACCACTATACACACAGCAGATTTTTTTTCCTACTTTTAATTATGTAAACAATATCCTAGTTAATTTTCGTCAGGCGTACTATTACCTAATTTGACGTTATTTTCTTACAAGTTCATACACGCAACTGACGCATCCCCTCTTACTATGATGTCAACAATTTACAAAAAAAAAAAACCAGCCGGCGTACTATGACTTTGTTTAATTCTTTTTTTTTTTACGTTTCGCGGCCTCTTACAACTACACCCACCGCGAGTGCGTCAGCTGACGCTTGGTTTAGTTATTAGTAATAACATACGTATCGAAAAAGTCGATCGGCCTAAATCACTACCTAAAATGCAACGCTACCTCCCGGACTATATGGAGCCTTTACCCAGATATGCCCAACACTTTTTCTAATAGTGCTATATCAGTTTAGGCTCAGTGATGACATAAAGAATATTTTAAAAAATCCTTCTTCTTAGTAATAGTCACAAAGAGGTGTCATTTCAAAAGGACTGGGAAAATAGGCGACAATAAAGTAATATTTTCATTTTATCTTGTTTATTAATGTATTGAGCTAAAAATGACAAATAAAAAAGTGCCAAAATGTAAAAAAAAGAGTATGCCTACATGTGACAAAGCACCTCACATGTAAAGCTACGTCACATTTTCTACAGTTTGTAGATACTTTCTTATGACACACTCTACATCTGGTTTGCTTAGTTTGTTCAGTTACTAAATGATCAATTCTGTTAAATCTTGGAGAAGGAGATCATTTTGATTTTTATTGAATATTCTGTTTGCCATTACTTTCAATAAGCCCTAGAAATGTTACTTCTAAAAGTGCATGTTTGCTTTCAAGCAATTGATGAGTTGTTCTCCGTTGTTTTGTAGTCATGCAGGTCGCGGTTTTTCTTCAAATTTCTATCCGACTCTAATGGACAACAATTGCATCGACTTTTTCTTATTGTGGCAGTTGCTTTTATCTACTCATTTAACAGAAGTGGCCTTAGCCTTAATTACACCCAACGGTTAATTTAGACTAGTTCCTATGGATTTTTTTTATTAAAAATGATAGCTTTTCTAATATACTAAATTATGTATCATTATTCTTAAAACACTATACATTTACTAAGCGTATTTCATTTCATATTGATTTATTGGCATTACAATAATAATAATAATCTAAAACTAACATTGTTTTGCTTTTTGATCCATAACATTTTACTATTAATATTTTTTCGTGAAAAAATGTACTTAGATTCAATATTGAATCCTATCTAATGTTTTCAGTTATTTTATTAAGAAAAACATACAAAACAAAGGGAAGAAAAAATCATTAGAAGACGTTAGTTATTTAGAAAAAGCTCTTGATATTAATAATATTCAGCACAAAAACACTAAAACACCTTCACCACACTAAAGCACAAAAAAATGGCTAAATACGTATTTAGCCATTTTTTTGTGCTTTAGTGTGGTGAAGGTGTTTTAGTGTTTTTGTGTAGTTTCAAGCCACAGACTCCAAGTTTAGTTTCTTAATAATATTCAGATTTAAAAAAAAAGGGTAATGTTCAGATATGGATTTCTTAAATGAAGCTTTGATTGATTATTTCAATTTTTTCACCAATTACTTAACGCTATATTAAGTTATGACAATCCAGTTTTAGCGTAGATGGTCGAATATTTTGACAAACTGAATATGGTAGTCTATACTTACATTACATAAAATAATGCAATAACTGTCTTGCTCCAAAATATGCTAAAATGATAATACCTAAAATGTCATATCATTAAAAATGAGGAAATAAAAATGGCAACAATATAAAATTCAAGAACTTGTTAGAAATAATTTCTCTATGGTATAGCTACTATATTTAGGACAGCTGACTCGTCGGCCATTTTGGAGATAAATGTCGGTCATATTACGTACTTATTTTTAGTTATTATTATATATTCTGGCTATTTCTTAAATATACGACTATTGTAAAAAATTATACCTACATTATTTCACGTCCTAAACCGGCTTAATAAAGTTAATTATTCGAAGTTCTATTCAAGATTTTCTATTAGCATACATATTTACCCCCCTTAAAATTATCTCCAAAATGGCGGACGAGTCAGCTATGCTTTATAATAGTACTCTATGGCGTAACGCACAAACAGTGAGCTTGTAGTGGTGGTGCGGATACCAGGAAATCCCTTCATATAAAAACTAGCTTTAGCTCATTTCTGAAACAAAAAATAGCATAAAAACGTTTTGACTGAATTGTAGCACCATTTTTACGGGTTTTTTAATTTTTTAAGCAAACTTTCTTATTTTAAAAAGGAATCTTAGTTGGCTTTGCCTTTATTTAAACACCTTCAAATAAACATGAATTACTCTCTGGATAGCTCTTGTATATTATGATCATTATATTAACATAATAATAAATATAAACCTGTTTCTCAAGGATTAAATAGCTTGTTGCTAGGCATTTGTATATAATTTTATATTTTAAATCTAATTGATACAGTAATTAAAGTGGAAGAATTCTTCTGGGTCAAAGATAGAATAGATGTAATTAGTTATATTGCGTAGCTAAAAAAATTATGAACAGTACTCTATATTTTGTTTGAAATTCATTCTCAATTTTATATTCCAATATGTATTACGTATGCTCTGTATATATTTAACAGCTTTAATATTAACTAAAACAATGGTGTCGTTTTCTTGGATATCAAAATCACCAGGGATAGGAACAACTTTTTTTTAGGTTAGTTCAGTATCGCAAACTAACCAAGTTCATATGTATTTTATACACACAATAGGTTTGTTCGGGTTTAATATTACGAACGGTTCTAACACAGTTCTGTTACTGCGCAGAACTGTATGCGTCATAGTACACCGTTCGGAACGGTCTGGGAACGGTTCCGAACGATTCGATGCCTTTATCCCGAATTAGTTCTACAGTTCTAGAACGGTTCCAGAACTGACAATCAGAAACCAAAACACGAAATTTTTAGTTCCAGAACATTTCCGGAAACCCGAACACTTAACATATTTCTGCGCATGACGTGAACTGTTCTGGAATCGTTCTTAGCGAAACAAAAGGCTTGTTCGGGTTTAATTTTGAACGGTTCCAGAACAGTTCCCGTCAGGCGCGTTTGCAAAATCGTTTTAGATTTCGTAAATGCGCATGACGGGAACATAAACGCGCATGACTAGAACCGTTCTAGAACCGTTCAAAATTAAACCCGAACAAACCTAAAAACAAACCTAATATTACCTCACTTCAATTGTTATCGGGCGATATATGTGTGCTGAAGTCAAATAGTATACTTTCCTCTTTTATCCACGATGCCACTACGTCCGCAGCAAAATGAAAATAACTATAAGAGTTGGATTTGGGATGTGGTAGACGAGCGGCTAAATCACAAGTTGCGTTCCGTATTTCATCTCTTTTTAATTATGTGTTTGATCATTCTTTGTGAGGTTATGTTTATTCTAATTCCATAGTCTACGTTTGTTTGTGGTCTGTTTCCTCTAATTTCTCAGAAGATCATAATTATTTGTTATAAATTGTATTCACTTTTTGTTTTTTACCGGCATTTTAAAGTTTATTACACATATCTATTGGTTTAGTTAGTGTAGGTATTGTAATATGATGAAATAAATTATGTAATACATTCTCTATATTTTTACTTCTAGAAATTTTTATGAATAGCTAGAACAAATTTTTAAAAGTCTTGTTTTCGCTCATTTGCTTGATTAACTTGGACTGGGATCTTGTTAATCAATATGCAAATTCGTTAAAAAAATTATGACTTTCAAAACTAGTTGTACAAATAACTATTACATAACAAACACCCTAATTAAAAGAAAAGGCCATTAACACCTTGTTTTTCAAAAACGAAATATTTGCGAATATAGTTTTTTCCCTTATTTTTTAATGTAGAATTCGTTTTAGAATTCACCAAAACAATATTTTGCTGCATATTATTTTAGATGTACCTACATACCTACCTACCACAATTTAAAAGATAAGTTCATTGAAAATAAAATATTAAAAGAGAAAGATACAAAAATTATTTCCGATCAGTTACAAACATCAAAATACAGTATTTTAAAATACTGAATTAACTTTAAAAAAACTTTCACTACGACGACGAGATCTGTGACGAATATCGCCAATCAATCATCGAATAAATAGAACGACCAATTGGAACATGGAACGCAACTTGTGATTTAGCCGCTCGTTGTGGTAGTATGTACATAAAACAGTTCTTTTGAGGTTAAGTTTTCGTTTATAGCTTTATATCAGCAGTTCATTCTTTTTAATTAATCATCTTATTACATCACAGTAGAAAATCGCACATCTGACACTGGCCCTGTTACTTACACAAAAAGCAACTAATTTCCTCGAAGTGACACAAATTCAACATAGAAAAGAAATAATATAAAAAAGGGACTACAGTAAATACATACCTATTACACTATTACTTGAACAGGGCTTAGTTATTTAAGACCTATTTTTAGCACAGAAGAATCCTTAGACCAATTAGCATTATATTCTGTTATGTTTCCTACATTTATTTTGTACTTATTTAATTGTATTTGTAATGATAAAAAACAAATAGTGTAGGATGTAAAGATGAATGTTTAAATCGTTATAGAAAAAAATTGAACTGAAATTATTGCATTTTGGGCTATGTTTTCTTGTATTGAAGTTGATGGAATCGTTTGAAACTAGAACAGGAAAACCACATTTAGATCATATTGCTTTTAATATCATATTAAGCTTTGTTTTACGTATTGAACTTGAAATTGAAGGTCATTAAGTTGACGTAAGGTATAGCATTTTACACACTTGCGTCTACCAACAGATGGGTCACAGATGATCATGACGTCACAAGAGTAAAAGTGTATGGGCCCCTAACTAGAACTGTTCCTGGTGTATAGTAAGACACACACACAGAGAAATAAAAAGTATGTACATACTTATTTCTGACTATAAAAAAAATAGAGAAAATTGAGACCTATATTATAAAAGTTATTTTACTGCAATTTTTTATAAAAAATATAATTGTTTAATTGAATAGGAATAATGTTTAAAAAAGAGGTTTTGTGATAGAAATAAAAATAAGGAATAAGCCTACGTTTGAAAATAATTTTTTATTCTATTTTAACAAAGAAGTATTTAAAAGTAAAGTTTTTTATACATATTTCACAAGTAAGCACAAAGTTAGAACTAACTTGTAAATATTTTGGAGCCAGTTCATTCAATTTATGTGGATGTAAACTGTTCACGTTTTCTGAGGTTTGATTTATTCATAAAACTGCGTCCACATTTTGCTTCTTTACACCTTTCCATTATTCTTAGTACATTAATACGATAAAGCACCTAATACCTACTAGGCCGCGTATGTATCTACTCTGGTGACATCATGATCGTCTGTGACCCATCTGTCGCTAGACGCAAGTTTTTAACACGCGTCAATTATAAGAACTTGAACTTGAAATTGACAGATGTAAACAACCAGTTTGGCGTTAGTTTTGACTAAGATCGAGAAAATGAACTTGAAATATGAAGGTCGTTCTCCCTTTATATGAAGCGAGAAAAAGCTTTTGCAGATGACGTTATGCATATGTAATACTGGGTATCTTAGAATTATAACAATAACCTGAGGATGTTAATATCTGGTTTAGTACTGGACAAATCTATGAATTCACCAACTATGTAATTACAATAATTGATGTTACATTGACATATTGAAATTGGTTTTCTCTAAATATAGACGACTTTTTAGAATTACTTTTCTATTGAATACACTCGATATATCATTTCATGTATTTCTGTCGCACTTTTATGCAGTTTAAAATCAGTTGCGGTTGGTGAGTGCGTTTTGGCGAGGCAGTTGCCTGGACGGGACTGGTTCGTTTGTTGTCGGTGATATGCTCGGCATGTGGGAGTATATCGCCGATGATGGGCGAGTCGGTCTTGTGTGTGTGGTTGCCTCGCCGGAGCATGCTCACCAGCCGTATTCAACATGAGCAATCCGTGAACTTAACAACAGAGCCTTACAACCAACTGACTGCGCCGAATATAATTAAATTTGTTTTGCAGTGTTACGAAATCCTTTGTTCTGCCGTTAGATAGGGCTAGACACCAGCATTCGCTTTGCCTTACATATCTCTCTAAATCTCAGAAATGTAATAAAAACCCATTCTTAATCAAGCACCTTGGTCATCTTGAAACAATAATGGTCGCATTCAGCAGACGCCAACTTTTGTGGAACCGATGAGGACACGTCTGCTGGATGCATACGCTACATCGAACTACGTCACGATTACATCGACTATTTGATGGGGCGGACGACCATCTTTTGTAGCTCATTCTTTTATCGCTACGTAGCGGTACATGTTGAGTAAGATCTTATTTTGTGTTTTATAGCAATTTTATACACTCAGATTTTCATTTTGACAAAAATAGCACATTGGTATTAATAAAAAGTCATTCTAAAAATGGATTTTCGAAATCCTAAAATAAAAAAAAAGACTTATGATCCAAAATGAAAACGGAATTTAGGGAATTTTTGTTTCTGAGAATTTCCTGTCTCTCATTCTCCATAACCCCTAGTGGTTGGACCAAATTCAAAGGCTATATTGTCGAAAATAGCTCTATTAATGTCATTTTTTAAAAGTTCATATCGTGCAATGTTATAATTCTGATCTTCTTCAGCCAATTTACACACCAATAATCACAAATGTTATTAACAGCCAAGACTACTCCAAACAAATAAACAAGAATTGTTCAGCTAACTTCTGTCAACTTTATTATAATAACAAGAAGCGCATCCAACAACATTAAATTTTGAATTTCACTCAACTTGTCGATGGAGTGAAGTATGTTCTTCTGCTGAATGCGACCAGTGTTCGAATTCATGATAAAATCATCGACTAAGGCCCATTTTCTTCACTAACAGATAAAGTAACCAATAACTATCGTCAAGATAAATATATCTGATAGATAATGTGCATTTGAATTTCTTCACTGCAACATTTGGTTACTTATCCCTTAGATGGAAATCCCGTAGATACTAGATTCGTGAGAAATGGCAACCTAGCAAATAGTCACTGTTTCTAACATCAAGTGCATCATTCGCTCTGATTTGTTTGACGCGTAGGTTATATTGTGATTGCAAACATAAAACATACGCTTATTATAGTGTGTTTGTATTATTTATTATTAGCGATATTTCGGCCTGTGACTTCTTTGGACGTAAGAAATACACTGTAACACAATATCTATGAAGTATACTTAATAATAGTATAGTAATCGGCGTTCTTCCTTTTTGATTTAACCCTCACGTAAACCTCATACATTTTATATTCTCAAGAACTATCCTGATAAAACACAAATCTATCTTTGTGTTAAAAACGTGCTCATTATTTTGATTCTAAGACATTATCTAATTGCAATCATTTCTGTAATAATTTAAGTTATAAAAATAATATAATGGACTGTTGGATATGTACATAATTTTCTTATTTGACACTGTACTGGAGAAATCACTGTATATTATTATTAATTTGTAACACTTTATTACATATTGATCATTTTCATAAAATATCTATTTCCAACATTAATAAATCCATAGTACACAAGAAATTTTTTAAAAATAACAGGATAACTTATAATAAAAGCGCAGAGATAAAAGTCAGCCACCATTTATATCTTGTCAACAAAATGCGCGCGCAGCGAAATATCTGTAAGATAATTTTTATCGAGTACTTCAACTGCTTGATAAATTTATCTTCAAGATAAAGTCTATTTAGAAGTGAAGAAATCTATTTATGCCTATTTCTCATAGATATCTAACAGATAACTTTATCAAGCACTTATCTAAAGGTGAAGAAAATGGGCATAAGTGCATGCAATATTACTAATTTCGTATTTCATTATGGTAAAAATGACAAATCAGCTATTACGTTACAAACACTAACAGGTAGATCAACAAATCTGGACATAGTACTATGTTATATGCAAAATTCAAACAACAACGTTTTTCAAAGAAACCGCGGAATCTTTTAGGAGGTAATCTTATTCAATAGTTTCTGCAAATCGGTAGACTTTCTCGTTTAAATTGGTTTTAATTATTTTTTTTTATAATGCCAATAACGAGGTATTTCTGTTACCTGTAGAATTTGATCTTCAAACTGTGAACTACTTCAATATTAATACATTTTGATAATTAGTGGTTTTGTTTGATTGAAAATCCGAACATCATCTCAAAGTCAAATTCATAAAACCAAGTCTGGAATTTGAGAAAAAATTAGTGAATTCTATATTATTTCTATCCGTGACTGAATTGAATCTACCACCAAGTGGATGTGCCCTATTAAAAGCAACTTCTGTTCTATGCATTTAATGGAAGACTTAATCTCGAAAATTAAAAGGCATACAATAATGAATTTAATACCCCCATAACTCAAATTTGAACTTAATACTTACATAACCTCAAATTTGGACCTTATACCAACTCTAAGTAGAATTTCTAGCACCAGGCAATACCAATACCAACGACTATAGATACCTTATGGTTTACAAAATTAATGAAAGAAAGTAAAAACTAAGGCAATATTATTGGTTGAGCTTATGAAATGCTTCAAGTAATCGTATAAAACTGCATTCTGACGAAATTTCGAAAATATTATGCAAGATATTTATGACGAAATTTATTATGCAGGATATTTACATTTTTACGAGGACTACGTTTAGTTATAATTGTAAGACTCGTCATTAATGTTTTTCGATGAGAAAAAATTAAACTACTGTGAGTACTGAGGACTTTCGAGGCTATAAATAGTGTGATGATTCAGTAGGTTTATAGAAAAAGAGGATATGCCATATTTTAATATAATTTTAATTGTATGTAGTATATCTTTGTATTGTATAATATTTGCTCTAAAAAGCGAAGATTGTGAAGAAGTGTGTGATGCGGGCAGGGCATACTGAAGACATGAATAAAATAATAAAAATGAACTTCGAGGTTAATAATGACATTTTTAAAATTGGGATTATAAATGTGTATATTTTGAAATAATAATAATAAGTAATAAGAAACGAAAAGCAAAATATCTTGAAAGACGTGATATGATGACAAAAGAATTTTTCACCATGTTTGTTTATGTGAGTATTAAGTAGGTATGTAATTAGAGATTTACATAATACCGAAACATGAAAATAAAGTAATAATTATTGATTCATTGGTACAAATATCTATACCGTAAAGTGGTTAATAATAATTAAAAAAGAAATAATAACGAAACTAAAAAGAAACACAATTCAAATAGCTTTATTGTACTCATATAAAGAAAATTGTTATTATGTAACATTTTAGCTATATATACTTATGTACATATTTTTTCTCTTTCTTGACTTTCATCTTCTCTCGTTGTCATACAATTGATAATATACAGGGTGATGATAATGTGCGATAATACGAAGTTGATGAATTTGTGTATTATCTGTTCACTTTAAGCATACTTTAGTTGGTGTTATATTTGCAAGCGCAAACATAAGAATTTCAGCTGATATAAACAGAAAAGAGGTCTAATAAATTTTATGTTGGCAAACATAATCTTGTATGTGTTGTGTATTTACTGCGTGATTATTCTATTCAACCACAAGACAACAAATGTTAATTTTTACTTACCGACTTCTTAAAGTGGATAAAAAATTTTTAATATAATTTTAGTTTGAAAATACTTAGCTAAATTTATGCTTTGTAATATATAGGAAGAGATTCAAAACGATTGTCCAATCTGACAATTTCTTCATGTATTGTCTGTAATACGAGTTTTGTTTTACATTTGTTGCGAAATACATGAATTATAAATTTCACAAGTTGAATGATAGTTTTGCCAATTACAATACGAATTTCTTTGTTTCCATTATTATATTTGTTATCAATTTTTTTAACAATAGACTTGAGAGTAAGTTATCGTTTAGTTTTTATTTTCTGTTATGTCTAACATGGAATGTCATGGTATACAATTTTGGAACACATATATAATGGATATAGCTTTTAATTATTATTACGGGTGACGTATTGCAAAATGTGGACACTTCACGACGGCTGAAAATTGACGAACGATGACGTGCATTTCCAGATAAAAAGTATCGACTGCATTTACTTCTCACAACTTTTACTTTGTAATTAATTCAAAAATTTTCATTGTACGTGTTTTACTTTAATGAAAATGTACAAAAATATGCAGTTCATCAAAATCCAGTTGTAACATACATAACCTTAAATTAACAAGCTGGCGTCACTGAAATTTTCGCAAAAATTGACGAAGTGCTGCATAACGTATTTCTAATTCATCTAAAAAATTCATAAAGTTATTTGACCTCAAAGTTAAATTAGAAGACTTTCAAATGCGATTTCATGAGTTGTTCTTGAAGAAGTTGTCAGTATAAATAATGTTTTAAACAATATCGGTAAGTGAGATACTTTATGTAACCAACATATTCTATATAATTAACATTTTGACAGACGCTTTTTATTGTTAATAAATGATTGATTTGTTTAACAATCGTAAAGATAAGTTTATACATTTCCATATTTCGTACTAGTTGGTAGCCTTTTTTTAAGTATGCGCAACTTTATTTTATCGATTTTTAGGTTACGTTAACATGACTATACCGGTTGTGTCAAATACCATTAGCCATAGGGAATCAGTTTATACGTATGTATGTACGATGTATACGTATGTATCTAATACGTCGCAGCACGGTGTCTATACATCGTACATACATACATACGTATATACAGATTCCCTATGGCTAATGATGTTTGACACATGTGGTATATGACACTGAAATATTACCATTCGTTTTGTTTTTGTGATTTTCAAATATAATAGATTTGACAGGTTGCTTTATCATCTCTCTGTATATCGTTACTTACTTTTTATATTCTTATATGGCTTGAATTACTTTAACAAAATTTAGGATTTCTTTTTTTATTAGTATAAGAAAAAGGCAATACATTTTTTATGGTATAAGAAAAAAGTAAAGTGTACATTTTCTTTGTTGATTTTTATTTTGTTAGTGAGCCTCTGATGTTTTTTCCTGAAGATTGTATATCTTTGTCTGTTTCATTGCGATTAAAAAATTATTTATTAAAAAAGTTTTTTATTCCCCGTCTAGATATAATCTTAATGTATTAGTAAAAAAAGATTTTGCATATTTTAATAAATATTACGTACTGATCAATAATTATGACAAGTAAAAAATAAAGGATGAGAACATAAAGTATATATATTTTCTATGTTGCGTACGCAAGGCCACACAGATGGGGAAAAAATTCCAGGTAGTTTCAAAACGGCGATGAAAGCACATAAAAAAACGTTTCCTCCTTTCCTAATAAACCCTCAATTTAAGAATAGTAGATTCTATAACAAGGATAGAATGAAGAAATTAAACACGAGTGCAACGAGTGGAAAATTCCGAAAGCGAGTGTGAGGAACCACGAGTATCGAATTTTCATTCTAACCGTGTAACAGACTATATTTTCTCCCCGATCAGATTTTTCATTCATTATTTTATTTAAATTAAAACTTATCTGAAATTAATTATTACGATGCCGTCATTTACATCTGACACTGACAGATTTGAAAACCATTACTATCTATGTTTTTTCAGTTTGATTGCAGAATATTCATTCTTTTCCTTGTTATAGAATGGAAATATATAAGAAGGAAGTGTTTCAGAATAAATATTCTAACTCAAGAGTGAGAATTTTTTACATTCTATTATTAAAAATGATTTCGGAATTATTACATTCACTAATGGTAGTGGAGGAAGTAATTTACACTATAAGAGTCAAAAGTAGATATAGTAGTTATTATATAGTACTTGTTTTATAATAATCAATAATCAAACTAAGTTTTTCACATCTAATTGACATTAAAGTCAAATTTCGAATGGATAATTGAAATTATGCAGCTTACAGCATTCATTTTGCTAATATTTATATTTTTGATTTTACTTTCAGAAGTAATACCTTTTAAAAGCAAGTGAATGACTTATTCCACAAAAGGTTATTCGAATTTTTCTGGTAATTTATATTTTTAAATTTCATTATTTTAGCGCCATCTTTCAGAAAGCAAATAAACTTTCTCGAAGCAGAATTTTTAATGCTTATGTAACTTAATACACACAAAAGAATTTTAAATTAGTTGAAAGTTGAAAGCATATTCATTTTTTGAATATATATTTGATAAAATCCAGTGAATAAGCAAATCAAAAGCAGATATGTATAAAACGTATATTTATATAATTATGTAGTCATATAAAAATATAAATGATATAAAATTGTGATAAAGTCAAAAAATATTTGGTATCTTACAAGTTTTGAGCACTACATTAATAATAAATTGTTTCTCATTTTCCTGAAGAGAATATAAACACAGCCATTGAATTCAACTATCTGGGAATATATCTTCATAACCATATTACTTGAACGTGGGAGTTATTGTACATTCTAATTGGTACATTAGTAAACTGACAGCACTTCCTACTATTTGCTTGTGATACATTTGTTTAATTGTAAATCTAAAATAGATTTTATAATGAAGTTAACCCTTTCATATGGTGAAGAAACAACAACTTAAATATATACATACCCTGTGTTCATAAACAATCGTCTAGCATTATCCTGACATTCTGAAACAGCTAGCATCAATTCATGGAATCTATTTTCTTTGCACCACGCTTGAACAGTTCTAACTAAAAGATGACCAACACCTTTTCTTTGATATCTAAATATTCAATAATATTGATGTTAAATTTTTAACTTTTCAAAATAATATTTTTACCTTTTACTAACGGTTAACCTAAATAGCCAAGCAGCATTCTCTGCATTTGCAAATCTACTTACAGAGACAGTACCAATTATCTGTTTTCTATACTTAGTTAAGTCTAGGGAATCTTCAATAATTTTACGTTCTGGAATTATTTTATAAGTTTGAGATTCTGGTTTTTCATTGGAAAAATAAGGTACAAATTCTTCAGCTACCCAGCATTGAATAGGTCTCTTTCCGTAAGTGAGTTCCGTCGCTTTCATTAGAAAAGCACTTGTAACAGTGAAAAGTATAAATAGCATCACTAAAGGGATTGCTAGGATACAATACTGAAAAGGAACCCCCATGAATATAAACATGACTGCTGAAGAAACAACTATAAGCTGGAATGTTATCTAAAACGAAAGTAAAATATAATCCGAACACTGGATACATATACCTTCTAATTTTTATAGTTATGTATTGTAAAATAAACGAACCTCTTTGGTAAGTGCATTAATCCAAGCAGGAAATACATTTGATAAATACGCATCTCTCACAACTTGATGTATTGCGGCTGTATCCGATGTTTTATATTCTCGTATAACAATATAATTTTCCATGATTATATTTTCATAATAAACCACAGACAGACAATATTACAGTATATTGTCTGTGGCAATGGTTACATACCATTGGTCACATTCAGCAGACAGATGGGAACCGTTCCCGCTCTAGCTGTTGAGTTGACAATTAGTCGAGTGTTCGCTGATCGCTGGACAGGACTGTTCTCGTTTATGTGATCCACCAATCACCATTTAGTAGGTATAATACCATAGAATTCTAACCAAAATATCAACTTATTCAGAGGTAAAAAAAAATGAAAGACATGTGGCGGCAACTTCTTATTAGTAGCTGTACTACATCCTGAATATAGCATCCTATATTCACAGTATATTTAGGCTTCACAGTAGTAGAGCTACTACTATGAAGATGCCGCCACATATATTTCATTTTACTCCTGATTCATTGAAATTACAACACGTTATTTATTTTAATGATACACCTACTTTGCGAAGATCAACATTTCCAAAGAAATGGTAATTAAATACGTATATCATATTTTATTTTTAAATGCAATTTAAATAGAAAAATATAGCTTCGGCGTTGGAAATCAAGTGTTACGCAAGAAACTAATGCAATTACCTGAAGTATAGTTTTTCTAAATAATTTTTGTAGATAGCTCTCAAAAAACACATTCCAAAGTTAGCTCTGCTCTTTCAACATAAATTTGCTTCGATGGTTCCGTCCTGAAAGTGATACAGATTTGTTCCTGCATACATAAGCGCTTATGTATGCAGGAACAAATCTGTATCACTTCAGGACAACGATCGAAGCAAATTTATGCAACATTTATGTAAATATGTAATTTATTATTTATTATAAAATTTGAGTAAGATCGAATTTTCAGATAAAATCAAGAATATTGTATTGACTAATACCGACAAAGATAAAGTTTATGAGATAACGCATGAAAGTAGAAATTCAAAAAAAAAACTTTCTTGACTGGCTAAATAAATAAAGTCTGACCAGACAGAATTAAAGCATTACCAGCCCCGATTCTGTTCATAATTTAACATTAAATGCCGAGAATAATAAATTTAAATTCTTTTAAGAAAGTGTAAATTACAAAAAATATTCTCAGTAATTAATGTGGTTGTGTATTTTGTTAGTTTTCACTTTTATTTAGTTTTTACCATCTCTATTTGTTATAGGCACAAATAAAGTAAGACTCATTGTGTAAGATACTTACTGTAATCCTGATATTCAAATCTGTTTTAGTTGCTGGCCTTTTGATCTCCTACGTTCATTTTATTTGTGGTTTTTTTATTAGAAGTAAGGATAAACATCTCTAATACATATCACTCTTATAAGTAAGTACCATCGGCTGCATAGAAAAGTGGTACAGGAAAAAAAAATTACCTGAATATTTGCAATTTTAAGTTATGTAAGAATTCTGTCAAGTAACATGGAAACTGGGCAGCTTGGGGTCCAAAAAATGTGTTAAGAATTAGTTTAGTTATAGTGTACGCGTTATAGTTCAATTATATATTTTTTTAATTTTAAATAGTACCTAAAAGTTGAAAACATATTTAATAAATATGTAACATAGTACAATAAATCATACTCTCATAAATTACAATTACTATTAAAAACAACATAACCTAAAACTATAAAGAAAAAATTTCTTCCAAAGCAGAACAATCTGGCAAGGTACCAAGCATACTCGCACCATTTCCTCGTTGTATTGCTAGGGAAATTCTTTGTTTCAGGTATGTTTTCGATCTCATCTCGCCTGTTTCTAGCGCCAATTTAGACCCTATGGTATCAATAAATGATTTTGTTTCGTCGCACCATGGCCCTAAAGTTTCTACTGCTAACGCCTTAAAAATGAAGCCAGAAGATATAAGAGAGCTATATTTATCATGTTTTTTCGTGCAAGCTGTTTTTGCTGCTGAACCGGCCTCTATTGTAGTGTGAGGAAGATAGGTGGTAGCAAGAGTGTCTGCACACGTTACATCCCAAATTAAACGCTTGCCTTTTGACCAGGGCATAAGTGTGGCACCATCAGGTCTTTTACCATCGTCGCGCGACAAACCAATGGGTTCGAGAGTTGAGTGGAAATTGGCAGATCCCAAAGCTCGTTGAATAATATTATTGAGATCAGAATGTCTTGCGATTCTACCCTTGCTCTTAGGACAACTAAGGCCATGCGTACCTTTTTCGTTTACATATGAACCACAATAGCAGAAATGACTCTGGAAAAGGTTACAGCCCAGTCTGAGGCCAACGCAAGCCTGGAAAATTTGTTTGTCCAAAAAGGAGCCAATATTTTTGGATGGGATTACTTGTAACCACGCTCTAGATTCAGGAGATTGTAATGCCTTAAAACGAGCCAAGTCGGTGTCGGTGTCAAAATGAATTTCTGTTTCGATTATACGTTTTAAATTAATAAGGTCCCAATTCTTCTGCACTTCTTTAGATGCTGGTACAACGGCGTTGATAATAGACCAAGTAGAAATAGTTTCGTCCAGAAGATGGATTTGAACCTTGTTGTCCTTGGTAGGGAGAATGGTAGACACAAGATCCAGAGAACCATAGGCTGAACTGAGAAAAGCAGGAAGACACACATCTGAAATTTTCCGGATTCCTAATCCTCCTTGCATAATTGGAAGTGAAGCTTGTAACCACTGAATTTCGTTCAAATTAATATTAAGAAGCGATTCCAGGCTAGACCTGAGACGAGAATCTATTTCGGTTAACAAAGATGGAAATTTCCAAATGGCGCATGTTCTGAGGAAGTATGTAAGTTTTGGGATGAAAAGACAGCTTTTCAATAAAAAAATAAGCAACGTGAGGGCTGACTTGGTCTAGTCGTGACATAAGAAGTTCTAGTTTATTTTGTTTTAATTTAAAAGAATGACCAAAAGCTTGTTCGAAAATAGGAGTTCCTAATAATTCAAAGATATCAGCTGTAATAATACGAATACCTGGGCATATCATTTCAAATTGATTTTTAACATCTTTGTCCAAATTTTGGGAACAGAAAAAAAGTTCACATTTGGAAGTATTTATCTTGAGACCAATTTCAGCTGCTGAGTCGATGACTTGCAGAAAATCTTTTAAGACAATTTCTGGTTGATCTGCTAAAGTAGCATCGTCCAGATACCAAACGTTTAATTCTGATGATAATTTGTTAACTAATGGTTGAATTGTTGTGCTAAAAGCCATTGGGCCGCAAGGGTCACCTTGCTGTACGCCGACTTCGGATGGAATAGTTTTTTCTCCAAAAAATAATAAGGAAGGGTGACTATAACTTTGATTTAAAAAGGGATATAAAAGAGGAAATTTGTTTTTAATTTCGGATAACATAATATCTCTGTCGATGGAATTGAATGCGTTAGCAAAATCTATTTTCAGTAGGATCTTGTGTTTGTTTTCAGGAAGATTTACATATGTTCGGATTGCGCGGATGGCACTCTCACAACCACTTTTTGTCCCTACACCAAGTTGATACGGGGAAAACTAATTTTGGAAGTCATTACTATGATTGAAACAAGCTACTTTTGCTGTAAGTCTTCGGAACACACATCCTATTGCTATGGGTCTGATTCCACCGTCTTTTTTTGAAAGGGCGCAGAGAGATGCTCCATAGAAAATGGGAAGTACATCATTGTTGATTTTTCCCGCAAGAATGAAATTGCAAAGACGGGTTATTGCTGTCAATAAACGCTTACCTGCATCACCAGCAGAAAAGGAAACCATGTCTTTTAAAAACTGAGGTCTCATGCCATCAATTCCCGGAGCCGAACCATGGGCGAAAGAGTTTATACCTTTTAAAACATCAGATTCATTGAGAAGGAGGACGGGATGATCATCTGCAGGTGGGTCCGGGAACGACAGGGGCCTAATAGGACATCGGTGTTTGTTTAGTAATGCTTGAAAAGTTTCCTGGTCGTAGGGCACTATTCTATCCTCAGAGCTTAAGATTTTGACCGCTCCTTTTATATCGAAATCGTTGACTTTTGCTTCGATTCTTCTTCCAAAGGAGATTGAATGCTTCTTTTTGAAAGCTAATGACGGCAAGTTGAAGGATACTATGTTGCTTTTAATTTTGGATGTCAAATTTTTGATTTTTGACTCATTAACGTTAAATGACATATATGCAAACAGTAACAGATCTTCCCATGCTGGCAATGAATTAGAATTCAAACATGTATTTATGACTGATGTTAACTTGACTGCAGATGAGAAGCGTGCACCTTTGGGAATCCTCCTCAAAGTATGAATATTTTTATGTGAGAAAACCAATTTATGTTGTAGAGAGGTTGTGTCTGTTCTTATTTGAGAAACTTGATTGTGATGAAATTTTTCAAGGTGACGATTTAATCGATTTTGATCTTTAAAGAGCCGCGAAGGGGAGGATGGGCATGGAATTTTTAGATGATGTATTTCTGAAGATATTTCTAATCCAGTTTTAAGTTTCTTGATGAAGCTGCGATCTTGATCATCATTACAATCGTCTTTACTAAGAGGTCGTGACTCAGGGAATGCACTATTTAGATGACGTTTTTTGGTTGGTGTATGTGATCTGGATGAAGGCTTCACACTGTGGTCCTGTTCGTGATAAGAAAACCCCCGACTACACTTCACAGTTTGGGGTCTCAAATTATGGCCGCTGTCGTGTGGCTTCATTTGATGACACTTCCTAGCAGATGTTTGTGATTTACCTGCGAGTTTCGTATTGGGGCTTCGGTCAAGTTCATCATCGCTGCTGTCGTCAAAATATTTATATTGAGGTCTAAAATATTTCCCAAGATTGGAAGAAACACCAAGAGATCCGTTCGACGTTGACGGGATATTGATATTTATAATCGGTGATTTTAAGATGTTCTTATGGAGTCTCTTCATATGTATCTTTAAGCCAATGTTATTTTTGAATGTTCTGTTGCAAAGTGAACATTTTGTTTCGCCATTTTTTCGAGATAAATTGAAATTTTTAGAAGATGCCGAAATTTGTGACAGTGACATAACTTGACATATATATTAAAAGTTGTACTAAAATCATAAAAATTTAAAACGGAGTTCTGGCGATATCTTTTAAATTTCTTCATACTCAAGATTGAAATATATAGATATAGATACAGTAGGGCTGTACGCACTATTTGTTTTAAATATAAAAGAATTGAAATATCTCATTAATAGATAGAATTTTGTAAATATGATCCTTATTAGTTAAGAAAATATAAATAAAATGGAGGACATGTATATCAAAGAATTTGAAGAATTATTTGAACAAACTAAGTAAGTAATACAATATTGTTTACACTATTTTGCTATAGCTACACGTTTTTGAATGCAAAATTCAAACTGTTAGTAAAACTTGGGAACAAATACTTCATAGTTTTGCTATTATCACGAAGATGGATGGATGAAGAGATAGTAGAGTGATTTTATAATCGGAGTGGTGACAGGGATGTGATTCGTACTGATTGGTTGAGAATTGTACCCACATAATGGCATCTTATATTAAAAAAAAATTTTTACGGTTACATTCTTATCTTTATTTATCGCGTTTTTTAAATACATATCCACTTAATCCAAAAATTATAAGGTTATTACATCAATCCATATTTAATAATACTGAATTATTTGTTATTTTTCCATTTTACAGATAGCCACAGGGTACCCACTTAATGGCCGAATTATTTTACATTGATTTCCTATCTCGTGTAACCACTCTCATTATAAATGGAATAGAAACCAAATCGGCCATTATGTCAAAATGTTTGCCTTAAGTGGATTGGTAGATTCCATTAAAGATTTATGCAATCACAGGATAATAAATTAAATAAACTGGCACAAATATATGAGAATATTTTGATGTGTGAATACTAAGCTGTTGGAGTGTTATGTGAAAATGTTTGCTTCTAACAATTAGTGGAAACTATTTTCAGACGCTAGATTATCAGAGTAGTATGTGCAAATGTTTGCTTTGGAGAAACAGTGCTTGGCATTGTGTTCAGTATTTACTAAAAAAAACTCTTTAATAATAAATGATATCTAGTGAAAGTACATTAAATTATTATTATTTCAAATTCATTCCAAGATATAAACAATATTGCGTTAGAAACAATTAAAATAAGAATCATGTGAACATAATTAGGTTTACTTATATAGAATACATACATAAAATAATAATAATTATGTTAGTTGTTATAAATCCCCATAAATCAGATAAACATCAATGTATTGCAAGGGAAATATTTAAATACATCAATAAAATATATTCATGATTATTATTAAGATTTATAAATTGTGTTTAATTTCTTTACCCTATCCCATACTCAAACAGATAAGAGAAAAGTTAGGTAAGCAAGTAGTAAACCGCTGTCAGAATCCACGTAAAATTTTAAAATTATGCCGTTATACTAAAGTCAGATATTAAAGTATCATTGTTATTTTTGATATTTAAATAGTATATTATGCAATGAGCATTTAATGATAGCTATTAAGACACGAGTAAGAGAATTACAATACGAGGCGAAGCCGAGTATTGTAATGAATACGAGTGTCTTAATAGCCATTAAATGCGAGTTGCATACACTATTTTTTCTACGACCCCATAATAAAACATATTTTTTGAACAATCCATTTCATAAATTCAGGTTAAAATTTTTCGTACGTTTTTGTGAATTTGGCTGGTAATAAATTGTTCGTGGCTACTAAGGCTTGTTCCATAATTTCTGGTGGAGTCAATTATTACATTTCACTGTCATTATCCCTCATTTTTACCGTTTATATTTTCAAAAAAGCACAAATTTCAAGTACTTACTTGTAAATTGCAGAGAACTGTCACATTTATTTAATTTGTATATCTGTCAGATATGCAGTCGCCATATTGAATATTGTTTGAATATTGAAATGTCGCATTCCTATTGGATATAAACTTGTATCGTAATGAAAAATCTGTATTCCTATTGGATATAAACTTGTAACATAATGAAAATCTGTATCGTAATGAACACCATTATAGTACAGGTTCGGCATATCTAATAATACAATTAAAGTATGGGAGTAGAAAAAAGTACATATATACCACAGCAGTATGTACGATGTATAGGTCGCCGGCATTGGGACGGACAGTAGGTATGTAGCGGGTGTTTTTTTATCTTTGATATCATTTTGATTACCTGCAACTTTTTTGTTTTTAAAAATATCAGAATGAAGCAAAAATCATTTTGCATAGGTATCTATGAAGTTTTTTACGTTTTAAAAAATAAAACAAAACACTAACGTTTTTCCATGATATTAACCTAACTTATATTTTTTTAAATGGAAAGCCCTAAATATTTTCGGATATTTCGCTTTTACATGAAATTTCAAGTATATTTTATAAAGCATACCCCATACCTATCTTCAACGGTTTGCGAAAAAACGGCGTTTAAACATGCAACAAAGAAAAAATTAGTTTTGTAACCCTGTTCTTAAAGATGTCGAAATCAAACAGAAATCATTTTTCATAATTATTTAGAAAGTTTATTTTTAATAAAACAAAAGATTAACGATTAACAAAGTAACAAATTATTAAAAAAAACAATTTTACAAAATTAAATTATTCTAAAAATGGCATGTTTAAACGCCGTTTTCTCGCAAACCGTTGAAGATAGGTATGGGGTATGCTTTATAAAATATACTTGAAATTTCATGTAAAATCGAAATATCCGAAAATATTTAGGGCTTTCCATTTAAAAAAATATAAGTTAGGTTAATATCTTGGAAAAACGTTAGTGTTTTGTTTTATTTTTTTAAAACGTAAAAAACTTCATAGATACCTATGCAAAATGATTTTTGCTTCATTCTGATATTTTTAAAAACAAAAAAGTTGCAGGTGATCAAAATGATATCAAAGATAAAAAAACACCCGGTACATACCTTGTTTATTAAGGCGAAAGATAGTATCGGAAAAGTATTCCCGTTTTTATAAACAAATTACAAAACCTATTTCCTTTTTTAAAGTAGTATATGACTTAAAATGCTCTTCTGCGGAGATGCAACGTCTTACTTTTTTTATTTTTTTTATAACAGTTGAGATATTTTGTTTAATTTCCGTATTTAATGTTTTTTTTAAAATTCTGAGAAAGGGCGCATGTGAAGAAAATATTTTTAAATATAATCCAAAAAAGAAAAAAAAATCTGATGAAAATTACGGCCCGAAACACAAATAGTAATTTTCTCTCATGCTTTTTTCATATAGTTTTTTTTTTATAGCGAACGGTCGGCTGTGGTTCTGTTCCATTATGCGTGGTTATGAGACAGAGAGGTGTGGAAATGTCTACGTAAATGTTTGTGGATGGATAGTTTCGTAATTTTTAAAATATGCAACAGTAAAAGAAGTAAATATGGGACAACTGTCTTGAGTTACTAAAATAGAACAATATGACTAATGGAATTAATTTAAATTAATTAATTAAATAAATAATGAAGGAAAATAGGTTATATAATAGAATAAGTCCAATAAAGGCTGTCACAGCAATTACCGGCTTTGAAAATCCAACGTTCGTTTCGCACTCGAGTTTTCAAAACTAGTAACTAGTCATAGTATGTTTTATAAGAGTTTATTTACAAAGCTTGTTGTATACTACATTTTTTTAGATAGGTAGGTAATATTTCAAATAGGACTATATTGAATGACAAAAACACCCTGATATAAGTCAGAAATCTGACTCATTGTCATGACGTCATCTTCGAAGCAGCAAGTGCGGTTTGTTTTCATGTTTGGGTATTTATTACGTGTGCTACTTGTAGGTGTGTTTGTAGTGGTAATTTATCAGTTTTGCGATCGATTCTTATTAGTATCATATAAAAATGCGATGTTGTGTAGGTTTTGGGTGCTCAAATTACAACCGGAAAATTAAGGGAACTAGTATAAAATATTTTAGTTTCTTTAAAGATTTGGAATTAGCAAATAAATGGATAAGAGTCTGTCAGTCAAACGATAAGTTCCGTTTAAAATATAGCTCAATGCTCTCAAATAATTTTAATTCAAATTTGTTGTATTTCAATTCCTTACACATTCTTACAGAGCCAGTAATTTTAATTCCTTTTACTTTCTTATACGTAGTATAAGAAAGTATTGTGATGATGAAAATTTTCGACCTCGAGATTTGTGCAGATGTCCACGTTTTGAAGTCCCCTGATACCGAAAAAGTGGTTTTTAAAAAATGTCCGTGTGTCTGTCTGTCTGTGTGTGTGTGACCACGATAGCGTTCAAACCGCTACAGATATCAATTCCAAATTTTGTATTTACGAATATAATCTCCCTCTTGAGAAATGATTAGATTTTGAGCAAAATCAGCAGACCGGAAGTAGTAGTTTACTTTAGTGAAAAAATCAAATTTTGCAAATATTTCGTGAATTACTAAGTTTAAACAAATTTATAAAGAATTCATATGTACTTAAAATTGAAATTGTGAACAATTTTATTAAAAAGGTTTTTCGAAATTCCTACCGGAAGTAGGTCTTTTACTCTTATCGAAAATCAGTTTCTTGCAAATATTTTGCAAGTCATGCTTTTTAGACAGGTACGCTACGAATATAAAAGTATTTAGAACTTAATTTCCAATATTTTTTGTATAAATGAAATTTCAAAATTCGGACCGGAAGTAACACTTTCATACGTATAAGAAAGTCGTGTGGTGGCCACACCTAATTTTTTACTTTCTTATACGTAGTATAAGTATTGTGATGACGAAAATGTTCGGCTTCGAGATTTTTGCAGTTGTCCACGTTTTGAAGTCCCCTGATACCAAAAAGGTGTTTTTCAAAAAATGTGTCTATGTCTCTGTGTATGGTCACGATTACGATCAAACGGCTATAACTATCAATTCCAAATTTTGTACTTACGAGTATAATCTTCCTCTTGAAACCTGGTTTGATTTTCAGTAAAATCGGTAGACCCGAAGTAGTTTTTGCCAATATTCGTCTATTACTAAGTTTAAACAAATTTATAAAGAATTCAAATGTACTCAAAATTAAATTTGAGAAAAATTGTGTTAGAAAAGTTTTTCGAAATTCCTACCGGAAGTAGGTCTTTTACTCTTATCGAAAATCAGTTTTTTGCGAATATCTCGCAAGTCATGCTTTTAAGACAAGTACATTACGAGTATAAAAGTATTTAAAACATAATTTTAAATATCTTTTGTATAAAAGAAATTTCAAAATTCGGACTGGAAGTAACACTTTTACTCTTACCGAATAGCGACTTTTTGCAAATATGTCGTAAATTATGCATTTTGTATATATTTATCAAGAGTACAAAAGTATTTAGATTTAGATTTGCAATGTTTTTTTATATAAATGAAATTTCAAAATTCGGACCGGAAGTGGCACTTTCACTCTTAGCGAGTAGCACATTTTTTAAATCTTGCAAAGTATACATTCTATAGAGATTTATTAAGAGAATAGAAGTACTTAAAATAGGATTTTGAATAATTTTTGTATAAAAGAATTCTTAAAATTCTATAATTTGAAACGCTCATACGTATAAGAAAGTCGTGTGGTGGCCATACCTCATTTTTAATAACTTGAATAAGGAAATGCAATCTGAACACCCTAATATACATTGTCTATATAAAAACATACTTACTATTATAAAAACCTTATTCGATTGTCTCATAAAAAGGATTAGGACCTTCAAGGTATTTCAGTGGCAGACGTAGATTTTAAAAATCCTAGACATTACCTGCAGATTGAGGATATGTATTTTGGCGCCAAAGTGATACAACCAATATCCAGCACGTCACTTACCAAAGAACAATTATCCTTTTTTTAGACTAAGATGCTTGGATTTTTGAAGTGTAAACTTCTTTAGGCGCGTTGCGCTGATTGTAGGCAGTGAACAAGACTGACCTGCAACGCTCGGATATTGTAACGCTCGTTCTGGTAAAGTCGGCTAAGGGAACAAGATAAATATATCATATAGAGGTATTTAATTTCAATTAAACTGAAATTTAAATGAATAAATAAATTCATGTCCCCGAGCAGATTCGAACCCGAGCCGAACGGGTATGACCTATGTATGACGCCGGCACGTTGCATCAGACCAACGCGGGACACGTAATCGATTATTCATATCGTGTATTTATACATATACATACGTCACTGCTATACTCGTTCGGCGACCGTTACATGGGAGAGCATGGCGCATAAGTGGTATAATACGTTACTGAATATTAACCGCGTGTGTACATGTGTAAATGTAATAAATGTGCGAATACGTTCTATTTAATACGTTACTGAATATTATACGCGTGTATTTCGTATTATTAACCTCGCCTTGATGAAGTTTACACTTCTGCTGTGTGTAGGGTTGCCACCTTTCTGATTACAGGAAACCGGCCTTTGGGGTGATTTAATGAAAAGCGCCGCAATTATCGCGAGACAGACGAAAAATTCTTGGGACCACGCCCCAATTTTGTCAAAATTTATCAATAAATATTTTTTATGGGAACTCAAAGTATGCGAGTAATAAATTCGATTTTTCAAAAGTAAATGGTAATTAAAATAAGAAAGTAAAACTTTATTTCTAAAAAATACAAATAGGTAAACATTACATCTGTTTAAAATTTGAAATGGTATTTGGTGTTTGATTTTGCTGATTTAATAAGTTCTGCTTTGTCACTTAATGATGAATAAAATTCCGAACAAGAGAGCTGGATGTTAGAATGAATGCAAAGTTCTGCTTTTACCATTTCAACTGACAATTTGTTTCTGTCATCATTCCATAGCTGATTCATGATGCTGAAAATCCTTTCCACATAAGCATTGCTACAAGGAACAGATAAAACCATCTGAACTATATTTCTTAAAATTGGAACTTCCACTCGCTTAAAAAAGATACACCATTTCTCCGCAACAGAAATATCTTGATTAATGAAAGAAGGAGATGCATTTTGGAGCAAAGATAATTCTTCATAAAGACTATCGCCATCGGCATCTTGAAGATCCATGCCAATGTGCGATGCAATTAAGATTACCTCATTCAGTTCTGGAATGCGGCCTTTCAAATTTAATGATTTAAATAACAGAAACACATTGTTTTCAAAATCAAACCATTTTTCTAAGTATTCTATTGCTCGATTGTAGACTTGAACTGCTTCCTCTTGAAACTTTAATTTAAGGTTGCTTGTAAAGTTCGCTAAAGCCTGATTTGTTTTGAAGCCAAAAAATAAATCCTCTTTCCGTCTCTTTAATTTGTCTCTTAAACCGGACATAATTTCATATACATCCGTAATAACCAAATGGGATTGCTCCAGTGTTTTAATTGAAGATTGGAAAATAAATAGAACATGATGGACAAAATAAATGTAGCATTCAGCAAAAGTTGGTTGATCTGATAGTTGGTCTTCTTGGTCTCCTACAAATTTCCATATGATACGATCACAATTTTCTGCCCCTTGTTGCAAGAAATAAGCTTTTATGGCATTCCAATTCAATAACAAGCGATCGAGAGCTTGAAAAAGGCTTAACCATCGCACCGGTATGTGTCTTAATACTTGATGATACTCCTGCTGAACAAACTGAAAGCACTCCTTGAGATTTGCCACGTTTTTGGCGCTACAATTAAAAGAATTGAAAACCTTTAATACCAAAGACTCTACATCAAAACTCAATAATTTAAGAGAGTGCTTGGCTGCATTGTGTAATATGTGGCAGTTACAATTAGCTTTGATTATCTTTGGTTTTATTTGTGTGAGTTTTTGGTAAACAGAGCAATGTTTTCCATAGTTGACGGATGCAATATCACCTCCATATGCAGTTACATTGGCAATATCAAGTTGCAGTTGTTGCAAAGCATTCAATATACTATTTGTAATTGACTCAGAGCTTTCATCAGCCTCTTCGTAAAAATCAAGCAAACAATCCTGAATTCCTTCATTTGGGTCAAAAAAACGAACAGCAAGAGGAAAAAACTTTCTACTACCTTTGTTGGAGGCGTCGGTAGCTATCGAAAAAGGAATGTTTTTTTCTTTTAGCTTTCTAGTTATTAATTCCAATGAATAGGGTGCTAGCACGTTGCGCGCGATGGCTTCCATTTTGGTTCGTCCCAGATGAATTTTGGTAGCTATAGCTGAGTCTCGGTAAATCTGTCCATCAAGCTTATTACCTGAAAGAAATATCAGTCGCAAAAGTTTCATTGTACATCATAAATAAGGCTTATTAACTTTTAATCAAATTGAATCATATTAATTGAGCATTATTTAAATGATCAAATTAGTCTTTACTTACCACAATCAGTTGAAAGGTAGCTAAGACCATGTTTTACGCAATGAAACGTTTTTGATATTTCAGCCATGGTGACTAAATGGGATTCTTTCGAATCCTTGGGAGCAAAAAATTTTGTCATAACGTCACACATCTTGCTAGCTTTTTCCAAATTTAAATGCCTTGCGGTGCCACTATGGGATTTTACAGCTTTGACGCCGTCGTATTTAACGTTGAATGTAATTTTACACATAGTACATCTGGCCATATTAACATCCTTATCATTTGCTAGCCACTTGTGGTAATTAGGATTTTCAAGCCAGTCTTTATTAAATTGGCAGTTTCTTGTCTTAACTTTTTTCTTTGGTGGTGTATTTGGTGTTTCTGCTTCACCCTCATCGCTCATACTTTACGATTATTTAGATTTATTACTGAATTAACAACACACAACCACAACGAACGTATAAATCAACTAAACTAAAAAATAAGAACGCAACACCGCGCCGTTCACAAAGATATATAACTCGGTAAATCCCTGGAAAATAGGCCAAAAATTCGCAACGAATCTGCCATCTTGTAGTGTAATGTAGAAATTAATAAATAAACAATAAATGCGGCTACCCATCAATAGATGGCAGACCGTGTTGTGGTTTCTTGAGCGATTTCATTATTGCTCCTAGCAGCTTTTCCAAATTCGGTGAAGTATCTATTGAGATTGTAAGAAAACCGGCCTTTTTTGGAGGCTAACCGGCACCCGGCTTTGTTAGTAGAAAACCGGCCAGGCCGGTGGAAAACCGGCCAGGTGGCAACCTTAGCTGTGTGGTTTTAAGCACACCCATTTTCTTGTTATGTAGAAGCATGTGGTCAAATAATTAAACGGTTTCCTTTAAAGAATAATTTCAAATTTTATATTCTATTTAATGTATGTTACTTATATATTGTTGTAAATAATAAATAAAAGAAGTTATTCCTAAAAAAGCTGTAAATTCTTTAATCTACCGATATTTTCTATAATCTACCGAATATTGCCGACGTTTCTACCGTTCTAGTAAGAGTCAGGGTTACCATCACTGATTGTAAGTAGCGTTTTACTTGCTTGAGACTTTACGTTACGCCACTGTGAATTCTTCATAGAGAGCGAAATTAAGAAAATACATCAACGTAACTCTTACTGGGCCAGCAAAGGTTAATGCGTCTGTTATTATTTATAAGTAACATGACATTTAACAATAAAAACAATAAAACATTACGATATCCACACATACTTATACATACATTATATTACATTCCAAGAAATGATTGATAAGAAACACGAAATCGCAAAATTATATAACGGCCAACGGTAAATAACACACACGGTGGGGAATTTCTTTTTGCAATGTGAATATGTATGTAATTTAGATGTAATCATTGATAACAGTCGATGAATGGAACTCAATCCTGCAATCAATAACACGAATGTACCTTGTTGTCTAGTCAGCAAACCGTTTAAAATTCCGCCACTTGCATTAAATGGAAGTTGCGACAGACTTAAAAGAAACGCTCGACATTGCTTCTGAAGGTAGTTGTTTTCATTCAGCAGACTGGCGAGTTATATTCGTTAGTTTGAAGTCAGCCGGTCCGATAGATGTTAAACAACGTCTAGCTTCTAACATTCATGTCTTTGCTTTGGAACGCATACTTTAACAGTGTCTATAATAGATGTAACCGACGTGTTTTATAATTAAACAGTACAGTGATTTAGAATTCAATGTCGTAAAGAGTGCATAAACAATTAGTTCCTTTAAAATAATGGCCAAACTACAATAATAATTTCAGTTTAAGTACTCTTTCCTTCAACTTATAAAATTAGTTATAATTGTTAACGTTTAAAATAGGTAAGTTATTATATTATTAAGGTACTGAACGTAAATTCAATAAATTAACTTTGCTAGATGTTTAGAAACTAAAGGTAAATCTAATATAGGTGGAAAACCAACTTATTAAAAATAAATTGTAATAATTGCAATTTACAAACAGAGAATATTGATTATTTGTTTGATTGTGTAAGGTATTTAAATGTTTAAAGGTTAAGGTTCTTCTTATCTGTGTATTTCTCAAAACACGTGATATTGTAAATTTGTATAAATTTGTTATATCTAGAATAATATAAAGATTTCTCAAGAAACGATTTCTAATTTGCGCAGATTTGAAAAAAAACATTAATAATTTCTAATTTGATTTGGTATAGTATTTAGAAAAACTGCAAAAATACCAAGTTTTATATTGCAGGATGTATTCGTAGTCATTAATAAAAGTAAATAATTGCATTAAAACAACTGACGCAATGCTTAATAAATCATCTACTACTCTACCGTGATATCATAAAGTTTCTAGGATGAATATGGAATAATTGAAATAGAAAACATATGTCTGAACTTGAGTCGTATTATCATGCTCGTAACACAACGTTAACTTTTGAAAATTATTTTGATAGTGTCAGCGTGATCTTCTGTGAATGAAATCGAAAAAATCTAGTAGGTGGATGTCACGTTTTGTTTGCACAAATTATAACTTTAATCGTAGTATTTTATAATTATTCTGCTTCTTTTGACTTTTAATGTAAGCATGTACCTACCATGTTATGTTTTAATAGAATATAAAATAAAAAATACAAACAAAACAAAATTATGTGTATTACAAAAAAGAAAAAGACAACGAAACAGAGTTATAAAAACTGCTCGAAATGACTACCTCCAACCATTAGATAAGAATCAAGTCTTCGTCTCATAGATTGGCGCAAACGTTCAAATATTCCGGGTGTGTTTTGGATTGTCTCGTAGCCTGCAATGATGGGATTCCTTAAATCATTTACACATTCAATGGCGGTTGGATAAACCAAGGATTTAAGGTGACCCCAGGTGCAAAAGTCCAAGAGGTTTAAGTCTGGTGATCTGGGAGGCCATGGTTGAGGTCCTGCTCGGCCTATCCAACGATTTGGATACACGTCGTCCAAGTAATGACGAGCAGTTATGCTAAAATGGGCAGGTGCACCATCGTGCATAAACCACAATCGTGGTCGAATACCTAGTGGAATATTTCCAAGTAAAATGGGAAGATGCTCCTGGAGAAAATTTGTATAGGATACCAGTGGCGGCTCGGGGTGGTTCACATAGGGAGTGCATAATTTCAAAATTAAAAAGTATAATACAAGAACACTTACACAATCTTAATAAGTTTCACCGACATACTGTTCCAGACAGGTACTATTCATTGTACAGTTTGTTTTCGAAGCACCCCTACATATATTTTATTTAGCCAATAGTATATTTTATTTAAAATTCTTCTCGAACTGTTTTTTACACAAACTCAAGAGCGAGAAAGGTAATAATACTATTCTGATTTCACATTCATACGTCAATTTTCAAAAAACTGTTCCGCCATTTTGTTCTTTTGACATTTTCATCTTGGATTTGTGATCGGCGACCTAAGACACCCGCGTATCTAAAATTTCACATTTATACATCAATTTTCAAAAAATCTTCCGCCATTTTGTTTTTTTTTGACATTTTGATTATGGATTCGTGATCGGTGACCTAAGACACCCCCATATGTAAAATTTCACATTCATACGTCAATTTTCAAAAAAGATCTTCCGCCATTTTTTTTTTGACTTTTGATTTTGGATTTGTGATCGGCGACCTAAGACACCCCCGTATCTAAAATTTCACATTTATACGTCAATTTTCAAAAAATCTTCCGCCATTTTTTTTTTTTGACATTTTGATTATGGATTCGTGATCGGTGACCTAAGACACCATCGTATCTAAAATTTCACATTTATACGTCAATTTTCAAAAAATCTTCCGCCATTTTGTTTTTTTTGACATTTTGATTATGGATTCGTGATCGGTGACCTAAGACACCTCCATATCTAAAATTTCACATTCATACGTCAATTTTCAAAAAAATCTTCCGCCATTTTGTTTTTTTTGGACATTTTGATTTTGGATTTGTGATCGGCGACCTAAGACACCCCCGTACCTAAAATTTCACATTTATACGTCAATTTTCAAAAAATCTTCCGCCATTTTGTTTTTTTTGGACATTTTGATTTTGGATTTGTGATCGGCGACCTAAGACACCCCCGTATCTAAAATTTCACATTTATACGTCAATTTTCAAAAAATCTTCAGCCATTTTTTTTTTTTTTTGACATTTTGATTATGGATTCGTGATCGGCGACCTAAGACACCCCCGTATCTAAAATTTCACATTCATACGTCAATTTTCAAAAAAATCTTCCGCCATTTTGTTTTTTTGACATTTTGATTTTGGATTTGTGATCGGCGACCGAAGACACCCCCGTATCTAAAATTTCACATTTATACGTCAATTTTCAAAAAATCCTTCTGCCATTTTGTTTTTTTTGACATTTCGACTTTGGATATGTGATCAATGACACCACAAAAACTGCCAAGTGCCGAATTTTACTTTAATCAGAAGAGATAAATTTCAGCTAGCTCCGCCCACTCTGCATGTATGCGTAATTGTTTAAATAAAATTATTACATAAGGGCACATCAATGTTAAAAACAATCCTTTTCCCCATTAAGGAAACTGGGCATACGCGTCCTGGAATTATCGTATTTTAATTCAAATCATTATTAAAATATTAATCGACCCCTGTACATACATAAAAATATTAAATCAAGCGGGACCGTTACGTATTATGTGGAAATGCAGAACCAACAGCGGTGAGCAGACTGGGAATCTTGCTCACAGACTATGTATTATACGATATGGAAGTAGAACAAAATACAGTTCTTAGCTCATGGGTATGTTTCTCTCGGTGGAAGTGGTAAACATTCGAATAGTTTATATCCGTGCGCTGTTAGTCGTCATTATATCTGTGACGACGATCGGTGAATGTAGGTTGTTACGCGTGCCGCACACGCCACGTTCCTGTTCAATAACTATGTATACGTAATAAATAAATACTTTTACAGTTAGTCGCCGCTTGGTTTGTTTTGTTTCAAAATTCCAGGGGGTGCAATTGCTCACTTGCTCTCATTAAAGAGCCGCCACTGTAGGATACACCATTTAGCCTCAACGATAGAAAATACGGACCAATAAAATTATCGCCAATAATTCCGACCCACACGTGTGAAAAATCACATTGGTACCGACCTTCTTGAATTGCATGTAGGTTATCTTCGGCCCATAGATTGTTGTTATGAATCCCTTGTCTTGAAAAGTTGGATTAGTCAGTGAATAATACGTTTTCTAAAAATTGAGCATTTTGGGTAATCATTTGAAGACACCATTGACAAAAGTGTACTCGATGGGGAAAATCTCGCGGCAAAAGTGCCTGGACTCGTTGAATATGGTAAGGATATAATTGGTGATCCTTTAAAATTCGCCGGATTAGTTTATTGCAAACATTTAGTGTGTTATCAATTTGCCTTGTACTTAATTCCGGACGATCTTCAATCATATTAACACATTCGCGGACAGGACTACAGATCTCTAGGGACATCTCTGCAAATGCAGACAATATTTAACTGTTCAAAGCGACATGTCCGCAATGGCAGGAAGTGCAAACTGACGATGAAAATTCTGGTGGTTCAGATAGTACTAGTAAAGAAAATTCAGAATCTGAAGAGGACCCTTTTGGAGGGGATGATGACAGAGATCCAGATTATTGTCCAGTTGATGCTGAAATGGTATCGAGAAGAGACGCTCGTTTTCGAGCTTTTGACTTAGAACCTGAAACTGGAAGTTTAGGATCAGAAGATTCTGTTGGTGGCGATTTTGGAGACACTGTTGAAGAAGTTTATCCTGACAGTGATGACGACGAATGGGTGGATATAACTGATGAAATCCCAAAATTCAACTTTGATCAAAGCTCTGCTGGCGTAAAGCTGCACTTCGATAATCCTCCATCTCTTACTGAAGTTTTCAAATCTTTGTGGACACAAGAAATCGTGGATTTGCTTGTAAAGAATACCAATTGTTATGGCAAAAAATTGGAAAATTCCAACAAACCTAAACCTAAACATTGTAAATTCTCTGTATTTACAGAAACGAACTCTGAAGAATTGTACAAATTCCTTTGTCTTTGCATACTTCAAGGTTAAGTCCATTTTCCAACTTTACGAAAATTATTTTCTCTTGATTCATTATACTACCATTCTGTATTTTCTTATACAATATCAGGGAGACGCTTTGAACAACTCCTTCGATGTTTTAATTGCACTAATGAAAATGAAAACACTGATAAGCTCAATAAAATAAGTCAGCTGCTGAAAATGTTGATTGAGAATTTTCAAAAAGCTTATTCACCCAATGAAGCTCTATCTTTGGATGAATCTCTGCTATTACACAGAGGACGCCTTAGCTTCAGCTAATACATAAAAGGGAAAAAAGCAATCTGTGGCATAAAATTCTTTGAGTTGTGTTCCTCCGATGGCTATAATTACAACATAGAAATATACAAAGGCAAACAAGTTCAAAATGATAATGTATCAAAACCTGAATCTTTAGTTTTTCGACTGATAAGTCCCTTCTTAGACAAAGGACATCACTTGATAATGGATAAGACGCACACCACTGGAACATTGCGAGCAAACGGAAAAGAAAACCCGAGGGCTGTTACAACAAAAAAAACGAAGAAGGGTGAGCATATTTGGTTACGGAAGGGTAAAGTGTACGTGTCTAAATGGAAACATAAAAGGGAAGTGTTATGTATTTCAAACAAAATTTCACCCGTGTTTGATTACGGTAAATAACTCCTATGGACAAGAAATAATAAAGCCAGACGAAATCAACCAGTATAACCTCAATGTGTCTGGGGTAGATAGGTGTGATCAGCTGACGTCGTACAATAGCTGTCCTAGGAAATCCGTCAGGTGGTACAAAAAAGTCATATTCCATTTCTTAGATGTAACGATTGTAAACAGTTTACTACTGTATAGAAAGATAAAAAAATGGAGTTATTAGCTTTCAAAGACTTTATAATAAAAAGTCTCCTTGGTATTTCAGAAGTGAAAGATGGCAGAACGCTGGTAAAGAGGGGACCTATAAATTGCCTCAGTTCTACCAAGGCAAGAAAGGCACCAGATGAACAACATGTGCCAGAGAAAATTCCTGCACCTGAAAATTATAAAAGAAAAAGATATTTTTTGCGGTGCAGGCAATGTTCTTCACAGGGCAAAAAAGGGCAGACTTCCTGGCCCTGTAGAGGTTGTGAAGCAATGCCGCCTCTATGTGCGGGAGAATGTTTTGAAATATATCATTCCAATAATAATAATAATAATTAGATGTTTGGCTGTTTCTTGTTTTTCATAGGATTATGCTTGTTTCATTTTGGTCGATATAAATAAAACTTTATTTTTCATAGTATGTTACGATATACTGGGGTGTCTCTACAAGGTGCGGAAAAAACGCTACCACACATTTCTGAGGGCAAAATATGACGATCTAACCCAACTTACCTCAGTCCAAAAGTGGATGCTTTCGGAGATACAGAGTGTCAAAAGTTCAATTTGGTTTTAGTTTTTTATAAATAATTTCTGTAATGATTGGTATATTGTCACAATATTTGGGTAGGGGGGGTTTCGTGGGGTAAAAAATTTAAATCTGCTCTCATTTTCATTGCAAAATGTAGAGGGCGCCACCTGCGGCATATTGTATCCATTTAAAACGTAATAACTTTTTTGAGACACACTGTATTTAACTTTTAAATAAAAATTCTTATTCTCCAATGTTTTTTACCTAGAAAAGGTATACCTGGTAGGAGTTGATTGGAGCAGCCGTTTATGAGTAATCTGGATATAAAAAACTCATTCCGTATATGGACACATATGCTTCTGTAATTTGGGTGTTATTCTTGTGGCAATTCAATGCAATGGTGTATCCACTTTTGGACTGAGGTAAGTTGGGTTAGATCGCCCTCAGAAATGTGTGGTAGCGTTTTTTCCGCACCTTTTAGAGACAGCCTATATGTTTATCCTTACATGTTACCAAATGCGTAGCACAATTCCAAAATATGTGGTATGCATATGCAGAGGCGTTTCAAGAAAACAAAATTTTTAATTTGTTGGGACATGTCTGCTATTGCAGACTTCTATTTTTTCAAAAAAAAAACAACTTTTTTTACAATCTTGTCATCAACTATCACATAAAAATGTAAGCGAATTGAACTGTCATTTATCACATAAAAATCAAAGCGACTTGACATCCAATTACTAGATTTTTTCGATTTCATTCACAGAAGATACGTCCATGCACGATATTGTATTTTATTTTTTTAATAAGAAACTATTGTTTTTACGGAAAAAACACAAGGACTAAAAAAGTTAAGCACTAAATCATCCTTTTCAAAGGATATTTTTAAATCAAGAAATTTTATTTGTTAAAGAGGTCTGGTAAAAAAAGGAATAGGGGTTGCATGTTTCACCCCTCTAAAAGATCACAACAAAATTATGAAAATATACATAAGTAGCCTTTTTACTTTCTTATACGTAGTATAAGGAAGTATTGTGATGATGAAAATTTTCGACCTGGAGATTTTTGCAGATGTCCACGTTTTGAGGTCCCCTGATACCAAAAAAGTGGTTTTTAAAAAATGACTGTGTGTGTGTGTGTCTGTCTGTCTGTCTGCCTGTGTGTGACCACGATAGCGGTCAAACCGCTGGAGATATCAATTCCAAATTTTGTATTTACGTGTATAATCTCCCTCTTGAGATCTGATTAGTTTTTCAGTAAAATCGGTAGACCGGAAGTAGCAGTTTACATCAGTGAAAAATCGAATTTTGCAAATATTTCGTCAAATACTAAGTTTATACAAATTTATAAAGAATTCATATGTACTTAAAATTAAAATTGAGAACAATTTTATCTAAAAAGTTTTTCGAAATTCCTACCGGAAGTAGGTCTTTTACTCTTATCGAAAATCGGTTTTTTGCGAATATTTCGTAAGTCAAGCTTTTTAGACAGGTACGTTACGTGTATAAAAGTATTTAAAACATAGTTTTCAATATCTTTTGTATAAAAAAGATTTCAAAATTCGGACCGGAAGTAACACTTTTACTCTTACCGAATAGCGATTTTTGGCAAATATGTCGTAAATTATGCATTCTATATATATTTATTAAGAGTACAAAAGTATTTAGAGTTATATTTGCAATATTTTTTGTATACATGAAATTTCAAAATTCGGACCGGAAGTAGCACTTTTACTCTTAGCGAGTAGCACTTTTTTTCGAATATCTTGCAAAGTATGCATTATATAGCGATTTATTAAGAGAATAAAAGTAGTTAGAATAGGATTTTGAATAAGTTTTGTATAAAAAAATTCTTGAGATTGTATAGTTTGAAACGCTCATACGTATAAGAAAGTCGTGTGGTGGCCACACCTCATTTTTATTGGTAGAACACGCCCACAATTTCTTTAACTCTTAGCAGTTTTAAGAAAAGGAAAAACAGTTTTTATATCATTTTTGGAAGCGTGTAACTTTTCAAGGACAAGCATAAGAGTTCGTGTGTACATGAAAGACTCCCTTTAATTTTTGACAAGAAATCACCCTCTGAAAACTTCCCCACTTATTTGAAAACACCCTGTATATGATCTTCGTTAATTTCTTTCTCAATCATCTGGAGTTACTGCTGATAATGTTAAACAAAAATTTGAAGCAGTGCTAGATAACAATCCAGGATTTCGTCACTTTCGTACTGTACGCCTAATTTTTGACTCGTTTACTGGTGAAGAAGTACATTTTTTCTCCCCGCGGATAAATGTGCCGGTACTAAATAAACTTTATGTACTTTAAATACATTCCTATTACAACGATAGATGATGAACGATCGTTTTCAATGTAGGTATAATTGTATTTACGGTGACAGGCAATAATTAACACTTCGACATATGAAACAATGAATAGTGATTTACTTTCATTTGACCTCTCAACGTGAACTTGTCTATTATTTTAAATCTTTTTGAAATTTTAATATCTGAAATAATAAAAAACTCGTTTTTTAGTATATTTTGCGCAGTCGTTCCTTAGAAAAGTCGCCATAAACGGCTTGTTTTCATCTTGTTTTCTAAACATAACCTCGCCCGTTACTTTTTTTTTACAACACTTACACGGTGTTGTAATACATCGTGGAATTTAAAATCTCATTATGATTTATAGCAAATAAGTCTTGGAGTTGTTTGTTTCCAATTATATTCTAATTCGTTACAGAATTACATAATCTTATTTGTGTGTTCTAAGCTTTAAATGACAGTTTAATGAATATACGTATACGTAGACATCAGTTTAAAAATTGTTATATAATAAAATGAATCAGAGTATTGAAAAACAAAGACATCGTATTCTTAATATGAGTTATAAGCAAAATATGTAATTTAATGAATGAATGGACCGGACGTTAAAAGCAAAAATATCTTTAGATACCGGTGTGAAGTTAGCAGCCAATGCCAGCAACGAATTTTAGTGCGGTTCGCTGTATCATGAAGGCGGCAAATCGTTCAAGCACTGTGTGTTTATCTTCGATTCTTCAGTTGTTAAGTATCATCTAGTACAGCAATGTTCACTATAGGTTGCTAATGACCACATGATTCTCTTCGAAGCAGTAAAAATTCAGGGGTTTCGATAATGAAAAAGAAATATTTTCGTTGTTATAAGATATACACCCTCGACATGTCAGTTATTAACTTCAGTGCCATGATGAAATTTTCACAGTAGGTTTCTATCAACCAAAGGAACATATATGCGGAAAGATTTTTTCAAAAATCAGATGCCACGGGGATGAAAAATATATTTTGTTTGTTATAACAGATACACCCACAAAATTTCCGTTATTAGCTTTTGTGCTACGATGAAATTTTCACAATAGATTTCTATCAACCAAAAGAACATATTCGCAGAAAGAAATTTTCAAAAATCAGAGGCCTTAGGGATAAAAAAAATATTTTCGTTGTTATGATCGATATACATCCCGACATTTCCGTTATTAGTTTTCGTGCCATGATGAAATTTTCGCAGTAGGTTTCTATCAACCAAAGGAGCATATCCGCAGAAAGAGATTTTCAAAAATCAGAGGTCTTGGAGATGAAAAAAATATTTACGTTTTTATAACTAGGGCGCGGACATGACCGGTTTAAACTACGACGAAGTTACAACGGAGCAAAGAAATAATGTAAACAACACACGCTTACTGAATAGCACAAATTCATATGGTGAACTGCAACATCTGCTTACGCCCGAGAAGTGCCCGAGAATGAGAGCAAAAAATGCTCATAAAATAAAAAAAATATGAGTAAAACCCTTTTTTCATCGGCGTAGATAGGAGCGTGAGGGTTTTTTAAAATTTATTATATTTACCTTATATTTCGCAAGAGAAATAAAATTTTCATTCATACTTACGTCAATTTCGTTTTTTCATTGTTTTGACTGTTAATTACGTACTTCGTAATTTTTGAAATAATCTGTTTAATACCGGTTTATTGAATCGACGTCTCTCAATTATCTAGACATAAGTGTGCACTGGATTTCGTTTAGTTTCAATAACATACGCGTACATTTTTAGTTATCATTTATTTAGATCTAGAACGTTGTTTATGTTACCATTTCTGATATGAAAATGAATCGTCAGTGTTTCCGAAATTTATTACAAAGTCTGTAAAATATCGTTACAGAATGCCAAACTATCGCACGTTCGTCACTTAGCTTTGCTAAAACATACACAGAAATAGTTTTTATGCAGAGAATTTCGATAGTTTACAAAATTTCGTCACATGTTGAAATGACGATGCTCGAAGTATTTCTGAGTGCAAGGAACTAACACAAATCGGCATTGCGGCAATTGTGTACCTATGCTAAATACGCTGAAATAAAAGAATATTTCTAGTACGCATCTATAACCCGTTGCGATGTAGAAGGGACGTTTTCTATCTACAAGGATGTACTTAATTCAAAGAGAACAAGTCTTACAGAAGAGAAAATGGACAAATAATAAGGTATTTTGTATTTTATAGATCACCAGCCACTTGTTATCCAATTATATAAATAAAATTAAAACCTCTTTAAAAATACAACATTTCAATAGTGCGCCCATGGGCGATGAGTCATCAACCGCTCGTGTCCGCCCCCTATTAATAATGTAGGTATATATATGTAGGTATATTAGTTTATTGTCATATTGTAAAAGTTATTTTAGTAATTGTATAAAAAATATACATTCTGAAGACGCAAACATTATAAATATAGGCGTAATCCCTAACATTAGTCAAAGATTAAGTGTCAAACGCATGTCTACTAAAACAACATAGTGTAATTTTGGCTTTCGACAGTGCTTCGCGGAATTAAAAAACAAAATATAGAAGCTCAAACGTAACGTACGATAGGTTATCGTTTGAATGAACCTTGCGATATTCTTGTTGTCCTCCAAGTAATTTTTTATCTGTTGTTTCTATCAGTTACTAATTTCTGATATTTAAATACAGGGTGAGTCATCGCCGCGGGGAAGGCAGATTGTGACTTTATGGGAAACGATATTTTGAGGCGGTGTTGTTTCTGTGATGATTTTAAAATGACTTTGTACTATACAGAGTGTTCCATAAATTAGCGACTAACCATAGCTACAGTTCTGGAAATGGAACATCATGCATATTATTCCTCTTTTATATTCAAACGTTATAAGATAGTATAAGTCTAAAATTTAAAGTTTTTGACATTTTCCTGAAAAATTCAATGTTTTTATAAAATTATATTTCTCGAAAACGACGTATTAGACGGACACAATTTTTGGTAATGTTGTTCATAATAAAAGGTCCTCATACAAACAAATTCATTTTTTTGCAATTACTATAGTAGAATTTGAGGAAAACTGGATTAAAGTTAGATAATAAATTTTTGTCTAAAAGTGAATTTTGGAAATTACGTTATGTGATATGGATCCTGCATTAGTTCTATGGAATATCTTAGATGCAAGTTGATGTAACCATAGCATTTGCAATATTGCGTCCTTTAGCACTACTTAGTTTCCTCTACTAACCCTAATATGTTTATCGTTCATAAGTCTTAATTTAATCGTACATCGGGGCAAATAATATACAATGAAAAAAGTGCATAAATACAAACTCTATTAAAATTACAAACATTCACGTTAAACACAGAAAAATCCAATATAATATAAACCGATAGCGAGGAACTAGTGACGTCTCGGTCGCCAGTGAACTGGAAAACGTTGGAGCATAGGGATTGGACCATCGTTAGTTGTTCATCGTCCTTGCCCTGGAATACTAGGAATTGCCATGAGAATGACGTTCTTATTTGTTTGTTGTTTGTATGATTCCTTTATTAGGTCTTCACTGGAATATTGTTCTATTGTTCTGAGTCCTTGTTATGTTATGAGCATTTGTGTAGATAATTCGGTTTCACGTCCTTGCAATCGAGGAGGACTATTTCTGGAATTATTTTCTTACACAGGTTAATAATGGTGAGCTATTGAATTATGTCTTATTGGAATTATTGCGTTTCTGTTGGCCGCAAGCTGGGACTAGAAGCCGGCCAATATTTATATACTTTCAGCAAACACTCATCGTTATTTTTTCACTGGTTCAATGTGTAGAATTGCTAACGCTTTATGTTCAGATATTAACTTATTTAAAATATAGTGTGTAGGTCTACACTCAAACCGGGGAATCAGTTTATGCACGTCATACCTAATGTATGACGTTAGTTTTTGCAATGTTGCCAATTGTAGGCCGCCTTAATTTGAATTTATATATAGATACTTCAGTTTATGTTCATGTATGTTTCAAATGTCAAACTGAAATTTTAATTTAAGGCTAGAAGCAACGTATACCTATGTCTATAATGATTATGTTGATCGTTCTAAATTGCGAAGAAAAGAAAAGGATGAGTTTATATATTAAAATATTGTTCAGGCAATTATACTTGTACTGCACATGTAATTAGGTACATAATATAATTTAGATTATGACATGTTGAAAATTATAAAAAGTAACAGTTTGTTATCATAGATCATTCAAAAATATATATTTCTGATTTGCAATTTAAAATTTAGTAATTAATAATGAAAATTATAAACAATAATATATTTTAACCACTAAAATGTATTACAATTTGTTCGCATTTCTTATCTTAAAATGTTTAAGTAATTATGTAGAACATTAAATTTGATATTATGTAGTATATAAAGAGACACAACAAATTAAACCGAGTCTGAATCACAAGTGATCACCTAAATATATAATTAATTCAGGAGCATCGGCTTTGTCAAATCCCACTTCTCTCTCCCACCATTTTTGTACCCATTATTTCGTTCTTTTGTAAAATAGTCGATCAATGATGTAACTAGTATCTTGCTTTGCTTACATAAAGCTTTCGGCATTTTAATGCAGAAATATAATATGAAGATGCAAAACGAGTTCGTAAAAGAATTGATAACTTAGATTAGTACTAAATAGAAAGCAGCTAAACAAAAATAACAAGTATAGTGTGCTTCTGTTAAGTTAAATAATCCGATAATTACTAACACCTATAATATTTACAAAATAGTTCATTTAAAACAAAAATGTAGGTTATTAATAGTCTGATAGAAAGAGAATCGTCACATTCCTACTGTGTACACTTAGGCGTGTATTATGTGTTGCATACGTAAGTGTATTTTTATTAGCCATCTGGTTGCAAGTAGCAGCCGTATAATTTGTAAAACAAATTTATTGGATGATGGCACTACTATCGCAACGTATGTCTTAGATTGCAATCAAATTATTCACAATATTATTTCACAAACCAGACCGTTTTTTTTTGTGACTGAAATTTTTGTCGTAGTTTTCCAATACCAGACATAACTTGTTTTGAGATAATATAAAAATGAAATGTTAGCTGAGAAAAAGAATTTTATGACCTCATACACGATTTAATAGAATATGTGTCTATTTTGAAATCATTGACATTTACCCTAACTTGCCTAAATTGTAAAAATGCAAATAACGTCCATACAAGAATAATAGGAATGGTTGTTCTATAACATACTGTTACATTTAATGTCTGGAAATATGAGATTGTGATGGATCGTCATAAATACGTAATTGCTTACGTGCATTAACTGACTCGGTTTAAGTATAAGAACTTTTATACAGTGTAACCTGAAGGGAACCCTTTCATTATTCCTTTCCTTAACATTAACGTTGTTTCTTTATGTTCTCATTATTACGCATTAACGAAGATTTATATGTTATCTGTGTATAATTATTTACGCATTGTGCACCCTTTCCTATTTATTTGTATTAATCTGAAATAAAATAGCTAATACTGTTGGATAACAAACTATTATTATTATTATTATTATTGTCATATATTATATACCCAAACGCAATAATATTTTATGATGCACTGAAACGATATAATACGTATCATAAGTACCTAGTTAACAATGTGCATCAAGATCATTCCGGAAAGTGGCTGGCGTGGGACTTTGTCACACAATAATCCGAACATCTTAAATGATCCTAAGTAGGTTGTATTCATAAATAACTCCCTCACAAGAACCCAACAAGAAATTATTTACCCACTATAAAGTTAAAATTCGTTCAGGCATGATAAAGATTAAGTTATTTGTGAAAAGGACATCCCGTTTTAAGATCGCTCGGATGACATTTACGCTTACGCTTTAATATAGCTAAAAACGCTAAGGGCACATTGAATACCGTGTCTTTGCAAATATACGTATTCTAACGTCCCTGACCTAGTCCGGTTGTGTATTTAAGAAATGGCAAAAGACTCAAGATGCGAGATGTGTTCATTGAAAAATAAGAAATTGAATTGTGGTTTATGGAAATAATATGCATATCTGATTGACAATTGATGAACATACTGACATAGTTGAACATTTTATATGTTAACTCAACATTAGAAATATTATTCTTGGCAGATAGGATTAATACACATTGAGAAGGATACATATATTGATAATTATAAATAAAAAAATGAGGTGTGGCCACCACACGACTTTCTTATACGTATGAAAGTGTTACTTCCGGTCCGAATTTTGAAATTTCATTTATACAAAAAATATTCCAAATCCAACTCTAAATACTTTTGTACTCTTCATAAATATATATAGAATGCATAATTTACGACATATTTGCAAAAAATCGCTTTTCGATAAGAGTAAAAGTGGTACTTCCGGTCTGAATTTTGAAATTTTTTTTATACAAAAGATATTTAAAAGTATGTTCTAAATACTTTTATACTCTTAATGTACTTGCCTAGAAAGCATGACTTGCGAGATATTCGCAAAAAACTGATTTTCGATAAGAGTAAAAGACCTACTTCCGGTAGGAATTTCGAAAAACTTTATTAAAACAATTTTTCTCAAATTTAATTTTGAGTACATTTGAATTCTTTATAAATTTGTTTAAACTTAGTAATTGACGAAATATTTGCAAAATTCGATTTTTTCACTGAAGTAAACTACTACTTCCGGTCTGCCGATTTTGCTCAAAATCTAATCAGTTCTCAAGAGGGAGATTATATTCGTAAATACAAAATTTGGAATTGATATCTGCAGCGGTTTGACCGCTATCGTGGTCACACACACACACACACACACACAGACACACAGACACACAGACATTTTTTAAAAACCACTTTTTTGGTATCAGGGGACCTCAAAACGTGGACATCTGCAAAAATCTCGAGGTCGAAAATTTTCATCATCACAATACTTCCTTATACTACGTATAAGAAAGTAATATACTGTTACTTATGTAGATGTTATGTGTACAAGGTAGTATCAAAATGTTTCGAGGTTAGTTTTGTAACGCGTTAATAGGGGAGACCGGGGGAATGGTGGCCCCTTAAGCGTTTTCCATAATTGTAGCCTTATTAATAATCAGATTTTGTTCAAGTTTCAATAAAAGGCCACCGGTATTATTGTGCAACATACTCTCTTAAAATATTCATTAAAAGTCGATAATTAAAAATCGGAGGACAATTTTTTTGGATCTTTAACAGGGCCACTGTTACCCCAGGCCTTTGGGGTAATGATAACCGATGGCTGCTATTACCCCAATAAATAACTTGTGATCCATCAGTATCCTTTATTTTTATCCAGATATATAAACAACAAAATAAATGTATTTTTGCTAAACAGAACTTAAAATATATTGTAAGAGAAGCTTAAAAAAAACGAATAATATATTTAGGTAATTATGAAAAAAATTATTGGCAAAAATCACAAATGAAATTATTTTTTTCTGCACCGGTACAAGCTTTATGAGCCCAACCACTACACATTACACATCTCAACCATATTTCTCTATTTTTACCGAATTCGCCGCATATTATACAAATATCTTCGTTGACTTCTTTATCCTGTTCATCATTATCATTATCTTCTTCTTCGCTTAAACTAATCAAGCTCTTCTTGGTTACTGCAACTTTACATTTTCTTGGCATTTTGCACCGTTTTGAATTACCAGTATCAGCGCTATTTTCTTTGAAGGTATTTCTTTTTTCAGGTCGCTTTTTAGTGTCTATTTTCTTTTGTTTCTTCGCTTCCTTATCTTCCAGAACTGATTTGTTGGGAGTTGACGTAACGATTTCAGAATGTTGCTTTTTATATCTCTTTGATGAAGTGGTGGATTTTGATGGACCGGGCAGAGGTAAAATGGAATGAAAAGATACATCTGGGCTGTTTATTTGATCTGTCAGATTGTTAATTAATTGTACACTTTCCGGACTTCTATGCCTAATATCGTTAATGCCTGTTGCTGGATGATTTTCACTTACAGGCTGTATTTCCTCCCTTTCGCTTTCATTATGGATTTCTGCTGGTGCAAAGTCTTCATCATGAAACACTTCAGGATTTATTGGGTAAATGCCTGTTACTCTGAATCCGTTAATGGCCTTTTCTGGAGTCGCGATTCTGCTATAAGCATTTTGAAAAAGCTCAGGCACTTCAAAGGGGGTAATCTTTTCGTGATGATGTGCTCTTAAATATTTATCACATTCGCTACTGTAAGCTTTCTTAAGTGGTGAGTAAAAAGAAACGTCCAATGGTTGCAGTTTGTGAGATGTATGTGGAGGGATAGTTAGCAAAACAATGCCATTTGCTTTGCAAAAGTTATACGCCGCTAGGGTAGAATGTGTCGAGTGATTGTCCATGACTAATAAGACAGGGTCTTCGTTAGAGGATTTCACAAATTGATGAAAATGGTGAAGCCATTCCAAGAATAACTCTTCGGTAATCCACCCTTTGTCAGAACAACAGTAGACACACTTCCTGGAGGACCATTTCTTTTGAGCTGTGGATTCATGCGCTTTCGCGCAAATATAAACATTGGTGGTATATATATTCCGGAGGCGCTAAAAGCGCACATCACGGTAATGTTTTTTCCTCTCTCCCAGCTAGTAACAAAACACACCTGTTTTTGCCCTTTAGGAGCTAATATTCTATTAGGTGTTTGGACTGTTGTAATTCCTATCTCATCTGCATTAAAAACTCTCGCAGCCGAAAATTTAAATTTGGTCTGAACTTTATCTAAGTTTGAATAAGACAGAGACACTTCTTTTCTATTAAACGACGTGACCCGATTAATACTGGTTGCTTCCGGTTTTCTTATTGAAATATTCGGGTTTCTCCGTAGGAAACCATGAAGCCAATCGTCTCCTGCAGTCTCCTTTTCATTATTGAACGGATGCTTCAAGTTTTTTTTTTAGCATAATCGAACGCACATTTTTTTATTTCTTGGCGCGAAACCCCATAGAAAACTTTGGACAATTTAATCACATGCTCTGCTAGTGTCGTTTCTTCTTCTATTGAAAATACGGCCTTACGACCTAAAGAAGGACTTGATACGTCATTTGCTTTTGACCTACTCTGAATAGTGCTTCTAGGTATTCCGAAAGATCGGCTGACTTCTCTAATAGGCCTGCCGCTTCTTATTGCTTCCAAGGCAGCAGCCATGTTGTTTGCAGTCCAAGAAGTATTTTCTGTTTTTCGGTGATAAATTCGAGGCATCTGAAACAATCGTGTACCTACCTATATATGGGGTAATGATGGCCGAGCGCAGTTACCCCACAACAAGTGGTCGTGATTACCCCAAAAAACATACAATTATTCAAAATCACGCCACACAAACTATATAGGTTATAACAGTATTTTCGGCTTGGAATTACATTTTGTACGTGTTAAACATACAGCAACATAAAATTGAATCAATTATTATACAACAAACGATGTCCTTACCTTTATAGAATACCACAAACTTTGTAGAAGAACGACGAAAATTTTCTAAACAAGGTTTACACCAAGACTGTTTAGCGGAGCACTACCAAACTACGTCTAACACTTCATCTACATCATAAGAGATGGCGCACGAAGTCTCGACTTTAAATATGAAGTAATTTTTCCAGAAACCGCTGGCCACCATTACCCCGGCGGCCGCTATTCCCCCGGTCTCCCCTAAGGCTGTATTACACTTATCAAGTTCTTGACCAAGAAATTGTCGGCAAGTTCTTGATCTAGTTATTGTTGCCCTTGGCTGTTTTACACCTATCAATTTCTCGACCAAGTTTTTAGGTTAACTAGCAGTACCAATAGTGCAAAAGTACGAAATAAAAAAAATTAATAAAGTTACCGAAGATTTGTGTTTGATATTGAATGTAAAAATAAGTGCACAAGAGATACAAAAGAAAATAAATAATTTACGCATACAATTCTTTCAAGAAGTATCAAATTAACATATCATTTTTAACAGTATTCTAAAATGGAATTTGTGTTTACATTTTACACAGTTGGCAAAAAACTTTATAACATGAATATTACTAGAAATCACTAAAAACTTGATCAAGTTGAGAAGAAAAATAGAACATGTTCTAAGCCACCAAGTTCTTGGCCAAGAAATTGATCAAGTCGACTTGACAAGTGTAATACACGACTTGTCGTCAATTTTAACTTGATCAAGTTCTTGGCCAATAACTTGGTAAGTGTAATACAGCCTATAGAGATGTCTAGGATGCTGTCAGATTGAAATCAAGATGGCCGCCTGTAGCCATGCTATAAAATTTGAAATACACTTATTAATCCACTACTAAGTAATATTTCTATTCTATAATAACATAAATATTAATTCAATTGATTTTGGATTACTTGGATGTCGTAAATAAACGTATTTGCTGATATTCATTTTATTTCTTTTATAAGTGTTTCTTAGGAAATTATCTGCTAGTAATCTTGACGTTATTAAATTACGCGAGCTACATTTTCCATATAATGTAAATTTAATAACGTATTGTTTGAAGGAAAACTACTTAAATAACTGGTTATTTTTACATCCACTGCATACCTTACTTACAATAAAATGTTCATTCAATAACAATATTATATTATTTGAAGAAAACACTTATGACATTGGAAAACACCAGCGAAAAAAAATATACATCTTGTTTAGAAAAGAAATTTTGGGATCAACATAAAATGTAGGCACAGAAATGATGAACTAAATAAAACACGTATTACTTTGTTATTTCACAATATAAAACTAAATGTGTGACTGCCGTTGGACCAATTTGGTCGTTATTAACAAATACTTATATCTAGTTGGTACAACGTAGCAAAAACGGTAATTATATATTAATTAGGAAAACCAGCATACAGAATACAAGAAAAGTATATACAGTGTGTCAATAAAGTAAGGAACTCCCTAAATATCAGCTTTAAAACATATCTCTAGCAAAAACGCTCAGACACGTATTTTTTTATTTTTGAAGGCGCATTTTCTTAGATTAAATTGAAGTATACAGGGTTATTAAAAAAGAAGATATGACGTTATCATGTGTTTTTTAAATGGAATACCTTGTATATTTTTAAGAAAATCAAAAGAGCTTCTCATGAAGATTTCAACGATATATGAGTTGTTGGTGATATCTTTAATATTTACTTGTAGAAATTGAAAAAAGACATTTGGTGGAACTACATGATAATTTTTGGTAATTTTAATCTTTGAACGATGTCATGACAGAATTGTCAGTATGGAAGGTGACGTCTTATCTAATTAGACAGTGACTAACCACCGTTAGTTTGTTTGGCCTTGCTTGTTATATAATGTTATATAATTGCCATTTCTTTTGATAAAAATGGGTCTAAGTGAGAGAAAACGGATTGAGATTCTTATGAATCTTATGATGATTGGTTATGGTGACCGAAGAAGGAGTACAGTGGAAGTTTGCGAACTATTTAATGCAGCGCATCCTAATCGGCAACCAATAACTCGCTCAACTGTAAGTAAAATACTTCTAAGTATGAGGAGTACGGAAATGTTAGGGATCTACCTAAAACTGGGCGACCAAAAGTGGATGATGAAACTAAGTTAAGAATTGTGCTACTCGTCAAGCAGCTTTAAACTTTAATTGCAGCCATGAGAGATTTAAGTATAGCAAGCGCGTAAATTTCTTACCATTGTTGGCAAAATGTAAGGTAGGTATTTTCAGAATCATTTGTTGTCGTCTGATTATTTTGTTTTATGTAGGCTGCAAACGTCGACTTAGCGCATTTGTTATTGAATTTCTTTAGATGTTCTTTAAAGCGATTATTAAAACTTCTACCAGTCTGATTTGCTTAGAGGATTTGTTTTAGCATTAGAAATGATATTAGCAACTTTTGCCTAAGGATTAAATGCTCATTTAATGTTATGTTTAGAAATAATGCTAGCAACTAAAAGAAACCCCATAAACAAATTTGGAGTCTATACAGGGTGTCCCAAAAATAAAAAGACGGAGTAGCAGGTATGTAAAGTCCAAACAGAAACAGGCCCAAATATACCGCAATAACCAAGAAATTAAAAATTTAATTTTCTATGTAGTTTTTTAGATAAAAAAAATACATTACGGACCTGGCACAGAATATATGTTTATAAATACACGTAAGAATGCTCATTTGTAAATAGAAACGAACACGCATTCATAGAAAAATACGCTTTTATTTGTATAAAACGGGAAAAAAAACGTCAAATCGACTCATTCATATAAAACATATTTTTTGCCAGATGGGCGACCCACTTTATTGCAGACAATAAAAGATTGTTTTTATTTTTAAAATGGGAAGGTTGTTGCTCTTTAATGTGTTTGTAGTCGGAAACAGCTGATTATTATTATTTTAGAATATTCAATAAATCGTAGTTTTTCTAGATTACAGTAAATATCAAGAATCTATTTATTTTTTTCTAGCAGGTGTAAAATTAAAGTAATTAATGGTTTGATATTTATTATGAAGTATCTATTCATCCTCCTTTTGTTTTAACACAAGTAATATGGTGGTCCTGAAAAGGACCGATTGTGAAACTGAAGCAGGTGGATATTTAGTCCAGGGTTGGCGTAAGGCCAATTGCATTCTTTATTATTTTTTTTTCTGCCGTCTGCGCACTAATAAAGACTTGATATTTTGAGGGTAGGTTTTTACACAATCTAGCTTCCGATTTCTGCTACTCCGTCTTTTTATTTCTGGGACAGGCTGTATATATATATATATTTCCTCTCATGATCTCGCTTGGAGTATGCGGCGGTCGTTTGGAGTCCTTGCTATGTAACTTACAAACGACAACACATTATCCTGCAAGGAATATTGTTCAGACCGTTTTGTTATCGCGTATTTGCTTGCATTCTCTTAATTTTAAACGCATTTGTTCCAGTTTATCATTTTTATTCAAGCTATGTCACAACCACGTTGACTATCCAGTTTTACTCAACATGCTAGATTTCCGCGTTCCACATTTTGCCGCTCTTTATTCCAGCGAAGGAATTACCATTTGCGCGCCCATATGTATTATTGAAGTCTCCCATTTACATGATATTTTTTCATTTCAATACGATTTCCTCGCATTGTGACACGTTTCACTCATCTAATAATGCTGTGAAAAGTGCCTCTACTTCAATTTTCAATAATTTTGCATAATACTAAACATTTTTTCTGGATTTGTCACTTGTTCTTTAATTTTTGTTAATATTTTTTTGTACATGTCCTCATTACATTCATATTATATTATTTTAAAAATTGTCCAGTAATTGGAATCTGTAATATTCTGTTGAACAATAAAGAGTATTATTATTATTATTAATATTATATTTGAAAACGATGTTAACATAAATATTCTATTTTCTCCCCCATGATTCGACATTTTATATACAAATAAGGAAATCTCCGAGGTTTATCAAAACATACATTTTAAATATTAACTCTAAAAAAAACAAAATAATTCCTTATCTCATGTCCTTGGGCATTACCATGTGTTAATACTGCGTCAGTTATTTGCACGTTTTCCTGAAATAAAAATTTAATATACTAATTTTCTTTTAAGTGATTTCATTGGTACAGATTTAGAGTCTTCAGATTTTATAAACAAACATATCAATAATCACAGAAAAATTTGAAGAATCAAAACAAGTAATTTAATGCAAGCTTATGAAAGGACACGGAATTTAATAAATCGATTTTATAAAAACCTTGTTTCGTTTGTTGCAATTATAAAAATTAATGGAGAACTTAGGTGAAATGTTGCATGATAAGATTACGTTTTTCTGAATTAATCTAATTACTTAAATTATTCGTAATACATTTGCAATCAAAGGAAATACGTATGCGGTTAAATATATATTAAGAAATAATATAACGTCATCATCATCTACATCATACACTTAATTTCTTAATTAATTGTTTCTGACTAAGTAATAATGAATATAGGACATTATTTCAGTTGAACTTTTGCCAGTATTTAATCAAGACTAATTGAATAGTTTAGTTACAGTTGGTTTGTCGGTATATTATCCGTAGCATTTTATTTATTAGGGACGCATTTTTGTCGTACTTTTGATGTATAGTAATAGACGGAATAAGAAATGAAAAATAACTGTTACACAATTTCTATTTCTTTTTTATGGAACTTGTAACAAATCAGTTGAAATAACTGCTATATCTTTGTTGTCCATAATAACGTATGGTACTATCCAAAATTCAGAAACTTAAACTTAACACTTGTTTTACTTATTTATTTTATATAGGTATTATATTTAAATTAAATTAAATCCTATAGTGAATGTCAACGTCAATGTCATCATATATTAAATCTATGATGAAGATTACATTATCATTATTATTGATGTCACGTATGTGTAAATAAAATGTTAATATCTTCAGCTTAATATTATTGTATAATTGCGGCAACAAATTTTGTCCCCTCTTTAGACCAGCGATGTGGAAGGCATATCTGGTTAACCATAGTAAATTTTAACACCAAATAAAGACATATTGTATTAAATTTTGTCAAGACGTGTGCCTTACCGAACCCAGGAAAAATAAAGAAAAGAATTATTGCGGATATTAAAAAAATAGGAAAGAGGATAATATTGGGTACATTATTTTTTTAACACGTGTTTGCGTTTGCTCTACAGCGGACTGTACCCAATATGATCCTTTTCCTTGTTTTTTTAGTATATATACAATAGGTATATAAAAATTAATAACTTAGGAAGTTATCAATTTTTTTTTTGATTTCCCACAAAACACAAATTTGGACTATGCCTGTTTTTGTAAAAAACGCCTCAATTATAATCTTATCAACATGATGAAATAGAATTAATAACCTGCGATTTTAAATTCATATCACGTTAAAATTAATTAGTGTATATTAATAATTTGTATATTCAGTGATAAAAAGTCTCTGCGTTTGCGAGGTAAAAATTTTAAAACGTAAAATTCACTAAAATGCAAATAACAGATTAGTAAATCAATTACAGACACCCGTTGTGTCTGTAATTGTAATAAATCGGCATCCTTGGGCAAATTACATACTAATAAGCAAAACAATAATCGAACTTATTAAAATTCACCACAAAATATGTCATTGTCAAAATGTAGATAATATCATAATATATGTACCCATTATAATGTATATGTTACGGTAAATGTGATAAATTATTGACTATTCAACTCATGTGTCATTTGTAAAAATATGACCAATAAGAATCAAAGAATCAAATTTTTGTGTCCTAGCAACAAAAATACTGCTGCGTATTTACACTATACTCCATTCAGTCTAAGAATAAAGCATTGGGAAAGATAGGGCTTAAAATAAACGTTTGTGATTGGTTGAAATCGAGTGTGCATTTACACCGGCAAAATAATCGCATTTAGCTCGTTCTGTCAAAAATTTGTTTACTGACAGTTTTGTTCAAAGATTTTGTCGATTTCCGTATTTTACATAGTTATTTGTTGTTAATATTCTTAAAAAATAGTTCTTCTTAGAACTCGCAAGTGAAATATTCATTTGTTAAGGTATTTTATCAATTTCGTTAACTTTCTTTTCGTAATCGCTAATATTCTATAGTATGGCGGAAGCACTTTTACCAGGTCCTTCAAAAAATCGTAAAGGGAAACACATAAGATCTGGACAAAGGCAAATGGCTTATAATGTGTACATTAAGCATAAAGACAATATGTCTAAAACAGCTGCAGTCAATCAAACAGCAGAGGAAGTGGGTATTAATAGGAATACAATGTACTGCATTATTAAAGAAATGGAATTATATGGAGTTCCAATTTCTCCTCCAAGAAAAAGAAATTATCGTCATACTTACAATAAATTGGATGAAGCACAAAAAAGTACAATTAGACGACATGTGCATTCCTTTTTCTTGAGGAATGACTTACCAACTTGTATAAAAATGTACGTAAATGTCAAAATATAATGATATCAGATATGTATATCCCTGCTATCCATCTGACAGTAAACATATGTTTTACTTGTTTTCAAAATACAAAGTTCATCGTGTGTAAACTGTGCTCATATTGTAGCGCCATCTACTTTATTCTTAGACTGAATGGAGTATAGTGGGTATTTCATTGAAATCACCACTAGTGGTATCGGTGGATATTTTTGACAGATATATGTCGCAATTTTTTTATTTTTTGAAACAATAACGTACAAATACCTTATATAATAAAAATTACATGATGGATTATAATTTTATAAATGAAAATTGCAATTAGAAAAATTAATATGACTACAGTTGTGTAAAAAGGCTTCTCTGAAAGTGCCTTTCATCTCACTTTCTTCGGACAGTGCAACGGAACTGGTGATATTAGAAGTAGAGGCTACAGCAGTGGATCCAGTATTTGTTATATTTTTTCTCAAATGACCAATAATACTCTCATGGTGTTCATCATCTAACTGCAGGTAAGTTTTAATAGAATTTATATTGCCGTGGCCAGTAATTTTCATCAATTGATGCTCCCCGACTCCAGCTTTTGCTAAAGCTGTCACTGTAGACGATCTTATTGAGTGATTGGATATTTTTCTTTTTTTAACATCCAATCCGGCTTTTTCAGCAGAATTTTTCACCCATTTATTCATCTCATTAATCCCAACCGGAGAGTTTTTGAACCAACTAGACGATTTCGAATTGTTCCAAAAAGGATTGGGAGTCAGAAACAAACGGTTCGTCTTAATGTTTTCTCCTCTTTTGGATATAAGCTTGTGATACAACCTAAATAAAAATAAACATAAACATACCTATAGGAATTTATCAAAAACTGACACCTACCTCACAGGACATAAATCAGAATTGTCTTTATTTTTAATTAGCCATTTGCTGGGGGAAAGTGGCTTAGATCCTCCCTGCGCAGTCTTTGAAAATATGCTATTATACTCTATCCTGCCAGTAGGGGAGCCATCATTGTTAATTTCTTCTTTAAAGAAGTGCGTGAGACAGTTATTTCCCTCTCCACCTCGCCAAGCAAGTTCCAAAGAAGCTATAAAAAAGAATTTTTTTTGGAGGCCTTTCGGGGTATCTTCATCAAAACTGCCGACAATATTTGCAAACTCTTCTTGGGTAATAGCTGCTGCACTTGTACTTCTTTTTTCGGAACACGACTGTAATTTTCGTCGCATGGCGTCTCTGGCATTCCTACTTGACTTAAAGACAATATCGTTGAACGGGTTTATTACTATTTTCCACTTCTCAAAATATAATTCCTGCACCAACTTCGCGGTAACATTCCACATGTGCTTTACCACTCCTTCCTTATAGTCATCGCCATTTTGCTTCTTCATGTTACATGCCCAAGATTTTAATACGAAATTAATTTCAATAGGGGGTGTGGATTCGTCCAATTTGTACCTCTTCTCGGACAAGAAATCTGAGAATTGCCTCCAGATATAATCTCTTGTTTTCTTTGTGTTTTCCGGAATAGTTTTATGAATTTCAGCATCAATTTCACTTTCACCTTTTTCACCAAACCTTTTTGAATTGCTTTCCATATCAGAAATCTATTTATTCTTGCAATAACTTATTAAATTCGAATCGTAGAAAATTTTCTACATTGACAGTAGTTTGTTGAAAACATACTACTATGGAAACCAACGCAATAGCTACTTAATTTTAGAAAATTAAAAAACTCAGTTCGTCATTTATGAATGAATCATTCGATGAATAGTCCTTCGAATACAATTCGTAATAAAAGTATGGTAGATCATTTTTGCGGTGTTATCACTCTTGTTTCCTTGCGCTTGTAAATAGGACTCGTGCTGACGCACTCGTCCTATTAATATTCAAGCGCAAGGAAACATTCGTGAACCACCACAAAAATAATCGAGCATACTTTGACTACTCGTTGTATTATATATGATTATTTATCAAATTTACCGGTTAGTTTATAAAATCCCCAACTCATAATGTAATAAAATCGGATTATTTTGTGGTGTAACGAGGTCTTAAGTCTAAAACATAAGTATTTTCAAATAACACTAAAAATTTCGTTAATATTTCAATTTAAAAATTACATAAAAGTGGCGCTTTTGTACTTTACTTTCATTAGATATCTTCGAACAGATATATTATCAGCAGTTTATTATATTTACCGTAATATATATTGTAAAATTTAGTAAACAATTCAAAAATGAAACAATATATAGGGTGCTCCATTTGAAGAGAATGAACTTCTAGACAAAAATTTGTCATGTAATTTTAAGTCAATTTTCTGTGCAAACAATTAGTAGTTGAAAAAAAATTGGAACATGCTTGCATTAGATCCCTTTATTATAAACAACACTACCAAAAAATTTTTCGAAACATTGAATTTTTCAGAAAAATGGTAATAAATCAAAAACTTTAGATTTTAGGCCTATACTATCTTATTACTTTTTGACTAATAATTATACGGAAAATAGAAAAATGTAATCATATACAGGCTATTGCATAGTAAAAAAGTATAACTATGGTCATACCAACGAGATATATAAGTAAACAATAGAGAGGCAAATCAGCCGCCATATTTGTTACGAATTGAATTAGAAGGCGCCATGACAGAAATAGGCAAGTTTTCGAGAAGGGGTAAATAAAATTATGTGCAAAATAAAGCGGTATTACAAATTAATACATATTTTGTTTATTAAAAGTGATTATAATAAATAATTTATTGTACAAATAAAACAAAAATATATAAAATTACATTATTGTCCTCTGAATAAAACCAATTTTGTATACATTTGTCTGACTTGCTGTCATCGTAATTTGGTGGATTCCTGGCGACACTGGTGGTGAAAACGAATTGTGAAATACTGTTTCAATAATAATTTCACTAACTGTGAATAATGTGTCTCATCTGAAGGATGTGTAGCATTAAATAAATGTGTATTTGTAAATAAAGTTGTGGGTAATACCCTCATTGTTTGACATATTAAATTATTCATTATGTTACCTCGACAAAAATTATGTACAACACTTCTAGCACAAAACACTTTCTCCGCGGTCAAACATAATTGTACAACACCTGTGGAAGAATTAATTAAACTGTTTTTTACATCTTTGTGTAAAATTAGACCTTGTTTTATATTATGACTACTTTCATTGGCTGAATAAAAGTGAAGTGTAAGAGCAAACTTTTTTATACTTTCTGGATAATCATTATTTTTAAATCCATTGGCATGGTTTAATAATAGATCCTTTAAAACCCCACTATAGTAATGTTCTGTAAGAAGACCACTATTTTCACATAAACGGCGTTTTAGTCCCAGCATAATTTGCTGCAGCAACCCATTTTTCTTCCGCTGACGTGCTGCATCCTGTTTAACTTTATGTAGTTGCTTACGGAGTTTTGTACACTCAACTTTTTTGATGTCCAACATCATCTTAAGTTTTTTAGGTTTTGGTAAACAGTAGCAATGATCATTCGATATTGATGTAATGCTTAGCAACTGATTCACTAAACACAACGAAAATGTAAATCAATCACATAATTATCATTACCTTCAATTGATACTGTGTTTATTTCATCGTTAATCAGTTCTCGCTTCCTTTTCTTTGGTGGTAACCGTTCACAACCTTTTCGAAGCAAATGTTTAGGAAAGTTAAAAACTGTTGGTACAACATTTGGGCAAAGATACCTTCGTTCATTATTATATTTGAAATTTCTTTCAATAAAATGATCAGAACACAAACGCGATGCTTTAGATGGAATCCATTTGTCTCTTCTCAAAGCTATTATCCATTTTTTTAAAAGAATAGGCTCTGATAATGGAAACCTAGAAGTTTAAGATACAATACTAAAATCATAATTATTATTACTACTTACTTAAAAAATGAAATATTTTTTTCTTTTGACCACCTATTTGTACAGTTAAAAGCTGAGCACGAAGTCGGCATTTTTCCAAGTACTTTGTTAAATTTAATATATAATTTTAATGTACAAAAACAAATAAAATCAGTAATACTTCTATAACGTGTTTAAATGGAATTCATTGTATTTTGCCTATTTCTGTCATGGCCGCCGTTAGTTCTATATGTAACACATTGGAGGCGTTGTAGCCTATACAACAGCTTCTCTATAGTTTACTTATATATCTCGTTGGGTCATACCAAGTTATGGAACAGTCTGTATAACACAAAATTAATTTAGAAGATGCTCCTAATGAGTGATCTTCTTAGGAAGAAAACAGATTCGAAAGATCTTTTCTCATAAAGTCACAATCGACCTTTCCCGCGCAGATGGTTCACTCTGTATATGAATCTCTTGGTTTAATATTAAAAAGTAATTGAAAAAGTCTATTTTCAAGTACGAAAATTCGTTTTTACCCTAAAGCAGTACATTGTACATATTAGATCAGAACATAATGTTATATAATTAACTTGTTATATTTTTATTTATTCATGATTAGCACAATATTTTTTAATTGTTGCATGGGTACATTCAAACAATTAAATTTGCATTGTGTACCTTCTGATGAAGTCATAATTAAATTGCGGATTATAGAGCTTTACAGATCATATTATTAAACATAATTAGGTACCTACTATTCGACAAGCCCACGTGCGTGCATAATATGTGAGCATACTTATTTTCGCTGCGATAATATTATGAAAAAATACTAGGGAACATTCTAAAAATATAAATTATTTAAATACATTTAAAATGTTCTCCTTATCGAAACTATTAAACAAACAAAATTCTTATTCAACAACAAAGAAAACAAATACATCTGTATGCTTTTTATATTTTATATTAGCTGTTAATTGTTTCGATAGTTCTAGGAATGCAATTAGCATCATAGCAATGGCATCTTGTCTATATTTTCATGTAAATATATATGACCGGTTACCAGCTTAGCTTTACCAATATCCCAGGGACTGATAGAAAGACACCCTACAATTTATACCTCTCTTCCGAAGCAACTGCTAACCTAAAGTACCTACAGGTACACAAACCCATACTTTACCGATAGCAAAAGAACACAATAGTTCTTTACTAATCAAGTGCGAGAAAGTTATTTTATGAGCGCATTTTAAAATGCGTGGAAGATGTCTTCACGCAAGTGGTTGGTACAATATTTTTTGTACGAGCATTAAATTAAAAAAATATTATCGATTAAAGTGATTAGTATCATACCTAACCTTAAATAGATTACCTAATTAATTCATTTCCATTAAGTTTAAGTTATTATATTATTGCATATGACGTTTTTATTCTTATATTTATAGTCAATTTATCGCTTTTTTGGGTTTAATTACTTGCTCTTTATTATTATACTATGATACCAAAAATTAAATTAGTCAATGTTGGTCATGGAATGTAAAACGCTTGTCTTAGTTTAAATCATCCTTTTGAAATAATTCAATCATTGTCAAGCTACACTGACATTATCAATAACCTACAAATGTGTTACCTACTTAGTTCAGCTGTAAAATAATAATGAACTACAAGTTATGAAATAAATAACGTTTTTATTAACCAGAAAAACTAAATTACAATAATTGTTGGAAATGTCCCCCGTTTTGTTCAATGCACAAATTTACGCGCCTCCTCATGCTGTGAAAAGCGTTTTGCAGCATTTCTAGCGTTATGGTTGCACATTGCTGAACAATTCTTTGTTGCAGTTATTGCAAATTATGTATCGGATTTGCGAAAATCTTATTTTTTAAATAAGAAAAGATAAAATAGTCCACAATTGTCAAACAAGGTGATCTCGGAGGAAACTCAACTTCCGTATGCAAACTTATCAGCCGGTCATCAAAAAACTCGCGGAGAAAAGCAAGATTTTCTCGTGTAGTATGTGCTGTTGCACCGTCTTGCTGGAAATAACCGTATTGAAGTTCATCATCGTCTAACTGTTGCACAAATTCAGTCAAAAAAATATTTCTGTACCTTTCTGTGTTGACGGTGAAATTGAAAAAAATTGGCCTAATTATTCTTCTGCGAGAAACTGTCATCCAAACACCAATTTTCTGAGCATATAGTGGCGTTTCAATAAAAATATGCGGTTTATCAGTGCTCCACATTCGCATATTCTGAGAATTGATGTATCCCGAAAGGTGGAACCAAGCTTCGTCAGAAGAAAAAGTTAAGTTCAGCAGATCGTCATTCATTAAATTATTAACGAACCAATGGCAGTACGCAAGGCGTCTGGGGTGGTCTGCAGGCAGAAGAGCTTGATATGATTGCATCTTATATGGATGCATGTTCAGGTCCTTCTTTACAATCGTTTGGCATGTTCCATAAGAAAGCCGAATTTCTTGAGAGAGACGTTTTAAAGGTTTTGTGGGCTCTTCTTCCATACGTTGACGAACGTCATTAATAACTTCTTCTGTACGAACTCTTTGTCTACCAGCACCTTTTTTATGCGTCACAGAACCAGTTTCGCGAAACACTTCAACACAATTTGTAAGGCATGCATAAAAATTGTCCGGTAATACTGCTACGGCTGGGAGTGCTCTCGAAAATTGTCCAAACACAAACGTTGACTGTATTCCCAAGTTCCATTAACTAGCACACCCGTCCGAAAATAGGCTTCAATCATGTAAATTTTGTGCTCTGTGGTGAGAACCATGATTCAAAAACCGTGCAGGATTAGAAAACTTCAACACAATAACTTCACAGATTTTGACATTCAAAAAATTATGACACCTAAATGTACGACGCACGCTACGACAATAATTTTAAAATCCATGACCACCATTGATCAATTTTATTGTTGATATCCCGGTATTTATAACGAATTCATCGCTTTTTGGGTTGATCACAATTAACTGTCAATGTGATTGTTACTTGAGAAATAGTCAAATAGATGGCGCCAACAAATTTATTGAAAGAATTTTTAATTATTGCTCCTATTTTCCTAACTTGTAGTGAAGAATAGCCGAGGGAAGTAGTTTTTTTTAAATGTCCCAAAGAGCCAGTGTTTCTTGCAATTTTTACAGTCGGGTCGACCTGGAAATACTCCTTGCTGGTCGAGCGATACATTCGCCAAATGTCACTTTACAGGCGGTGAGTACAAAAAGGATATTTCACTGCTGTCCTCTGTTATTATTCTTTTTGTGTAAATGGGTTATATATTATTTGTGATGAGTTAGTTCCTAAAATTTCTCTTCCTAAAACAATATTTTATAGATATCTATTGAAGAGACAAAATTTAAAATAATTGCACATGTATTCAAGCGTGCCTACAATATATTTACTTTAAAAATTAAATGAAATTAGAAGTTTTTAACATATCGAACCACAACTTATATAATAAGGGCATTTTTTTTTATAAAACTTCAGTTTTAGTATTATTTTTAATTTGCGCCAAAGCTAATACGAGTATATTATCAAACTAGTTTTTTTTTTAATTCAAATGGAATGTATTTGAATTGTTGTTAAGTTGTTGCAAATTGATTTTAAGTACATTTATCTTGTTAATAAATCTTCGCGAGATATTCACAATAATGTAACGAAATGTGTTTACATTAAATAAAAGAATCAGATCTCTCGTCGCGATAAAAACGAAATTGTCACACGCAAAAAAGGGGCAGACCGGGCAACGTATAAAAACGCTCTTATTTACACACCGCCATAAATCATCTCTCTCTCGGCTGGTAAATATCGTAAAATGCAGTGAGTCATCTCACAGATGTGCGACGTAAGCAAGAAAAAGTCTAGATTTCCACTGGTATATTGCCGAATTTACTGGTACTGTTCGAGAACATTTCATGCATGTGTATATGAGGCGACTGGGTCACCGGGATTCATGCATTGCGGGATGAGTAATCGCGGAGTAGTTCGGGATAAAGAAGTGGTCTCGTGGGAACAGTGGAAATAAATAGTGGTAGCCAAATAAATAAATATAGTAGTGCCGTGTGATATAAATAGAACTGTTACATAAATACGGACAGAGATATTAGTAATAGACATAAATAAATACCTGTGATAATTAAATTGTAGTAGTTTAAGTGTGTTACGTTAGGTTTTATATTTTTATATTGTTATATAATTTTAAGTATATAAATATACAGACTGTTTTAAATAAATAATTGCACGAGTTGTTTATTGGAACCCGAAAACGTTACAATAAACTAGGTTTCGGTTGTAATAAAAGCATACCTACTTCTGGTCCGAATTTTGAAATTTAAAAGGGACATAATTAAAGTAAAATATGTACATTTATTTTTTTACGTTCCTTTTGACAGTTTTCGCATCTAATATAGCACCTAATTTTATATTCATCTCCGTACTTACATCATAGATAATTATACTCAATTATTAACATATAGATGCCTTATATGTTTAACACGTAACTTGTAGTGGGCTTACACATGCACTGTCAATCAGAACCTTTTAACAATAGAAATGTATAATTCATCAAGTTTCATTTATAATTATCAATTAATTATTCATGTATTAAAACGTGTTCTGGTTGCTTATGCACTTTTTTATAGTGATATTAGTAAGGAACAGTTTACATACAATAGAAACTTGTGACTTTAGGTACTTTGTTTTAAAATATTTGAAATATTTTAACAAATGTAGGCACATACTTACCAAGGTTTTAAGCCACTTGAAGGGCAAAAAAATTGAAAACGATTTATAACGTTATATATTATTTTAATTGGTTTAGAAACATAAAACAACATATAATTAATAATAATGACAACATAATTGCTCTTTGAATTACTCTATTTAAATAAAACTGAAATGGATACATATTATATATAATAATAGCGCACAGACCTCTGTTGTTAATCGCCTTAGTTGAAAGAGCTTAACCGAGCATTTTCGAAACTATCAAAATAGAAAAAGTCGACAAAACGCCAGGTTGAACTCCTCTCTGGATACGCGGAATTGAAAGCTGTCCTTTGGCGTGCGTGTTACGTGGACTCTAAAGGGTTCCTCGCCGGCGAGTTTTTCCTTCTAAGTGGAGCGTGTGCAGAGATATGGGGTTTTAAAGGGGAGCGTGCATTCCATTTTGTAACGAAAAAATGGCTTACGTTTTGACCATTCCCGTGACAAGCGATAAAAATCTCGGGAAACGTCAAACTGACATCAAACTGAGTTGTGTCCACAGATTCACTTTTAAGCGTGAAATACGAAATTTTGAAGGTTGCGAGGGTCCAACAAGACCCGAGGTGTTAAAGAACGGCCTTCTCTGGACCTTTTACGTGATTATTTCGAGTCGACAGACGCACGCAACCAAGGGCACGAGCACTTTCAAATTCGTTTGCAGAAGCATTTGGTCAGAAAAATGGCCGATTCAATGTGCAGTAATATCAATGTATTTCGGACGGGCGAAAAATATAATCAGATTCTCATGTGCACTGCCGATCAATGTATTACGGTCCGGTGAATGTTCGGCATCTCCATATCTCCACACAATACATAACGGTCCCGCTTGATTTAATATGTTTATCTATATACAGGGGTCGATTAGTATTTTAATAATGATTTGAATTAAAGTACGTTAATTCCAGAACGCGTATGCCCCGTTTCCTAAATGGAGAAAAGGATTGCTTTTAACATCGATGTGCCCTTATGTAATAATTTTATTTAATCGATTACGCATACATGCAGAGTGGGCGGAGCCAGCTGAAATTAATTTCTCTCTTCCGATTAAAGTAAAATTCGGCACTTGGGAGTTTTTGTGGTGTCATTGATCACGTATCCAAAGTCGAAATGTTAAATAAAAACAAAATGGCCGAAGGATTTTTTGAAAATTGACGTATGAATGTGAAATTTTATATACGGGAGTGTCTTAGGTCACCGATCACGAATCCATAATCAAAATGTCAAAAAAAACAAAATGGCGGAAGATTTTTTGAAAATTGACGTATGAATGCGAAATTTTAGATACGGGGGTTTTGGGGGTCGCCGATCACGATTCCAAAGTCAAAATGTCATAAAAACCAAAATGGCGGAAGATTTTTTTGAAAAATGACGTACGAACGTGAAATTTTAGATACGGGGGTTTTGGGGGTCGCCGATCACGATTCCAAAGTTAAAATGTCAAAAAAAAACAAGATGGCGGAAGATTTTTTGGAAATTGACGTATGAACGTGAAATTTTAGATACGGGGGTTTTGGGGGTCGCCGATCACGATTCCAAAGTCAAAATGTCATAAAAACCAAAATGGCGGAAGATTTTTTGGAAAATTGACGTACGAACGTGAAATTTTAGATACGGGGGTTTTGGGGGTCGCCGATCACGATTCCAAAGTTAAAATGTCAAAAAAAACAAGATGGCGGAAGATTTTTTGAAAATTGACGTATGAACGTGAAATTTTAGATACGGGGGTTTTGGGGGTCGCCGGTCATGATTCCAAAGTCAAAATGTCATAAAAACCAATATGGCGGAAGATTTTTTGGAAAATTGACGTACGAACGTGAAATTTTAGATACGGGGGTTTTGGGGGTCGCCGATCACAATTCCAAAGTTAAAATGTCAAAAAAAAACAAGATGGCGGAAGATTTTTTGAAAATTGACGTATGAACGTGAAATTTTAGATACGGGGGTTTTGGGGGTCGCCGATCACGATTCCAAAGTCAAAAAAAACAAAATGGCGGAAGATTTTTTTGAAAATTGACGTATGACTGTGGAATTTTAGATACGGGGGTGTTTGTGGTCGCTTATTACGTCTTCAATTTGGCGATTCTTCGAAACGTGATTGAACAGGGCTTAAATTTAATACTTCATTTTTTCTTAATGATAGTAGATTCGCAAACATCAGAATCTTATTGTACACTGTCTCAATGGAAATGTTGCGCTCATTGAGCTCATTGTCTCTTTCAATACTTTAACATGACTTATGTTTAACATTAAATTACCTTTCTCGCTCTTGAGTGTGTACCAGTTTGTCTAAAAAGCAGTTCGAGAAGAATTTTAAATATAATAATAAAATATACTATTGGTTTAACAAATTATATGCAGGGGTGCTTCAAAAGTTTATAAAGGTGGACATTCTAAAAAGCCATGACAGTGATTGCTTTTTACAGGACAGGCGCTTCAATAGGACTTAAATTTAAAACTTGGGCTTTTTACTTTTATTATTATTTTGTGCTTTTTTCTTAACGAGAGTAGACTTCGAAAAGGTTGACAGGCTTTTACACTTTCACATCAAAATAGTATTGTACACTGTCTTAATAAAAATGTTGCGCTTCATGATCTCATTGTGTATTTGCATACTTTAACACGACTTATGTTTAACATTACATTACCTTTCTCGCTCTTGAGTGTGTACAGATTTGTGTAAAAAACAGTTCGAGAAGCATTTTAAATAAAACAAAGTTAATAAAAACGGACATTCTAAAAAGCCATGACAGTGATTGCTTTTTGCAGGAAACTGTGAAGAAACTGTAAGCGGACGCGAAAAAAGCCATTCAATAGGGCTAAAATTTAAAACTTGGGCATTTTTTTGGATTTTTGAGTAAAATGAATTTTAAGTACATTTTTATTATTCCTTTGTGTTTCTTCATTAATGATAGTAAAATTCAAAAACGTTGACATGATTTTTTCACTGTTACATCAAAATAATACTGTAAACTGTCTTAATGGAAATGTTGCGCTCTGAGCTCATTGTTTCTTTGGATACTTTAACATGAATTATGATTATTATTAAATTACATTTTTCGCTCTTGAGTGTGTACCGGTTTGTGTCAAGAACAGTTCGAGAAAAATTTTAAATAAAATATCCTATTGGCTCTACAAAATATATGTATATACAGGGGTGTTTCAAAAGTTTATAAAAGTGGATATTCTAAAAAGCGTCATTCCAGTGATCGCCTTTTACAGCAAAGGCGCTTTAATTGGGCTTAAATTTGAAACTTGGGCTCTTTACTTTTATTATTATTTCCTGCTCCTTTATTAACGATAGTGGATTTCGAAAAGGTTGACGGGCTTTTACACTTTCACATCAAAATAGTATTGTAAACTGCGTTAATGGACAAGTTGGGCTTTTTGATCTCATTGTGTCTTTGGATACCTTAACATAACTTATGGTTTAAATTAAATTACCTTTCTCGCTCTTGAGTGTGTACCGATTTGTGTTTGTGTTAAAAACACTTCGAGAAGAATTTTAAATAAAACGTCCTATTGGCTTAACAAAATATATGTATATACAGGAGTGCTTCTTACTTTTATTATTATTTTGTGCTTTTTTCTTAACGAGAGTAGACTTCGAAAAGATTGACAGGCTTCTACACGTTCACATAAAAATAGTATTATAAACTGTCTTAATGAAAATGTTGCGCTTTTTGAGAGCTCATTGTTTCTTTGGATATTTTAACATGACTTTTGTTTAACATTAAATTATCTTTCTCACTCTTGAGTGTGTACCCGTTTGTGTAAAAAACAATTCGAGAAAATTTTTAAATAAAATATACTATTGGCTTCACATAATATATGTATATACCGGGATGCTTTAAAAGTTTATAAAACCGGACATTCTAAAAAGCGTCATGCCAGTACTCGCTTTTTACAGGAAAGGCGCTTCAATTTAAAACTTCGGCTTTTTACTTTTACTTTTATTTTGTGCTCCTTTATTAACGATAGTGGATTTCAAAAAGGTCACACTTTACATCAACATAGTATTGTACACTGTCTTAATAAAAATGTTGCTTTTTGATCTCATTGTGTCTTTGGATACTTTAACACGACTTATGTTTACCATTAAATTACCTTCCTCGCTCTTGAGTGTGTACCGGTTTATGTCAAAAACAGTTCGAGAAGAATTTTAAATAAAATATCCTATTGGCTTAACAAAATATATGTATCTACAGGGGTGCTTCAAAAGTTTATAAAAGTGGACATTCTAAAAAGCGTTTTTTTACAGGAAAGGCGCTTTAATAGGGCTTCAATTTAAAATTTTGGCTTTTTACTTTTATTATTATTTCGTGCTCCTTTATTAACGAGAGTAGACTTCGAAAAGATTGACAGGCTTTTACACTTTCACATCAAAATAGTATTGTAAACTGTCTTAATGAAAATGTTGCGCTTTTTGAGAGCTCATTGTCTCTCTGAATATTTTAATATGACATGTTTAACATTAAATTACCTTTCTCGCTCTTGAGTGTGTACAGGTTTGTGTTAAAAACAGTTCGAGAAGAATTTTAAATAAAATATCCTATTGGCCTAACAAAATATATGTTTATACAGGGGTGTTTCAAAAGTTTATCAAAGTCGACATTCTAAAAAGCGTTTTTTACAAGAAAGGCGCTTGAAAAGGGCTTAAATTTGAAACTTGGGCTTTTTACTTTTATTATTATTTTGTGCTTTTTTCTTAACGAGAGTAGACTTCGAAAAGGTTGACATGCTTTACCACTATCACATCAAAATAGTATTGTAAACTGCCTCGATAAAAATGTTGTGCTCTTTCAGCTCATTGTTTCTTTAAATACTTTAACATGAACTATGTTTAACATTAAATTTCCTTTCTCGCTCTTGAGTGTGTACAGGTTTGTGTAATAAAACAGTTCGAGAAGCATTTTAAATAAAACATACTATTGGCTTCACCAGATAAATATATGTATATACAGGGGTGCTTCAAAAGTTAATAAAATCGGACATTCTAAAAGGCCATGACAGTGATTGCTTTTTACAGGAAACTGTAAAGAAACTGTAAGCGGACGCAAAAAAAGCGGTTCAAGCTAAGAGAGATTGACGGACAGCTGTAAGCGGACGCGAAAAGGCGATTCAAGCTCGAAGAGATTGATGGACAGCTAGTTTTTATGTTATAAACCCCTTAATATAAGGGTTAATAATGATAATATACTATAATGCCCCACGTTCGGGGATGCCAATTGATATGGTATTTATGATTGGTGAATATAATTAATAATAATATACCTTATATACTAACAAAATGAGATTCTTATTAATTGATATCTTTAATTACGATAATAAAGTGTAATGTAAGTTAATAATTCAAATTTTTATTGTGGGCTCAAATTATTGTAGGAGTGCGACCAAGAGAATCTGTCCCTCGGAAAATATGCGAACTAATATAACAGCGTCTTGCTTCGCACCCCCTCCTAGCCGACACTTTTCATGCTTGACAGCTGTATACAGTCCCGTTTTATGTACTGATTGTTTACTTTTTTATCAAATCGTTGTTTTAATTTCTTCCTGTGTTTTCTCTTGCTTTCTATTTTTTAGTCTATCGCATGGCTATGAGACCCGCCACTATGATCGTGTTTTGCCTCCTGTACATAGAACGAATTCCTTTCAGAAGACCCTGGCATTTGTGGGCTGTAAATTATTTAATGCTTTGCCAAATGAAATAAGAACATGTCCCGGATTACGCCTTTTTAAAAAAAAATTGAGAGACTCTCTCCTTCATATTTATTGTTATAGTGTTCAAGATTTTATAAATTATTTTAAATAACTTTATATTGTATTGTATGTGACGTATTTATTTTACTTTTTTTTTGTACTGTGCTACATACAATGTCTGAAGTACTAAGAAATAAAATGAATTATTATTATTATTATTATTATTATTTACTCTCTCCTTTCGAATATCCTAACAGTTTTTCTTAAAACTACTTCATTTTGCATAGTGAGTTGAAGGTAAGTAATAATATAACCTCAATTTTGCAGTACGCGTCTATTTATGTTACAAATGTTCTGTAGATTATCTATTATCTTCATTATGGATAAACGAAAATCTGTAAAGATGGTGTCCTGACTATATTGGAGACAATTATTGAGTTTTGTGAGGAAGAGAAACGAATAGGCCGCTACGCTTTTCCTGTAGATCAAGTCATTAGAAGAATGGCTGCTATGACAGGAAAATCAGAAAGAACTATAAAACGCGTCTAAAGCAAATTGTTTAAGAGTTTGGGAGACCAGCTTTCATCTTCTACTACCCTTATAGGGCCGAGAAAGGAAAAGAAGTCCAAAATTATATTAGATGATGCGGACAAGTAATCCGTGAGATTCAAAAAGATCGTCTATGCCGCTCAAATAAAAAATGATATAACGTAGGTATGTGCCGCCTTTTTCCAATGTTGTTTTGATGTATTTCAGTAGCGGCACGGAAAAGAATTAAAGATGTCAAAATTTGATGTTTAATATTTAAATGCATTTGATGGGATAATAATTTTTTCTTACAATTAACAAGAATTGACTAATGAAGCAGATAGAGATGTGATGATAGAGAAATTCAGGAACAACTTTCGCAAATTATCATGAAAACTAGTCTGTATTAAAAGAAAATACTTCTATTAGATCCTAATTCTGGGGAAATTGTTTTTGAGTACTTAATAATAATAAAACAATCATAAACTATATTTATTTATTAACATAGAATTATAAGATGTTTTTTGCACACACTTCAATATTTGGTACAAAATAAAACATCAAGTGGTGTTAATGTTATTACTTGGATTTATAGAAATTTATCACATGAAAATTAATTAAAGTAAAAAATAAAAATAAATTTCCAAGTATCAATACACCAACAAACTTTGGAATTAATTTATAAACAATTTGAAGCCTCATAAATTATGTTCAAAATGTCCACCGTTACTGTTAATACATGCATCAATTCTTTTTTTCATGTTTTCAAAAATATTTACTAGGTGTTCGGCAGTTATGCTTTGTACTCCCTCAATAATTGCATTTCTTAGCTTTTCAATGTTGTGTAATCGATTTTTATATATCTTATTTTTTAAGTAACCAAACACAAAAAAATCCATCGGGGTAAGGTCAGGAGATCTTGGAGGCCATCTCTGTGCTCCTATAACCCTGTTACCGTATACCTGCTGAAGATATTGACATGTTTGTCGAGCTGTATGGGCTGTGGCATTATCATGTTGAAAATAACCTTGTTCAAGTTCATTTTGTTGTAATTCTCCTATAAATAATTGTAATATTTCCTGATATCGTTGAGCTGTTATGGTTTCTTCAAAAAATATTGGACCTATTATTCGGTGCCTTGATAAAGCTAGCCATACTCCAATTTTTATCGGATGTAAAGCTGTTTCATTTAACACATGAGGATTTTCGGCTGACCATATACGAAAATTTTGGGAATTAACATACCCTGTCAAATGAAACCATGCTTCATCTGAAAAGAATGATATATCTAAAATTTCATCATTTCTTATATTATTATTAAACCAATGGCAGTAAGTCAATCGTTTCCCATTATCTAGTGGTAATAATTCCTGTACAACTGAGACTTTGTAAGGATATAAATGTAATTTTTTCTTGACAGCTCGTTGTGCAGAACTATATGATAAGCTAGTTTGTTGTGCCAATTGACGCAAAGGTTTAGTAGAACTTCGTTCTAAATGAGTGCGTACGTTTTCTACAACTTCTTCTGTGAGAACAGTATTACGGCCAGATGATTTTCCTTTACAAATGCTGCCTGTTTCGCGAAAACGTTTTACAATCCTATTAATGTGCCGGGTCAATGAATCGTCAACAAATTCCTCATCTGGAAAAGCTAGACGAAACTCGTCTCGACATAAATTAACAGAGTAAATCCATTCTCCTTCGTTATTTCGTTGTCCATTTCGGAAATAAGATTCCAAAATGAATTTCTCTTGATCAATAGTATACGGCATTATAAACTTAACCTAAAATAAATATTGAATTGTATTCTAATTTTAACAAATAAATTCCAGTCACAAGAAATTCCTATAAAGTAGGTAAGTACTTACTTTTCAGAGTCTTGTAAAATACTTTTTTGTAAGAAATATTGACTAAGGAAAATAGAAAAAATGAAGTAACACTGTCAATAAAACGGACGTCAATGATAAAAAGTTAACAGAATACATTTATTTTGAAAATGACTATCTTCACTCATTAAATTAGAATATAGTATTGATATCAAGCTTGCGGAAAGTAGTAAAAGATCAGGACAATCAATTTGAATCTCACGGTATATTAATATATTTAACATACTTTACATTTATTCTAATCTAAATTTTAGATCTGTACTGCGGAATCACATCCATGTAGACTGTCAGTAAGAATGTAGGGTAGGGTGGGGCAGATTTAGACATGGGGCACATTTGGACTTTTCAAATTTACCGGGTAAATAAGCTCCAAATAATCTGTATTCTCCTTGGTACGCTTCACTTTTCATAAGTAAACGTTGGCTGGAAGCAGAGTCACGCAGCTTGATTTTTGCGAATTTTGTGTGGCTGTAAAATATTCGATAACTGAAAGTAAGTTTTTGCATGTTTATTTGTAAGCTTCTGGAAGTCTGTTAGTATAAATATTGATATCGCGAACAGTGGGGTACAAAATTACGTTAAATTTAGTGTACATAACCTCACTTAGTTGAAGAATATAAAGTTTTCTACGTCTCTCTGCTTCGACTAGAAAGAAATATTTGCAAGTGGGGCAGTTTTGGATATTTTTAATGGGGCAGTTCAGGACTAGTCCAAATTTGCCCCAAATGTCCAAAACTACCCCACAAATTAAATTTCCCAAATTTATTAGCGTTTCTTGTTTACAGAATGGTTCGTAATTATATCCGAAAAACAAATCGGCATGATAGATCCCAAAGATATAAAAAAAGCCGTTCGCCTTGTTCTCGCCAAGAAAATGAAAATTAGAGCCGCGGCAATCAGATATAATCTGAAAAAGTCGACATTATTCTTCCACGTACAAAAAGCTAAAAAGCCAGAGAAATTGTAGATGAATCAGGTATTGAAGACTCCTCTGATACTGAGGCCACTGAAAGCAAATCTAAACATGCCTCGCGTCAAATATTCAGTTCCGAAGAAGAAGCAAGTCTTGCACGATACGTGTGTCAAGCATCCGAATTGAACTTTGGCTTAACTTATAGCAATACGAGAGCTTTGGCTTTTCAATATGCAATACTTCTAAAGAAAGACATACCAGTTAACTGGCATAATAACAAATCAGCTGGGGTTGAATGGATGCGTTCCTTTGTAAAGCGGCACCCTAAACTTTCATATAGAAAACCAGAAAACGTTAGCATTGGTCGAATTTCAGGGTTCACAAAAAACAATGTTGAAATATTTTTCAGTAACTTATCAAATGTTTTGGAAAAATATAAATTTACTCCGGACCGAATTGTGAACACCGACGAAACAGGTATTACCACCGTTATGCAATCACCAAAAGTTATTTGCGAGAAAGGTAAGAAACAAGTTAGTCAATGTGTTTCTGCCGAACGCGGAACACTGGTCACATTTTGTGGTATTGTGACTGCTACTGGTTCGGCAATTCCACCTGTTTACATTTTTCCACGAGTTAGAATGAAAGATCATTTTTTGCTTGGATCAGTCACTGGTGCCAAAGGTTACGCGTCAAAAAATGGGTGGATAACTGCCGAAATATTTGTTAATGTTTTAAGACACATTCGCCAATATACAAGCTGCTCTGTAGACAACAAAATTCTCTTACTAGTGGATAACCACGAAAGACATATTTCACTAGATGCAATCAACTTTTGCAGAGAGCATGGGATAGTTATGTTGTCATTTCCCCCACATTCCACCCATAGGATGCAGCCCCTAGATGTCGGAATTTATGGTCCGTTCAAGGCTAAGCTGAAGACTTCGTTCAACGACTTCATATTAGCTAACCCTGGAAAGCCTATCACAATTTATGAAATATGCAAATTAAGTTGTGAACCATATCTGCATTCATTTATTCCTTCTAATATTATCAAAGCTTTCCAAAAACCAGGAATTTGGCCTTTAAATCGCTTAGCTTTTGACGATACCGATTTTGCTGGAGTGTTACAATATGAAAATGAAGATCAAAAAGCCACTGCTGAATTAACAGACAGGCCTCCTACTCCTCGACCTTCTAGCTCAAATTTGGTTCGGCAAATTAAAATAATTTCAAATGAAATCATTAAACCAGCAGAATCGACGGCCGCTCCTACATCTACTGAAGTTGTAGCTGAGTTAGTTGAGTTAGTTCTCACAAGAGTATTTATCGAAATTGAAAAAATGTCATCAGTTGTACGAGAACTACAATCTGAGGTTTGGAATTCGAAAGTGGAGAATTTATCGGTGAAAAAAGAACAAAAATCGGAAGTTTTGAGTCCAGAAGTTGTTAGACCTTTCCCAAAACTCAAAACAAGAACTGAAAATAGTAGGGGTCGCAAACGTGGACGCTCACGTATATACACCAACACGCCAGAAAAGAATGAAATCCAAAAGAAAACCCAAATCAAGAAAAAGAAGCACTGTGAAAATGTTTTTGCGGTGACAAGAAATCTGATGGGTAGAAAAACAAAGTCGGCAAAGAGAAAAGTTATTTCTGATTCAGAGGAAAGTGCCGAGGAACAGTTAACTGAAGACATGTGCGTTGACTCAGACCTGGATATGGATTTTGATGAAGATAGTTTGGACAATTTGCCAGATGAACTTCTATATGATGAACCTCTTTCTGTTGGAGACTTTGTTCTCGTCAAATTTTCTACAAAGAAAAAGGTTCTATATTTTGTTGGCATTATCCAAGAATTGCTGGACTGTGACGAATACCTAGTGAAGTTTTTAAGGAAACGCGAGAATTTGGGCTTTTGCTACCCGGTTATCGATGATATCAGCCCAATACCAAGAAACGAAATAATTTTCAAGCTTCCAAAGCCACAAGAGGTTAAAGGGACAGCTAGGCAAGCATCGCACATTAAATTTTCTGTTTCTTTTTCGAATTATGATGTTCAGTAAACATTTTTATACTTAAATACATATAGTTATTGCATTTGGACGAGGTTGTAATATTATGTCCATATCCACCCCACCCAAGTCCAAATCTACCCCACCTTGGGGCAGTTTCGGAAAAATGCTGTCTTCTAGTTTCTGCATTTTTTTCACTCCTTTGGAATGCTTTCGAAAGATAAAAAAATCAAGTAGTTTCCTAAATGTCTGCGGCACCTCCTAACACAATAATTGTTTCTGAGCATCATCTAGTTTAGGAGTTATGACATTTTGAAGAAATGTGTCCGAATCTGCCCCACCCTACCCTACCTACTTTACACAGTTTACATACTTATATGAAATTTGAAACTGAATTCTCTGGTTGCAAAGAAACATTACGAAAAATTATTATAGAGATGGGATACAAGTACAAGAAATGTGAGTCGAACAGAGAAGTATTGATGGAACGACAAGATATAGTGGCCTGGCGAGCACGGTATCTGCGATTTAAAATCTTTATCGATAGTCTTGATGAAAACAAGAGACCTTTGGTATATCTGGATGAGAGTTACGCGCACAAAAACTATACTGTGTCAAAGTGCTGGCAAAGTTCAGATGAAAAAGGACTGCTAAAGAAAGAAGGTGCAGGACAACGATGGATTTTATGTCATGCTGGTGGTGAGATGGGATTCATTAACGGAGATTTGCTTCTATTCAAATCGAAAACAAAAAGTGGGGATTATCACGATGAAATGAACTATGAAAATTTCTTAATGTGGTTCAAAACACAATTAATACCAAATTTACCACAGAAGTCAATTATAGTTCAAATCAAATCAAATCAAATCTAATCATAGTTTATTGTCGAGAGTTCTTACAACAACATAGGACATTGTCATTTTCAAATCAATGTAAATATACACATATACAATTAAAAATATAATAAGGTATAACACGATACACTGCAATACTTATATTTATAATTCTCCATGGTTCCTAAGGAACAATGAATTGTCAAATTTCCAGTTTTATAACAAGTATTATCACAAACAGTACACATACCATGACATACAATTCGGCCATCACCTATCCTCACAAAACTTGAAATACCTGAAATATTCATCTTCATCAAAAAATGCTTGTTCAACAAAAACTTTCTTTAAGGCATTTTTAAAATTACTATAATGCAATTCTCTAATATTTTGAGGAAGAGCATTGTATAATTTCACACCCCTCCGACAATATGCCTTTTGTGTACTACTCAATCGAGTATATTCAACACAAAGATCATTCTTGTTTCTAGTATCGTACTTGTGAAAAGTGGCACAAGTATCAAAAGACGAAATATTAGCTTTCACGTACAATAAGCATTCAAGAATATACAAACTAGGAAATGTCAAGATTCTTGAATTCACAAATGCCTGGCGACAGTCAGCACGGTATGGCAACTCATTCAATACCCTCACCGCCCTACGCTGCACACCAAAGATTCTATGCCGCGACGAACTGTGGCCCCACAACACAATGCCGTAGGACATTACCGAATGAAACAATGAGTAGTACGCTACCCTAACAATGTCCCGAGATACTGACAAAGACAGATTTCTTAAAACAAATATTACTTTCACCAGTTTATTTGCCACATGCTCGCAGTGTGGTCCCCACTTAAGTTTAGGATCCAGTACAAAACCCAAATACCTGACTTCGCCCACAACATCAATCTCGACGCCACTTCGCACGGTAAACATCATCGTAACTGTCTTACTACTATTAAGCAATAACTTATTTTGCGTAAACCAAGCTTCCGCATCTTTACGAGCCACCGTGTTCCTAGATACAACATCCGCACTATCCGCGGACTTAACCAGTAATGCAGCATCATCCGCGAAAAGTATAGTCTTGTCAGTCTTAACATTGCTTGCAAAGTCATTAATATAGATCAGAAATAAAAATGGCCCCAATATGGAACCTTGTGGCACACCTGAGTTTATTTTCAGCTCTGCAGAAGCTCTACCCCCCACTCTAACTATCTGACGTCTGTTATTTAGGTACGACCTGAGATACCGCAAAGATAAAATCCACAAAATCTAATACTGCTGCAGTTGTGGATTTCCCGTGCCTGAAACCGAACTGGTTCGCGCAAAACAATGAGTTTTTTTCAAAATAAGACACGATTTTGTTTTTAATTATTTTCTCAAATATCTTTGACAGTACCGGGAGAATAGAGATGGGTCTATAATTCGAAACTTCATTTATATCTCCTCCCTTATGCAGCGGAATAACAGGTGCAAGTTTTAATTCATCTGGAAAACTACCTGACCGGAAGCTCAAATTAATCAAATTGGTAATAGGTATAATAATCTCGTTTTTTACTAATTTTAATATATTTGTATTTAGACCGTACACATCTCTTGTATCAGATGGCTTTAGGGAATCAATCACATTGCGCACTTCATTGTACGAAACGTCATCTAATCCAAATGGATCACCAAACACAGAATTTATTGAAATAGATTCACTGGCACTAGACGCAGGCAACTGCTCAGCAATAGAAAACGGCACGTCGCGAAAGAAATTGTTAAAGGTGTCCGCAGTCAATGGGCATTCATTTTTTCTATCTGTATGTTTACGGTTTGAATTGATAAGCAACATTGCTTTGACCTTGTTAGAAGCATTCAATACAAATAAATCATTAGCGTTTCTTTTCGCCTCATTGATTGCACTTAAATATTGCTTCTTATAATTTTTGACTTTTGTTTTTTTACTGTTCGGTGCGATGAACCTTATTCATATCGACTAACAATTTTAAGTTATCTCGCATATCACTTAGAGCGTCCGAATACCATGATTCCCGAGCAGGCTTTTGCCTGACTAGTTTAATAGGAAAAGCAAGCTCAAAAGCATCAATTATATTACTATGAAAGGTTGCAAATTTTTTAATAAAACCCATATGAGCATCACCTATGAATGCCCAATGCAAATTACTTACTATATTAAAGAATGATATTTTCCCTCTCTGTGTCATCGGTCTACATTTTAATGAAACCCTTGAATCGTTGTTTTTATTCACATGTATACGCAAACACTGACCCGAATGATCGCTTAGACCAGGTTCTACAATCATAGCCATATATATATCTACTCCAAAATTTATGAAAACATTATCTATACAATTATTGATAGTTATAGATAATGCACCATATCACAGTGTCCAAATCAATAAAGCACCTACATCTTCATCCAAAAAAGCAGATATCACATCTGTTTTTGAAAAATATACCATATCATCCCGAAATGTTAAAGTGTGAATTGCTCGAATTAGTGAGACGCAATAAACTAGACTGCATTAAATTATGCAGCAAGTTTAGGTCATTCGGTGCTAAGGTTACCGCCATATCACTGTGACCTTAACCCGATAGAAATGATTTGGAGCATAGTGAAAAGAAAGGTAGCCTCAAAAAATGTTGATGGGAGTTGCAATGTTGAGGCTTTAATTTTGCAGGCGTTTGCTGAAATTACCCCGAAGTTGTGGCAAGCAGAATGCATACACGTACAGAAAATAGAATACATCGTAAGGGACAAATTAATGGATGTTCATGAAGAATTTATTATTAGATTAGGTAAATCAGATTCAGAAACCGATTAGTTACAATCAGATAATGAAACATAATTTTAAAAATTATGTAGTATATATAATGCAATGTATATCTCGCTATATCAATTATATCTTGTTTTACTTTACAGTCTTTGAATAAATGACATATATATTTGTTGTTTTCTTTACATTTTTCAAATATCACGTATATGTATACTCAAAATTATAAGATCCTGTCTTATTTGAATTACAATCGTTGCATAACATTTGACATGATGCGGCTAATTTAAATACTGGCGCGCTCGGTTTTTGTCTGGGAACGTACACTACAAATCGACGGTGCTGCTCGAAGGGTCACGTCTGGTTGGTTTGACTATAATTAGCCAATATGGTTCTGTGATTAACACAATAATCAAATAAAGCGTGACGGCAATATGTGATTTGTCACAGGTTCTTCAAACATTATAGGCTTGCAATACACTTGCATTAGATTGGCGTGACTTTATCGACTCGAAAGCGAACTTTAGCGTGTGCCACCTCCTCAGGTTTGACAACATCCTGTCTAAAGATGCCAACGATAGTACTGAGGTTTTCGTTTTTTTGTGAAATAAATTTTGTTTCCCTCTGATTGTAGAGGGACGGCGCACAGTGGTTCAAACGCACATACGAGGGTAAGGTGAAAAATTCTCGGCCTGACAATGAAAGACTGCGAGTTTCAGTTAAAAAATGAGTTTATTTTTCTACATAATCTCTCTTGACTTCAACACACTTGGTCCAGCGTTTCTCCAACATTAGTATTCCCTCCCGTTAGTGAGAGTCTGGAAGGCTGTTAAAATATCTATTAACGTCTTTTTCAACTTCTTCATTGGACGCGAAGCGCTTCCCAGAAACAAATTTTTTCATGTTTGGGAACAGATGGAAGTCTGGGGGTGCCAAATCAGGAGAATAGGGGGATGGTCGAGCTAATCATACCTCAAATCCCGCAGTTTTCCTATTGCCAACGCACTTTTGTCAGCAGGTGCGTTCTCCTGGTGAAACATGATTTTTTTTCCCTTCAATCCAGGCCTCTTCTCGGGAATTTTGGCATCCAGCTGATCAAGAAGATTGGAGCAATATTCGCCTGTAACTGTTTTGCCATTTTCAAGGTAATCAATTAACAGGATCTCTTTCGTATCCCAAAACACACTAGCGATAACCTTTCCGGCAGATGAGATCGACTTCGCTTTCTTTGGCGCTGAACTACCGGCTTCCACCCACTGCTTCGACTGCTGATTCGTTTCTGGCGTGTAATGGTGGACCCATGTCTCATCTGTGGTAATAAATCGCCGCACAAAATCAGTCGCATCCCTATAGGATCGGGCCAAACAATGCTGTGAAAGTCGTTTGCGCATTTGCTTTTAATCGGCATTCAGCAAATGCAAACGCTCATACGTATAAGAAAGTCGTGTGGTGACCACACCTCATTTTTTGTGTTGATAAATAAGTACAAAATTCAAAGGAATTATAGCATTGTGATATAGAAAGCTATTTTTACTTTCTTATACGTAGTATAAGGAAGTATTGTGATGATGAAAATTTTCGACCTCGAGATTTTTGCAGATGTCCACGTTTTGAGGTCCCCTGATACCAAAAAAGTGGTTTTTAAAAAATGTCTGTGTGTGTGTCTGTCTGTCTGTCTGTCTGTCTGTCTGTGTGTGTGTGACCACGATAGCGGTCAAATCGCTGGAGATATCAATTCCAAATTTTGTATTTACGTGTATAATCTCCCTCTTGAGATCTGATTAGTTTTTCAGTAAAATCGGTAGACCGGAAGTAGCAGTTTACTTCAGTGAAAAAATCGAATTTTGACAATATTTCGTCAAATACTAAGTTTATACAAATTTATAAGGAATTCATATGTACTTAAAATTAAAATTAAGAACAATTTTATTTAAAAAGTTTTTCGAAATTCCTACCGGAAGTAGGTCTTTTACTCTTATCGAAAATCGTTTTTTTGCGAATATTTCGCAAGTCAAGCTTTTTAGACAGGTACGTTACGTGTATAAAAGTATTTAGAACATAGTTTTCAATATCTTTTGTATAAAAAAAATTTCAAAATTCGGACCGGAAGTAACACTTTTACTCTTACCGAATAGCGATTTTTGGCAAATATGTCGTAAATTATGCATTCTATATATATTTATTAAGAGTACAAAAGTATTTAGAGTTATATTTGCAATATTTTTTGTATACATGAAATTTCAAAATTCGGACCGGAAGTAGCACTTTTACTCTTAGCGAGTAGCACTTTTTTTCGAATATCTTGCAAAGTATGCATTCTATAGCGATTTATTAAGAGAATAAAAGTACTTAGAATAGGATTTTGAATAAGTTTTCTATAAAAAAATTCTTAAGATTGTATAGTTTGAAACGCTCATACGTATAAGAAAGTCGTGTGGTGGCCATACCTCATTTTTTCTTGTTCTAATCGACTGATTGAAAAAAAAATCATTGCTAAGATAGAGGATAAAGCGATCTTGCCGAAAATGTAACATTTGACCCCCATTGCAATTGCATATTGGGGTGTTCCCCATCATTTATTACGTTGTTAATTAATTTGGTCAGAATTGGTGAATTGGTGTTCTTTTTAACTTTACTGTTGTTATTTTGTTGAAACCTAGAGCTTTGTTATTTTTTAAATTCATTTATTATTGTTGTTACTTCTCTCAGAGTTCCCGTTCTAAACTTTAATTTCACATTTATAATCTTATTAATATTGCATTCAAATTACATATTACAAATTTGTTAAATACTTCCATGTTATTCTGCAAAATGTTAACACGTTATTTAAATCCCCAATATTTGGCATAACTCTGCAAGTGTCTAACTAATAATTAACTAGGATACACTTGTTTCTATATAATCCTTGGGTAATAGCACCGTATGAAGTTAACCGCGCGACGATCTTAAATAATCCTTGTTTCATATTTCTTTGACACCGAGTGAAACAGAATCACCTAACGTATGAAATTCTTTATTCAACGTGCATAAACAAACCGAATTGTTGGATTTGTGGTTTGGCTACTGTCCGGCTGCCGCAAAACGCAATAAGACCGTGTTTTTCCTTGTCAAATGTAAACTTTTGGCATGATCGTGTTTACCGTTATGTTTTCGTAATACATATTTGTTTATTGTCACGTAATTTTGCAAATACAACGTGTTTCAAAAAAACTTTACCTAGTTGGCCATAAATATCTCTTATAAATTATGATCCTCCGCATTCTTGAAATGCGGATATACAGGGTGTCTCAGCTTTTGCGTTACAGGCATTATCTACTTTCCCTGTATAGTTATCAAAAAACTTTTCAAATAAAAGTTACTTGATATTATGATGTGTCGAAAATGACAAATAGAGGATTTTATTTGCTCGTGACCTTGAAGGAGATTTTAAGGTGAACTTTGTTTTTTTAATGGATATATGTATTTTTTAATATTGCATCTTATTTTTCAAAAGCTAATAAATAACTTTTATTTGATGCATTTTTTATTTTGCCGTGTCAGTTTTGACACAATTCAGATAAACTTGTCAAAAGTAAAAAGTTGTGTTTTGTCAGTCAACAACTGTCAGTCTTGCTTAAATCACAAAGATTTGACTTGCGTTATCCGCAGCTTTTTAATATGCCACTTACATACAACTCCAACGAATATGTAGATATATGTTAATAGTCTACAGAAGGAATTCCCGAGAAGCTGCAAATTTGTATCGAGAAAGATTTCCGGAACGTCATCATCCATCACATACAACATTTAATAGAGTAGAAGCGAAGTTACGAACTGGTTCATTTCCCTCTACCGTAAAACATGCCAACCATAATGCTCCTGCTAGAAATGAAGAAAATGTAATCAACATTTTGGCTTATGTAGCTGTAAACCCCCATGTTTCACTTCGACGTTTGGCAGAAGAAATTGGCGTTAGTAAAGCTACAGTACATAGAATTTTAAAAGGGCATCGGTACCATCCATTTAAAGTTCATTTATCACAAGAATTAAGACTAAACGATTTACAAAGACGCCTGGATTTCATTGCACGATTGCAAGTTCTAGAAGATGAAAATCCAAATTATCTTAATTGTATTTTGTGGAGTGACGAAAGTCGCTTTCACAATAATGGTGTTGTGAATAAACATAATGCGCATTATTGGTCCAACCAAAATCCGCGGTGGATGGAGGAAGCACGCTTTCAAACAGTGTGGGGAACCAATGTATGGTGTGGAATGTTTAATGGGCATTTAATTGGACCCCACTTTTACGAAGGAACCCTGACAGGACAACGTTATTTACATTTTTTACAAAATGTGCTTCCCGATTTAATGGAAGATATTCCTCTTAATGAAAGACGAGACATAATTTGGCAACAAGATGGTGCTTCGCCCCATAATGCGCAAATTGTGACGAATTATTTAAATGCGCTGTACCCCAATGGATGGATTGGAAATAGAGGTTCTATCCCTTGGCCTGCTCGTTCCCCGGATTTATCGCCTGTTGATTTTTTCATGTGGGGTTATTTAAAGGAATTTGTATATCAAGTTCGGTCGGCAGATCTTGATGATCTGAAAAATCGAATTCGCATGGGATGCCGGATTATGACTCACGGAATGATACTTTCATCTTGCAACAGAGGATTAAGACGTCGTTTGGAAGCTTGTGTCCACGCTGATGGAGCCCAATTTGAACATTTATTAAATTAATGCCTCTTGTTTTGTTTTCTTATCCAACTACATACACTAATTTGAGATATTTATTATTGAAATACTTACTCTTTATTTTTTTAATTTTTTTTGCACTGAATTACTTACTTATAATTATCGTATTCCTTTAAGTTAATAAAAATTGCTTTTGACAAGTTTATCTGAATTGTGTCAAAACTGACAAGGCAAAATAAAAAATGGATCAAATAAAAGTTATTTATTAGTTTTTGATAAATAAGATGCAACATTAAAAAATGCATATATCCATTAAAAAAACCTGTCACTATCAAAATTTAGGTAATGAAATCAGTGGCGGCTCGGGGTAGTTCACATAGGGAGTGCATAATTTCAAAATTAAAAAGTATAATACAAGAACGCTTACCCAATCTTAATAAGTTTCACCGACATACTGTTCCAGACAGGTACTGTTCATTGTACAGTTTGTTTTCGAAGTATCCCTACATATATTTTATTTAGCCAATAGTATATTTTATTTAAAATTCTTCTCGAACTGTTTTTTACACAAACTGGTACAAACTCAAGAGCGAGAAAGGTAATACTATTCTGATGTTTTCGAATCTACTATCGTTAAGAAAAAATGAAGTAATAAATTTAAGACCTGTTCAATCACGCTTCGAAGAATCGCCAAATTGAAGACGTAATAAGCCACCACAAACACTTCCGTATCCAAAATTTCACATTCATACGTCAATTTTCAAAAAAATCTTCCGCCATTTTGTTTTTTTGACATTTTGATTTTGGATTTGTGATCGGCGACCTAAGACACCCCCGTATCTAAAATTTCACATTTATACGTCAATTTTCAAAAAATCTTCCGCCATTTTGTTTTTTTTGACATTTTGATTATGGATTCGTGATCGGTGACCTAAGACACCCCCGTATCTAAAACTTCACATTTATACGTCAATTTTCAAAAAATCTTCTGCCATTTTGTTTTTTTTGACATTTTGATTACGGATTCGTGATCGGTGACCTAAGACACCCCCGTATCTAAAATTTCACATTCATACGTCAATTTTCAAAAAAAATCTTCCGCCATTTTTTTTTTTTTGACATTTTGATTTTGGATTTGTGATCGGCGACCTAAGACACCCCCGTATCTAAAATTTCACATTTATACGTCAATTTTCAAAAAATCCTTTGGCCATTTTGTTTTTTTTTTGACATTTCGACTTTGGATACGTGATCAATGACACCACAAAAACTCCCAAGTGCCGAATTTTACTTTAATCAGAAGAGAGAAATTAATTTCAGCTAGCTCCGCCCACTCTGCATGTATGCGTAATTGTTTAAATAAAATTATTACGTAAGGGCACATCAATGTTAAAAACAATCCTTTTCCCCATTAAGGAAACGGGGCATACGCGTTCTGGAATTATCGTATTTTAATTCAAATCATTATTAAAATATTAATCGACCCCTGTACATACATAAAAATATTAAATCAAGCGGGACCGTTACGTATTATGTGGAGATGCAGAACCAACAGCGGTGAGCAGACTGGGAATCTGCTCACATGCTATCTATTATACGATATGGAACTAGAACAAAATACAGTTCTCCCCACCTTCAATGTAATGTTTAATGGCTTAACACTGCAACGGTAGGGCATTGCTCATGCGTATGTTTCTCTCGGTGGAAGGGGTAAACATTCGAATAGTTTACATCCGTGCGCTGTTAGTCGTCATTATATCTGTGACGACGATCGGTGCATGTAGGTTGTTACGCGTGCTGCACACGCCACGTTCCTGTTCAATAACTATGAATACCTAACAAATAAATACTTTCACAGTTAGTCGCCGCTTGGTTTGTTTTGTTTCAAAATTCCAGGAGGCGCAATTGCTCACTTGCTCTTATTAAAGAGCCGCCACTGAATGAAATTAATAACAGGTACGATTGGATTATTAATTTATTTAATAAGATAAATTTCAGGATAGGATATTAATCAAACAACTAATGTAAAGAACTGATTTGTAGTAATTAATTCTAATTTATAAAAAGTATTCAAAATGGTCGCCATTCTGTATTTATAAAGTATTGCATTATGCAATCATAATGCAATACTTTCTTGAAAGAAATGTCAGTTATTAAGCCTACTAGCTTGATCTCAATGTGAGATCTGATGGACAACCGATACTTTGTATGCATACATATGCAAGGGGCGGGGCCCGGGCGCCTCAAAATTCTATGAACGGTACTAGATGATACGTTTGTTTGAAGTGATAAACGACGAACTGATGTATGTGGGTCTCCTCCAACAATGTTTTGCACGTGGTCAATAACATTTTGCTGTGAAGGCGGTCTACCAGAACTTTTGTCTTTTAACACAGATGCTCTAGCCCGAAACATCTACACGACTAGGCGAATGTGATGATTATACACCGGACGCCCCAGGTTTAAATTACGACGGTGCAAAGAAATAATGTAAATAACACGCAGTTACTAAATAGCACTATTCATATGGTGAACAGCAACATCTGTTTACGTCGCGAAAACGGCAGCAAAAAAAGCCGATCAAAAAATGAGTTTACGAGTAAAATCCTTTCTTTATCGGTGTAGGTAGAAGCGTGAGGAGTTTTTAAAATTCATTATATTTACCTTATATTTCGTAAGATAAATAAATTTATATATGTATATACCTATTCATACTTACGTTAGTTTCGTTTTTTTATTGTTTTGACTATTAATTACATACTTTGTAATTTTTGTAATAGTTTCTGTTTAATGCCGTTTCATTGAATCTACTTCTCCCAATTATCTTGACGTAAGTGTGCACTGGATTTCGTTAAGTTTCAATTTTCAATTTTAGTTATCATTTATTTAGATCTAGAACAATGTTATGTTACTATGATATGGAAGAACGTCGAGAATGGCACCGTGAAACAATGACGAGTTGGATTAAGGATCATACTGATTGTATGTCCTCCACTGTAAATGATTCCGAAATTTATTGAAAAGTCTGTAAAATATTACAGAATGCTCAAAAAACGCACGTACAACGTCACTTAACATCGCTAAAACATATACAGAAACTGGACCCGTTGGAAGCTGACAATTTTAACGAAGAACTCTGTGAAGCTTTAATGGCGGTTAATATTCCATTAAATAACCTTAACAATCCCACTTTCAAAACATATCTTCAAAAATATACTGGTCGAAATGTTCATGATGAATCCACCTTACGCAAATATTATATTTCTAAGTGCTTCACGAAAACAGTAGAATGCATTAGAAGACATCTTCCAAATCAGTACCTATAGATAAATGCCAACGAAACTGTCGATAAATTAGGACGCTGTGTGGTAACTGCTGTAGCTGGTGTACTACATCCAACTATTCCATATAACGCATATGTAATAGCATCTAAAGTTATAAATACAGTTGATGCGGAAACAATTGCTAAAACCATTGACGAGAATTTGCACAAAATGCTTCATTCGGACGACAGGTACAGGGAAGAAATGCTTTTATTTGTTAGTGACAGTGCCGCATATATTTTAAGAACAGGCAGACTATTAAAGGAAACATATCCTTATATGCTGCATATTACTTGTGGAGCACATGATCTCCACAGAATCTGTAAATATATCAGAGATCCCTATCCGGAAGATAGACTTGTATCCGCTTTTAAAAAAGTTTTCAGAAAAGCACCATCGAGAGTAGCTCTTTACCGGGAAAAACTTCCATCTTTGTCACTGCCTTCCTCGCCAGTAATGGTTGGAAGCTACTAGTTTTTATGCAGAGATTTTTGAAAAATTTCGTTACATGTTTAAATGACGATACTCGAAGTATTTCTGATTGCAAGGAACTAACACAAATCTCAAACTTAAAAAAATCAGTTGTTATTCCTTCAGGAATACTTTGGAAATTTGCCTAAACTAATCACATATTTTGAAAATCGAAATCTCAGATTAAAAGATGGATTAACCACATTAGATGTGGCTATCAATAATTTCAAAAATATTCCAAGTGACTTCGGATGTGGCAGTTTTTAATAGAAATCCAGATCTAATAACATTGTGGCAATTATGTATGGGGACAATGACACAAAATCTAACTGCTAAATACGCTGAAATAAAAGAATATTTCCAGTGCGCACCTCTAATCGCAGTTGCGATGTAGAAAAGACGTTTTCTATCTACAAGGATGTACTTCATTCAAAGAGAACAAATCTTACAGAAGAGAAAATGAACAAATAATAAGGTATTTTGTATTTTATAGATCACCACCCACTTGTTATCCAATTATATAAAGAAAATTAAAACCTCTTTAAAAATACAACATTTCAATAGTGCGTCCATTGCATGTGCGATGAGTCATCAACCTTTCGTGTCCAGTCTGTAGTGATGATGTACAAGTGCAAGTGAAACTGACGCTTTTATTCCGCGTAGGAATAGTGCCATTCTCCATTAAGAATTGTGCACTTCGGAAATATGCTTCAACAATAAAAATATTGTCTTGCAATGTTTTCTTGCACAGTTTATAATATAGTGAAGCATAGTATTTCAAAAAGAAGAGTCAGAAATGATAAGGGATCTATAAAGAAAGTACCAAGCTGGGACGTAGGTATCATAGGAGGAACAATATATAGTATGTATAAGCAGGGTGAGGTTGCCATATTTAATACATTAGAAAAGAAAACTCTAGAAAATACCGAAATAGAAGTTTCTAGAACAATATGGCGAACATTAAAGCAAAATGGTTTTCGATTTGGCACAACAGACAAACGACGTGGTATAATGGAGTCACCGAGGATACAGAAATTACGACAAGAATATTTAATCAACATGAAAAAACTCCGAGATGAAGGGTGGTTTATTTGTTATATAGACGAGACATGACCTTCACGATATACCAAAAAAAAAATGTTGGATTGATGATTCACAAGCATGTTTATTAGATGTACCCCTTTCAAAAGGTAAAGGAATCATCATTTTACATGCTGGTTCTAAAAGTAGTTGGGTCGATGAAGTGTTATTACTTCTTTCGGCAAAAAACATAAAAATCTATAATATTGACTACACGAGGATATGACTGCACCATTAATTGAAGAATGGTTTCGGAAAAATCTCTTACCAGCATTACCTGAAAGAAGTGACACAAAGAGGCAATTATTAGAAGTATTTAAAACAAAGGCTTTCGAAAGGGAATACATTGTAGATAATATGGCCACGGTCGCAACATAGGTACATTGTTTTACGTTTGCCGCCGTATTACTACATATTTAACTCGATCGAGTTAATTTGGAGTCAATTGAAAGCATATGTTCGCCGCACTAACAATCGTTCAAAATTTAGCGAAATAGCTATAAATCGTATTCGAGAAGCGATTGCCAATATAATCCAGAAACATGGAAAAATTGCATTGAACATGCAACACAAATAGAAAATGTAAATATTCACCAGGATAATTTAAATGAAAGTGATGGAGACAGCACTGACCTTGAGGATATCCAAAGTATGTGAAAAAGTATTTTCTTAAGTATGATAATTTTCTTATGTCATTTCAAATTGTTCATGCCATTTTTATGTAAAAATGAAGTTATTATAAAGGGGCAATTATAGGGAAAGTCTTGTAGAATTGTATCATCAATATGTATTTGACCGTTATGTGTCGTAAAACATAAAGACATTTTTTATAGCGCATTATATGTGTATGTACATTTACAATAGATTCAAATAATATTTCTGCGTTTACGTATTTTAACATATTAAAAACTGATATTCATATATATTTGTGTAATTAATATGTATATTTTTTAATGATTGCACGAATATTACAATACATCCCTGGGCATCTACGGCCCCGGCTATACTTGAATCACATTTAAATTATCATTAGCTTATCGTACTCTCACACCAGGATATACTATAATCTATTTAGTCAAATTAAAATATCTTGAAACGACCCTTTTAACATGACACCTGTTATAATTGTAATCCAAACAGTACAACTTTGTCGAGAATGTTTACAATACTATGTAGAATAACCAAGTATTAAATAAAATATAGCTATAGAAAAGCAATATTTAATAACTTTATTTATATTATTCATTTAGCAACTAGCCTTCATGCAATGTATTTTAGTCGCAAAAGCTATATGTTCTGAAATATTAATTAAGTAGTTCAATTTTGTTGTTCTGAAATTGTTTCGATCGATGGGAGTTTGCAGTGGTATTGAATCGTCGTCTTTAGTTCATATTTTTGCCGTGCTGGTGGCCAAAGCGATTCGACCAGAATAAAGTAAGTACTGATTACTGCTACATTAGCGATATTCTAGTCTAATTAGGTGTAATAAAACCAGCCCCTTCTTTTAAGGAACTCTTGCGGCTTAAGGAAATTGTGACTTTTTTTCCTGTATCTTATATCTTATAAGCGTTCTATAATTTTTGTTGCATTTCACGCCTAGAATTAACCTTTTGTTTTACTGTTGGAATTACGTATAATTATTTTCTGCGGGATGTGGAATTTTCATCTAATTTATTTTATATTTAATTTCCGCTAGTAATTGAGTGGTTTCCTTCATTTTAAATTAAATTTAAATTATTTTTCCTTTAATTCGCAGCGGTAGTGCCATCTCGTGTGTGTGCGACTGATTATGCTATAAGTAGCGAGTAAGAATGTTTTTCTGTTTAATGTTGTTATATTCCTTACGTCGCTGCATAATTGTCTGCGATTATTTCTATTTAATTATTTCTTTGTTTGGTTCTTATTAATTGGTCCCTTAACTTTTAAATATTTTGTGTAACAATTCACTTCCAACTTGCTAGATGTCGCCTTGTCACCTTCTACCGCAACCTGGTGTTCTTGTCATTTCATTCGTTCAATATCGATCGAACCGTTTAGCTGATTTTAAAAGCGATCCATTTATTTCAATCAGTGTCACTGTAATTAATGGACTGTTTTGTCTATTTACCGTATAATTCACACGATAAAAGTGGATGCTTAAACAGTGATAAATAAAATTTTTGGTAGTTAATTAGTTGTCTGCTGCAATGATGCAGGATTTTTCTTATTGTTTGAAGTAGACCCCTGGATCGGTAAGCTACTAAGTTTCTTAATTGCTCTTTCTCCTTGTTTCGTATATTTCCCCTTTTAGCTTTTTATTTTATATCGTACTGTCGATTGCATTTATGTGGGAACACGTGTTGGAATTCCGGAAGTAACGCCACCATCACGCTAGGCAATCTTCCGCAAACACGTGGGCGTTTAACTATATCTTGGAATATTCGACCCATCCGCCGCCTCTGTGGGCAAATCTACCACATTTGGACCCGGAATTAATAGATTTCCATGGTGGATGCCTTATTGAAAACCGATGCCCCGTGTGGATCAAATGCACTGTCACATGTAATTATTGTTATTTGTAAGCCTATTTATCTGTTTTGCTTTAATTAATTTCATTAGAATACGCTGTGCGAAAACCTGTAAATTCATTGCTTGCTAGTTAATTTCCGTCAGGACAGTAGCATATTTTGTAGTTTTTAATTAATATTTAGTACTCAAAAGTGTTATAGCTAATTAATTATTTGAGGAGAAGCGAGGGTAACAAAATTCTCAACCACTTTTTTGAATTGGCATCGCCAACTAAGAATTAATCATAAAATCACTCAATATTCGCAGGAGAAAATATTTACAAATATTTTCACCACGCTTATGCTTTGAATAATAAATTGCTCAACTTTAGGAATATGAGGGTTTTGTTGGTTAAGGTCAAGAAGTTGACAAGTAAAATTAGAAAAATATATTTTTTATATTGAACAATAGCACAACTCCAAGTATATTTAAATTGCTACACTGGTAATTGCTTATGGTACTTATGATACGACATGGACATTGCGATTTTGCATTCGGCCGTTTAGTCCAATAAAAGAGCCTCAGATCCAGTTCGGGTTTTACTATCCCGAACTTCCGAAGATAATAGGTTATAGCGTCCGCGACGGTGTTGTTCAGTGGTGTCGTGACTCCTTGATATCTCAACTCGTCGTGTCCACTGTTCACCAGGAAAAGGTCGGTCGTGATAAATCTGTAGTCGGTACCCATCTTTATTTTGCAGTACGATGGCTCGCCGGACTTTAGGCAGTTGACTCTGGTGCTCACAGCCCTCTGTTTTGACGGATTGTTCGGGTCAATGTCGACCCTCAAACCGCCTCCGTGAATAAGCTTCGGCGTACGCGCTTTAGCTAACCCCTGTTCCAGCGCGTTTACAATGAACTTACCTTTGATTCGAACTAGTGTTAGGCCAGCGTCCATTGAAATGTGTTTCTCCAGCATCTTGAGATTATAAAATAGAAACGCTGTCTTAATAATTCATACAGAAACGATTTTGTGATCATAACTTTATTGTAAAAATAAAATTTTGAGTGTAAGAAAAAATAGTTGTAAAATTTTTTGGTGTAAGAAAAAAAGTTGTAAGAATTTGTGTTGTAAGAATAAAAAATAAAATTTTTGTTTTAAGAATAAACTTTAAAATAGAAATGATGTCTTAATAATTTATACAGAAATGATTTTATGGTCATAACTTTGTTGTAAGAATAAAACATAAAATGTTTGTTCTAAGATTAAAATTTATACAGAAACAATTTTGTGTTCATAACTTTGTTGTAAGAATAAAATGTTAAGGTTGTACAGTAATATCAAAACGAAAATACAAAATGAGTAGGGTAAAGGTGATAGTCGTTGGCACATTTAGGTTACGATTACTTTTGAATATACATCACAAAACAGACCTTGTAGTTAAACCTATCTTAACCGCTTCATTTAAAATACGAAGGTCTATACCAGATTCATCATGCACACTTTTCTATCTTTAGTTTCTTACAAACACAACTTTTCAGGTTGTGATTTTGCATAACAACAAATTGAACAGGCATAATTTATCAAACTAAAGTAGGAATACGAACTGCATATAGAACATTATTAGATTGGAATTCAAAGAGTGCCAACTTTGATTTCAAGAAAACCCTGACATAGTCAATGCTAAGTGAAACAGTTTGTAAACGAAAATATGATATTGTGCCAATGACACTCTACCTTCCAATTGTTGATATTTTTACCCTAAGTGCTGCATATTTAGGTTTTTATCGATAATGAGGTAGATAAATATAAGTATAGAAAAAATGATTAAAGAAATCTAAAAAAAGTGTACAAATAAATTCAAATGAATGCTAAAAGTTCGCCCGTCTTTCTCCCTAATTCAGCATGCAAGTTGACTATAAGTACCTATCGATTAGATTCATAAGTATAAAACTCACATTGTAGAGAAAGACTGGGCAGGCAAAATTTATACATTTGCATATGTAAAGGTATAAATCTGGAAAGCAGGTAAACAATTCAAGGTCATTGTGTCTGTATCTTCAAAAGTATTTTCTTAAAAATTGATATTATAGGGCCATCTAATTATTACTAGTAGTACTTAAGAAACACAAAAACTTTAGATTCGAACCGAAATGAATTTGCTAATATTGAAACACGGCCTTAAATGCGTATTCTAGCGATCCCATAGCGAATTTAGTTTGAGTAACAACCTTAACAGTTCTGTGGTTAGTTCAATAAAAAAAAACAGACCAGCACGTCATAAATAACGTCACTGTGATGTCATAACAGTGTTGACATTGCTTTGAGCAAGCTGTTGTTTGTAAATAGTTTGAGGTTAGGTTGTTACAAATCGTATTAATGTGTTTTAATTTGTTGAAAAATAAGGAGGAGTGCTTCAAAGATCCGGCTAGGCCCCGGAACACAACTTAAAAGTTATTCACCGAAGAATGTGAGGTAAAATGTAAACTGTTTTTAAATTTATTATGAAAATATCTCAAAATGCAATGCATATAGTATGTATAAATTAACAAAATTTGCTATAAATTATTCTGATTCACTTGTGTCTTGACTATTAGTTTCAAACGCAGATAATAAATGGTTCTACAATATCATACACTAATCCATCCAAGTTCCACATTAGGATGTTTTACTTAATTAAAACGTCGATATATTCCTTCCATTTGTAATTGCTTTAATCAAAAGTTATTGTATATGTGGCACTTTGATGGAGTATTTTTTGAAACAATTTCACTTTTTGTTTGTGTCCAAAGAATTTTAATTGGAGCCATTTTATCGGTCATACCGTGCCTTCAAATACTTTCTTCATTAGAGTAGGCTGTTTTTTAAATTCCTTAAGGGTCCTCGCTAGTGGATCTGTCAACAATGGCAAAATAGCAGATTTTAGAATCCAGATATTTTTGTTGATTTTAAAGATGGAGAAAACCTTTCAACGTCAACTTATGAAGAATTTAGTAATCAAAAGAATCAAATTTAGAAAAAAATTAACGGATTACAGAAAATTCATTAATATGTCAAAATATTAAAAACCAGTTTTCTCAAAAATCCTTCGGAGGAGATTTGTTTGCTTGGGTTCACGTTATAAATTGAATAGAAAGCTACCCGGCTGTGCACTTATTTTTCGTTCAACTATTCTTTACTTTGTTTAAAATGAATATAAAATAAATTAAAATTAGGCAACCCACATTACAATGAATTGTTATTCTGCTATAAATATTTCCAGCAGTTACAAATGTGTAAATAGTTGGTCATAAATGAATTTTTATTCGCTTAGATATTGAGTTATTACTTCAAATATTTATTATATGTTCCCTATGTGTAAAAGTACTCGGACATCCTTGGCTTATTAAATTATGTGCTATGCAACCAATATTACATTTCCCATTCATTAGCGAGGACCCTTAAGGGTCCTCGCTAGTGGATCTGTCAACAATGGCAAAATAGCAGATTTTAGAATCCAGATATTTTTGTTGATTTTAAAGATGGAGAAAACCTTTCAACGTCAACTTATGAAGAATTTAGTAATCTAGCCGGCTGAAGAATCAAATTTAGAAAAAAATTATCGGATTACAGAAAATTCATTAATATGTCAAAATATTAAAAACCAATTTTCTCAAAAATCCTTCGGAGGAAATTTGTTTGCTAGGGTTCAATTTATAAATTGAAAAGAAAGCTACCCGGCTGTGCACTTATTTTTCGTTCAACTATTCTTTACTTTGTTGAAAATGAATATAAAATAAATTAAAATTAGGCAACCCACATTACAATGAATTGTTATTCTGCTATAAATATTTCCCGCAGTTACAAATGTGTAAATAGTTGGTCATAAATGAATTTTTATTCGCTTAGATATTGAGTTATTATTTCAAATATTTATTATATGTTCCCTATGTGTAAAACTACTCGGACATCCTTTGCTTATTAAATTATGTGCTATGCAACCAATATTACATTTCCTATTCACTAGCGAGGACCCTTAAGTAATCAACGTTGGTGTACATGCTTTTGAAACCATCAAATACTGACAGTTGTCATACTTAAATTCAAATTATAGACGCCTATTATTATTTATATGACATAACCAAACTATCAAAATTATGCACTCTCACCAACCATTAAAAAAACTACGTATAAGAAAGTAAAAGCATGGCCGTCTCTAATGAGGAATTACATCAAGCAAAAGCCAAATCTATTGTAATTCTATTTATTGTTGCAATATGAAACACTTGCTATAGTTCGTTTCAAGATATTTTTATTTGACTAAATAGGTATATAAGTATTATGCGGCACCCCTTGCGGCGAGGGCATAATGAAACGTAAACAGATCTAGGGTTTAAGCTGTTCCTTTCTTTAATAGCCAGAGTGGTATTAAATAAATATTATCTAAGTCAGCCAACTTGATTTGCCTATTTATTTTAGTCTGAAAATTAAATTTAATAGTCATTACTTAACATTGTATAATTAAAATTTATTTCAACTTAGGATTTCTTACTCTTAAGTAATGCAGTCCACATACATTTTCGTTGGTAGCAAAATATAAATTGTATGATGAGCAAGCATATATTTTATTATAAGAAAATATGGAGATCTTGGATCGAAGAAAGGGAAGGTGAGCATTATGAAATAAATAACGATAACCTGTGACTCGGCGGCAGAGGGCTGTCCAGAAAGTAACAGACGTTTTGAAATAAAAAATAAACGAAGTGAAAAAAACAATGTTTATTATATACATTTTGAAGGTAAACTCTTAGGCTATTTTTCTACATAATCGCCATTTAAATTAAGACATTTATCATAAAGTGGTACAAGCTTTTCAATACCATCTCTATAGAAATCTGCCGCCTGCGAGTTCAACCACTGGTTTACACAGGCAAGCAGTTCAGCGTCAGTGTCAAGGCGTTGCGTAGCGAGCCACGTCTTCATCGCCGGGAACAGGTGGTAGTCGCTCGGCGCCAAATCTGGGCTGTACGGCGGATGATTGAAAACTTCCCATCCAAAATCATCCAAGAGCGTTTGGGTACGATTAGCCGTGTGTGGACGAGCGTTGTCGTGAAAAAACAAAACAAACGCCTGTTTTGTATCGCGCGTCCAAATTTTCTTAGTGTTTCGCAATACCTCTCTGAGTTGATTGTTTGGCCACGCTCGAGAAAATCAACGAGAATCACCCCCTGAGCGTTCCAAAACACAGTAGCCATGATTTTTCTTGCTGAAAGCGTTTGAAAACACTTCCACGATTTCTTGGGCGAATGCGTGTGTCCCCATTCTATCAACTGCCGTTTTGTTTCACAGTTGACGTGCTTTACCCAAGTCTTGTCGCCAGTTACGATACGATCGATAACATGGTTTCCACTGTTGTCGTAGTCTTCCAGAAATGTTAGTGCTGCAGCAAGTCTTTTTTTTTGTGGTCTTCCGTTAGGATTTTCGGAACCCACCTGACACAAAATTTGTGATAATCAAATTTATCAACCACAATTTCATGAACTAAACTCCGTGAAATTTGAGGGGAATGTTCTGAGAGTTCCGTAATCGTGAAACGACGATTTCCACGGATTTTTTCGTTGATGTTCGCCACCAATTCATCTGTCACAAAACTAGGACGGCCACTGCGAGACTCATCGTGAACACTGATTCAGCCATTTCTAAAATCAATACACCACTGCCTCACTCATTATTCCTTGCCCGTACACATCACAAATCTGGCGATAAATTTGTATTGGTTTGTGGTTTCTTTGCTAACAAGAATCTTATTACAGCTCGCACTTCACAACTGGCGGGATTTTCAATAGCAACGCTCATTTTAACACTCCGTTGTATACAAAGTACGATAGGCACGAACTGCAAATTACCACGGCTGGTTGCGTACTGAACGTAGGAACACTCTGACGCCAAAACGGCGGCAAAATGGCACCAGGCCATAACGTGTGTTATTTTCTGGATTAGCCTCGTAAATAGTCATCTAGTAGTTCAAGCTAAGGAAATATTGTTAAAATGTATAATAATTACTGATATATACTACAGCACAGTTTATAATACAGTGAAGCATAGTATTACGGAAATAAGTGATAAGGGATCTATAGATCTATAGAAAGTACCGAGTTGATATCATTCCACGTACAGTATATAGTATGTATAAGCAGGGTGAGGTTGCCACATTAAATAGCTTAGAAAAAAATTAAAGGAAACACCAAATAGAAGCCTCTAGAACAACAATATGGCGAAGATTAAAGCAAAAAAGGTTTCCGATTTTCCGATTTGGGACAATAGACAAATGACGTGTTATAATGGAATCACCAAGGATACAAAAATTACGACAAGAATATTTAATCAACATGAAAAAATTCCGAGATGAAGGGTGGTTTATTGCCAATGTTGACAAATCAGGTTAAAAAGTTTAATGACAAGAATAGTTACAATAAAGGTGCCCGCACACTGAGGCGAGGCGAAACGAAGCGAAGCGAAGCGCATTTATTACGCCTGATAAAAATGCACGTAATCAAATGGGTGCCCGCACACTAGAGCGTCGCGTGCCGAAGCGAAGCTTACGTACATTTCTACAGGCGTAATAAATGCGCTTCTCTTCGCTTCGCTTCGCCTCGCCTCAGTGTGCGGGCACCTCATAAATGTTCAAAGTAAGCTCCTTCGATATGGACATACATATTTGGCTACTTATGTTATTATTAAGTTTCGTTGTATTAAAGTATTAATTAATTAAGTAATGCAAGTATAGGCATGAAATGTTTATAATAATAAGTTTTTGTGCTATTCATAAGCCGCAATAATAACATTCAAAAAATATTATTTTATTTGTGGTCACGATTACTTTATGATTTGCATTTGTCAATAATTTGGATATATTTTGCGCCCTTTTCTTTTTATACCGGTTGTCCCAGCGGAGCGGTAAAATCCCTTATTGGTATCTAGTAATGTAGTTAGCGAATAATTTTTAATACAAAAATTGTAGATAATCAAAAGCTCTTCAATTTAAAAATATTTTCATTTATATACAGAGTGTTCGACAACGACGAACCAACACAAACTTATGTTTTTTAAATGGAATGCTATGCATTTTTGCATGTTCTTTAGAATTACATACCATTCGCTAAAGTTAAAAATTCTAAAAAGAACTAAATGAAACAGCCTGTATATTTATTTCTCATTGAAAAGTACTTAAAATTTACCAATTAAAAATATGTTCTTTCTAGTGCCTGTGGGCGATACTGCAAAAGTTATAGGATATTATATCTGAAAAAACCCGATTACGATTTAAAAATATGAGTGGCCTTGACTTAATTACACATAGCATAATTAAAATTAATCGAACAGAGTTACTTCTAATATTTTCTTTTTACAAATAAGTAATTTTTATTAAAATTTTAAAACTCATAAAATGAAAAGTTTAGACGTTTATGAATTAACAATAGTGAAAATATCGCAGTCGCTCTGTATCATAAAATTGTTTATCGTCATATATAGACTAAATTTTAAATTAGTTTAAAATTAAAGAAGTCATACTTAGATTTATAACTTCACTTGAAAAGCAAACCGTCAATATAAGTATTTAAATGTACGTTATTTAAAACTATAACTTTCGCAATATCTTGAAGAACATATAAGTTACTATTTTCGAGCATCGCAGCAATTATACGTTCTCATACAACAAATTAAAAGATCTTCTTTGAGATTCTCTTAATAAAGTTTTTGCTAACATCAAGGACTCTAGAAAGTTTACGCACGCTTTTATGAGGATTTTCTTGAACGCATAACAAAAGAACATTTTGTGCATCTGCGTTTTCTACGGCAGCGGTAACACGGCTGCTTTCATACGAAATACTGCAACTTTCTTCAAATCGTTGACAATTTTTGAAAAGCACTCATCGATGGCAGTCCCATATTTTTGGTTGCATATCTTTGTGCCAGCAAACAATCACTTTCCCCCAAAACATAGACCATATCTATTAATTCCAATTTTAAATATTTCATTTCGCACTTAACGTAAATTCATGTACTTACTTCCCTTTAAACAGAAGCTATAAATCTAAGTTTAACGTTTAAACAATTTTTGACGCACAGCGTGTGCGGTATTTTTTTATATTATTGCTAATTCACGACCTTCCAAACTTCTCATGAGTTCCAAAATTTTAATAAAAATCACTTATTTGCAAAAGGGAAATAGAAGTAACTCTTTTCGATAAATTTTAGTTATAGTCGTAGTGCAAGTCATGGCAACTCATATTTTTAAGGTGTAATCGGGTTTATTCAGATATAATATCCTATAACCTTTGCAATAACGCCCACAGGTGGAAGAAGGTGATATTTTTAATTAGTAAATTTTAAGTACTTTTCAATGGCACATTAATATACAGGGTGTTCCATTTATTTTATTTTAGAATTTTTAACTTTAGGGAATGGTATGCAATTCTAAAGAACATGCGTAGATATGCCGAAATAAATATCAGTTTCATGTACTGAAAAGATATCCCTACTAATTGAGCCCATAATAGGTATTTCATCATCAATCGTTATTTCATAGCAACTTTTCAAATGTTGTACAATTTGTAACGAAAAATCGCCATATCTCAGAAACAGTTGAAAATCGACAAATACAAGTTATGTCAGTTTAATCAGCCCTTCAAGGACTGTCGTAAAATGTAAAAAAATGCATAGCATTCCATTTAAAAAAACATAAGTTTGTGTTGGTTCGTCATTGTCGAACACTCTTTATAAATGAAAATATTTTTATATTGTAGAGCTTATGATCATCTACAATTTTTGTATTAAAAATTCTTCGCTATCTACATTATTAGATACCAATAATGAACTTTACCGCTATGCTGGGACACCCGGTATTTGTCGCCTGAAAACACATAAAGGATTTTTCAATAGCTATGTCAAAACTTTGACAGGTTATCGCTCTGACGTTTCAAGTGGTAGCGCTGCCATTCTTTGCGAGATTTGTGTTCTGCCATAGTCACAATATTACCATGGAGCGCTACACCATACAAGAAACGCGTGGAAACTGTTTTTATTTTAAAAATTCGTGATCTGTTTGCCAAACTCTTCGTTAGCTAGGAAACATTTACGTCGTCCAACAGAGCGAACAGTTAACAAATTAACGCGATATTCGAGCAATGCGTTCGGTTGCTTATGGAGCAGTCCCTCTATACTGCTGATAATTGCTGAAAGTGTGACTGAAGATACAAGCTTCTCGATTCCTCGTCTGCACAAGGAGTTGGCCTTTCTGCCACCTCAACTTGGCGAATTTTGCTAAAAGACTTGGGCATGCATCTGTATCAGATCCAAATGACACAACCCCAAGATCACCAAGTTCATTGTGCGTTCGCTGATTGGGCTCTGGAGCAGTTGGAAATAGATTCAAATTTTGGCAAAAAAGTCATCTTCAGTGTTGGATCACATTTCTGGTTGAACTGGGTTGGTTGGTTAAACGGCTTCGTGAACAAGCACATTTGCCGCATCTGGGGCGAAAGTAATCCACATCAGTATCAAGAGTGCCCATTGCATCCGGAGAAACTTACTGTTTGGTGTGGATTATAGTTAGGCGGTGTCATTGGGCCATACATCTCCCAAAATGAGAATGGCCAGACGGTGACTATCAATGGAGATCGGTATCGGGCCATGATAACTGTTTTTTTGGGACCTCAATTGGATTACATGAACCTGGACGAAATCTGGTTCCAATAAGATGGTGCAACGTGCCCACACATCGGGGTTACATTGGAGTTGTTGCAAGAAAAGTTCCCAGAAGGCGTTATTTCCAGAAAAGCGGGGAACAACCTCATTCAAACCATTGGTGTGATTCAGCCCCAGAGTCATACAAAATGGACTTCTCGGATCAAGTTCCATGAACGAAGCCGCGGAGACCATTTGAATGATATCATTTTTCAAACATAATGGTACTGAATGTTTTTTAATCCGCAATAAAGACTTTCGTCATATTTCACACACAACTCTTTATATTCAATTTGAAAGTTAAGATACGCTTAATGAAAAACCCCATATAAAAGACGTCAAATTCAATTTACATCATATTACCACTAGTAAGTATTGTATTAAGTACTGCCTTAAGAACATTATCTGTCAAATATTAAAGAGCGAAATAGAAAGGTTGTTGTATCAATCAAAGAGAATGATTTATGTATGGCTTTTATCGACCAAGGAAAACATTTTTTACAGAAACGTTACGACCTAATCGAAACCAATATAGAAAAAAACATTATTGCCCAAATTCAAAATAACATGGGCCGCAGCATCAAGACATAAAGATCGATTTATCGTTATTAGGTTACTAATTCGTTCCTCAACATCTGCGATACTTTCAACTTATTGCTTTATCGGTTTGCCACCACATGGTTCTTGGAACTGTCATACGTTACTGTAAAATTTGGCAACATTGGCAGAGACTTCACTTAAAACATTGTTCATTTATCAATAATCCAACAAATAATTTCATGGATTTCTATAGTATAAAAGATTTAATTATATGATAAGAATTATCAGCTAATGTATAAGGAATGTGCAATATTCGTTGCCCTTAGCTAACAGAAAGCTTTTTTTTACTTTATCTATAGCAACTAACTCACTTTGGTTTTCTAATGCTCAATGTCTTGGCATATTAGAGAACTGTGTCATTGAAAGTGTTAACTGTTGAAAGGCGTTTGAAAAAAAAATTGCTACTTAAATATTATTATTAATAGTTCGACAGATATATTTTGTTTGTGATATTATTATGCATTATAGCGAAAACTGAAATAAAGCATATTATATCTAATGATTATACAGGGTGAGTCATTAGTAGCCGCTTCATCGATTGCTCTTTTGTGTTTCAAATAAAAGAAAAACCAATTAGCGAAATATTGATGGTTGCTTGTGGCGCATATTCTAAAAATACTATAAGCTGTGACGCACTTCCGGTTTCAGCGGAAATTCACGGACCATACTTTTTCTAAATGACTCACCCTATATATTTGTGGATTTTGTAGTACTGCTTTAAATTGCCTATTCAACGGTTTTTTCTTTTTCGAAATTGAGCCAATAGTTTTTGAGTTATTAAGTTTCTTTGAAAATATTTGACCAAAACACGTGTTCCGATATAAACCATTTTCTCATTGTTTTTAAAAGTAAAAACATTAACTTTGGTGGTGCTTGTAGCCAAGAAAATTCTGCATCATTTGGTGTAAGTTGCACTCGACAATACCTCAAACAACCTTATTTTTTCAAAGCCTACTTTCCGAAATGTTCACATACCAAAAACTTATATTTTTTAAATGGAACACCCAGTATTTTATTGCGGCATTCCTTTTTTTTATTCCCTTATTTTTGTTAACAATGTTCTATACCTATCTTTTGTAATTTCTGAGATAATCACTATAGGAGCAATTAGCGGTCAAATAAGGAACTACGAGCGCTGTTGTTCTATGCACCCAAATATTCGTTCAATCAATGGAAGGATGGAAAGTAAAGATTAAATCCAACAATCCCAAAAGTAATAATTTTACACAATGAAATACATCGCATTTCAGTTTTTTAATTCCGGCAATGTCCAGATGCTCATTTCTTACACTGTTGGTTAACAACGAAATAAAATAAAGATTGTGTTTACTGACATATTTCAAGATGCCGCCCCACTAAAAGGTGCATGAAACAATGCTGCTGTCTTCAATTTAATTTGCCTAATTGCTCGTATTCTTTCATTGTTGAAGCTCTTCAAAAGAGATTGCTGTAGTTTTTCAAAATTATAAATTGATGTCCTAAAACTTTAATAGAAAAAAATTTAACAACAAAGTAAGGCAATTTAAATAACCTAAAACTATTGAGCATCGTAACAACAATCAAAAGTAAGAAAAACCAATTTCATTAAAGAATATATTCAGTATAACCACAACTTTGTGCAATGCACGTGAGATATTCTGTTTTCCAAAAAAGTACTAACGTTGCGTAAAACGTTTCGACATATTCTTGTAAACGCTTTTCTGATTTTAATGTTCATGTTTTCAAAAAGTGTTGAAATCCGTCCGTAAAAAACGAAGATACTCTTCTCCATTAACATTTTCATCAAAGAAAGAAGGTCCAATTATGTAACTACTCACTATTCCTTCCCACATATTTAATGACCAACGATTTTGAAAGTTTGCAGTGAGGGTTTTTATGTGTTATAATAACGAAAATTGTGACGATTAACGTATCCATTTTAACAAAAGGGATCTTCGTCGGTAAACAACAAAAAATTGAAAAGGCTAATTTATCTGCTGCCCATTGACAAAAAATATAAGAGATTCTGAAAATTTCTTTCATCTAACCCTGTGTATGAATATGCTACCGATGAATTACATATTTCCTAATTATTCTGGATTCTCAAATTTGCCTTACATCTAACTGATGACTAATTTTCGTAGTACTAGTATGGAGGGTGTTCCGACTACACTCGCAAGTACCATAAACTTATTATCCTCACCAGTTATTAGTCTGCTCTTTTTTCATATTACATATGCTAGCAAAGAGTTTTTTCAGATTCATCCAAAACTTTAATCATACCTATTAACTCTTCATAATAATAATTCATTTTGATGATAACTAATAGCGATGCTTTTATAAGTTTGACATAAATGTTTACCGACTTTCTTTAACAGTTGACTCAGGCAGTCGGCCGCATTCCAGCCTTTATTGGACGAATATTTGGGTGCATATAACAGCGCTCGTAGTTCTTTATTTGACCGCTGATTGCTAGGACATTTTTAACAAAAATGAAAGAGAATAAAAAAGGGAACAAAACATCACAGTAAAATACCTGATGTTCCATTAAAAGAAAATAGTTTTTGGTATGTGCAAATTTCGGAAGTAGGCTTTGAAAAAACAAACTTTCTTGAAGTATTGACGAGTGCAGCTAATACCAAATGATGCAGAATTTTCTTGGCTACAAGCACCACCAAAGTTAATGTTTTTACTTTTAAAAACAATGAGAAAATAATTTTATTCTGAACACGTGTTTTGGTCAAATACTTTCACAATAAATTAATAACTCAAAAACTATTGGCCCAATTTTGAAAAAGACAGTTGAATAGGTAATTTAAAGCAGTACTAGAAAATCCAAAAATATATAGGGTGTCATTTAAAAAAATTGAAATCCATGCTTTTCCGGTGAAACCGGAAGTGCGTCATAGCTTAAAGTATTTTTAGAATATGCACACCAAGCAACCATGAATCTTCTACTAATTGTTTTTTCTTTTATTAAGAACACAAAGGAGCAATCGAAGAAGCGGCTACTATTGATTCACCCTGTATATCTAATAATATATTAGAATCTACGAGTAAAGAATAGAACAGGAGAGAGTGTCCTTAATAATAATATTTGTCCAAATGTGGTAACTTAATATGGCCGCCTCAATGCATAGAATATGTATGTTACATGTCAGATGTAGTGTCAGATATATGACAAGTAAATATTGCCATAACGACTTGCCTTAAAATGGTAACTCCGTCTAAATAATACCTATTCCCCCACCAGTTTATTATCTCTCCTGTTCTATTCTTTCCTCGTAGATTAGAATAATATCCTAACCAACAAGTATTTAATATGTGTCATTATAATGAGTTACCAACCTAACATATGGAATACTAAGGTTGAGACGCTCTATAGCATAATTTAGGACCGTATCTATGTATATCTAGATAGATATCAGTCAAGATAAGTAATCAAAATGTTAAAGCATTTTCGATATTAGGTATGCCATCATGAATTTTCTAATGATTCTTGATCACTTTTTAATACGAGATAAGTAAAAAGTTCTTGACTTAACCAAGAAATACGCCGTTTCACAAATTTCTTCTTCACGAGTTTGAAATAATGGAGTCGTCGAAGAAATTTTGAAAATCGACTGACGATAGAGGCATTAAACGTTATAATACATAAAACTATTAAATAATCACCCACCGTAGCATTCACAGCTAGCTAGTATCCAATACTTTTCATGTTGATCAATAATTGATATGTATATACCTAGATATGAAAGCAGTTCGGGAATTCTAGACAATTGTGACTGAATTCTTGAAAAGTAGCGCGACTAACTTCGTGGCCCAAAATGTAATGGAGGATTTTCAAGCAGGAACAATAAATTCTGCACATCCCTTATACACTACCAAGGTTTCTACTTTAGATGTATTTGATATGGTTATTGTTGTTTTAGAGATAAACTAGTGTAATTGAACTAAGTGACATGAAGGTATTCGGAAATTATTGTTAATTCTGCTGCTTTCTAAAACAATATAATTCAACAAAGTGTTAAAACTTGTAAATATATGTAATCTTTTTTTATTGAGAAATCCAAAGTCCAAATCGAGCAAATGCTTATCTTTTCTATATAAACGGTCATGCATTTGTAAAAGAAAGCAGTAACATTATAAACATCTACAAATATTTGAGATGTATTACAAGCCTATAAAAGTACATAATATATACAGTGTGATTTCTTGTTGCAGCGAATTGTTGATTAAACAATTTCTTTACTTGATGATATATCAATCAATAATAGGCACCTATTTTTTTGTTTGAGAGTCAGTATGTACGCTATTATTAATGAAATGTTATTAATGTAGGATAGTATATACGCCAAATAGCAGCCGTAGTTGGGAAAGGTCATTGTTTAACAATTAAAACTTGACAGAAAATATATTACGTATATCCGTTATTAAGGCATACGAGAGAATAAATAAATTGACACAAAAAACAAAAACTTTCATTTTAGGTATAAATTAATAACATGGTCGGCACATTTTTTACAGTTACTTATGGTAACATTTCTAATTGTGTCTGTTAAAAGTTCTCGTACAAGTGATATTTTGAAAGGGGAATTTTTTGAAGCAACTTCACCTTCTAGTTGGGCCCAAATCATTTCAGTCGGATTGCGCTCGCAATGATATGGAGGTAACCTGTGCAGCGGCCCTTTCCAACTTGGGTAATATTTGTTGTAACATCCTTCAAAAATGTTACCGTTCATTTCATGAATCAGTACAATAGTCCTTCCCACATACATATCAATTCAGATCCTTGCGTATCTTTACCAGTAGGGCTTTTTAATCCTGTCGATAGGCTTTCAAAAAAAGCCTGTCGTGCACTCATTATACTTGCGGCAATCCTAACTTTTTTCTTTGTGTGTCCTTCATTTAGTTTCTGTTAGTACAGGTTTTTTATTACGTTTGACATATCCAAAATATAACATGTATATGAACATGTGGTAATATAATTAGTATTTAATTAACACTGTTAAGGGCGTTTATTATTATTATTTTTCTTTTATTCCTTTTTTATAAAGTGATATTCTCTGTTCTATGTAAAACGTATATATGTTTAGTTTTAATCTCAATTTGCTTTATTTTAGAAAGGTACAATTAATTAGAACATGTATATTTCTCTGTATAAGTGCTTATAGTCATTTTATTACTTCATAATCGTAAAATAATGTATATTTAAAATTAAATCTGGAAAGACCAAGCGGGACATCAGTATCCTAATGTAAGCTCTTTCTTAGAAACTCCTCTATTGTCCGTTCTAGAAAATCAGTAAAATGCCTTGTCTAAATTAGCATTTATTTTCTTTCTCTTATTAACATCATGCCGTTGTAGTACTTAAAAATTCATAAACATTTGCCGGATTTCAGAATTATAGATATTCTGTAATTGATCAAACCCGTAAACGCACAGCAGGGCTCATATATTTATATTAGATAATTGTATTGCTATTTGCTCCTTCCGAGAACCTTTAATGAAACTTACAACCCATTAATGTTCGGTTTTTCCAGACAACAATAGAGGAGGTACGGTTTTGTAAACTTACCACCCCACTCTAAATACTGAATTTGTTTGTAACAGAAAATTGAAAACAGTTTATCAACGAAACTCAACTTGTTAGCAGTTAGCTATCATGTACGGTTCAACTTGCCCAATGCAAGAAACCTACATTTATTCGCATTGTTATTTTATTTAATTGTAAATAAAGTTGTATATAACAGTGTAGTGTTATTTCATTTGTGAATAACCACGTATAACGTAAATTCAGTGAGGAATTATTCTTTACTACTTCTAAAACAAGAAGATCCAAAGGAAAGAAAAACGATTCAAGTCTTTCAAATCAGGAAGACTCAACAAACACTTAGTTGAAATTAATGAGTTTCAAGAATCTGTGTAGAACTGCTCAGTTCATTTTTGGTATGGACTCATCTATAGTTATTTTTGCAATGATATTAAGTGTAGTACATTCGATTTTAAAAAAGAAACTGTGCACTGCCGTACAGTGTTTTTGACAGATTCATCAAATTCAAAGTTTTAAATGCCTGTTGTTCCTTAGGTCTTAGCCGTCTGATCACTCATATTCATGTTGTACATAAAAGTATGGATTTTATTTAATAACAATAAAGTATAATAAACCAAATTAAAAATGTAAGATTCTAGGTTATGGTTTGGTCATAAACATAAAATGACATTTTGGCGAACTTATTTTCCCATGTTAAACTTGCCTACGCAAGAACCAATGAGATACCTTAAAAATATACACCATTTTGGCGCGATATTTAAATCACTCCTTCTTATTCTGAGACAAGGTATAGTATAATAATAATAATAATATTACTGTCTTTATTTTCTAACATACATTGAGAACATAAATTACGAAGACTGATATACAGAACGGAAGTATTATTGTAGATGGAAACTAATAAATTAGAATAATTTAAGTAGAAAAGAATATGGAATAAACGTCAAATCAGTCAAATGTGTATAACAGTAGGTTTGATATAATGCAATCATATTGCATATTTTCAGCATGTGATTTTAAAAATGCTCATCGGTTACCAAGTAGTTTATAATGCTTTGGATAGATGGCCCCACTTAAGGGTAGATATTTTGAGGTTATCAGAATCAAAAAATCTCGCTATGTGAGGGCCCTATATCGCGCAGTAATATTTAGATCCAGTTACCCTTGGGACATTTTCTACTTTGGATTTAAATGCGTGTTGTTGTTTTCTTTTCTACAAATAAAACTGGGCCTGGTAAAAAAAGGGGCTCCTAAATGAAAGTTCTTACCAAAAAGGGGTTTCGTTAACAAAAGCAATTATATTTTCATGTGCATTTATTTGCCTATTAAAGTTTTGTTTTTTGTCTTTTGAGTATATTCATCAATGATTTAATAATTACCTCGCTTGTTTTATAAATGAAATGACCAGTGTAATTAAAAGTATAAAGCACATAGAGGTGTGAGTGTGGTTACATTGTTACATTTGTTTCCGTGTAACACACTGATAAAAGTTTTTGCAATTGTGGTCCTAAATTTTTAACGAAGGATAAGCATTAAACAACAGAATTAATGGAAAATTAAAATTATTTCTAAGTAAGTTTTATGTAGAATTATTTAATTTATCTAAAAATGTTCGTAACCACAAAACATATCTATTTAAAAATGTCACTTAATACACCTAGTTTATCTCCGAAACTCCTTATGATCACACCATATACTTTAAATCAACTTTCTTTTATTTGAAATACGAGCATTCCCGTTTTTATACTTACAATTATAAACATTAAAATGATGCGTGATTAATCGTTTTTCCTACTGTATAACACTCAAAATGTATTTATGTATCGCGCAACGTGAAGAAAAAAACTTGCAACATTATACGTGACACGAATAAGGATGATGAGCATTTGCCTTTTTTGGACTTTAAATTATCAATTCTTTCAAACGATATTGAATAATTATTAAAGAATATTATGATGCAGAAGAAAATTTTCTACTCGACTCATGAGTTTTCTTCTTGAAAAATTCATCGTCATGTAAGATTAGAAATAATTTATATCTGTTCTGTCTTTTATAATACGTAACTTAGTTACAAATGGCAGACATTTAATGTGGATAAACCTAATCTAAAATGTCATCTTGATTTAGAGCCTTCATTGACAAATATAATAAACTGATCACAAAACAAGGAAGACCGCGCTAATTTGTAGCTTCTGTCACCAGGTCCTCAATTTATTAGGGACAACAACTATCTTCACTCTATGATAGACATTGCACACTTATCTGTTAAATGACGTACGAGTGACAAAACATAGAAAGATGTTAAAGGGAAAATGTGTAAATTAGTTATTGAAAAGTTCTATATAGGTGTAATGCAACCGCAGACGCGTGCTTCTGACTTATTTGTCTTCATCAGCACGACATAGCTAAGAAAGTGCGTCTTCTTCATTATTATGTGAATTCGACAGTACCAAATCCAGAAGTCGTTCATCACAGTTAGTAATGGAGTTGTACTACATAAATTTAATGAAATGAGAAAGAAGAACAATGAAAATGAAAAGTGTTAAATACTTAGATGCTAGAACTAACATCAAGAGGTAAATACTATTTACATATATACATTTAAACGCAAACGTATACTGTATGACATGGAAACTGCAACACCAAGAAGGGGTGCGGATTTTTTGACCAAACTTGGTAGAAACGTATAACTAGTCAAAGGCAATAATTGATTAAAATTTCAAAGAAAAAAAACAAAAGACTAACACAATTTAACATAATTTTTATTAATAATGTGTTGAACCGCCCCTATTAGTGTCACACTCCCTCACTCTTCGTGGCATTGATTCGACTAGGTGGTCGATATCCTCTTGGGGTATGGTGTCCCAAGCAACCTGTAATTCATGCCGGAGAGCTATTAGTGTCTGCGGGGGATTGGCTAAATTCATACGTTTTCGTCCCATAATGTCCCACACATGTTCTATTGGCGAGAGGTCGGGGGATTTGGGTGGCCATGGCAAGATATTGACATGAGCCTCTTCCAAGCGATTTATAGAAATTCTCGCTACGTGGGGAGGGGCATTATCCTGCTGGAAAAGTGGGTCTTCGAGCGTTTGAAGATATGGTAGAATATGGGGTTCTACCACCTCATCAATGTAACGCTGGGCGTTCATGGTGGTTTGGATGAACACCAATTGAGACCTACTCCCATATGCTATAGCACCCCATACCATAACACCCACTGCTCGATGCACATGCCTTTCAACGGAAAACTGAATATCACGACGTTCCCCACGTCTTCGTCTGACCCTCATACGGCCATCATGTATCCCTAGACAAAATCGAGATTCATCACTGAATACCACCCTGTGCCACTCCACGTTCCAGTGCAGTCGCAATCTACACCACTCCAAACGTTGCTGTCGGTGTTGAGCCGTAAGTGGTAACACAAGATGTGGACGATAAGATTGTAAGCCGAAACCCCTAATTCGACGATAAACGGTTCGAAGGGTTACAGGACGACCAATATTACCTAACCACACGTCAGCAATTGATCTGATACTGGAAAACCTGTCTCTTAGTGCCATTAAGCGAAGGCGGCGGTCCTGTATCTCATTAGTTCTTCTTCGGCCTCCGGTTCCTCTTTGGCGTCTTTCCTGACCTTCCCTAGTCCATGATTGATAACAGCGCATAATGGTGGATTGGTTCCGGTTAAGGCGATTTGCAATTTCCCTGTATGAAAAACCACCTTCTCGCAAACCAACAATTCGACCTCTGTCGAATTCGCTTAATTGGCGATAATTTCCACGTTGCCGCACTCTAGGCATAATAAAACTCTTTAAACACGTTAAACAAAGGTATAATAAGACAAAACCGTTGAAATTAATTTCAAACAAACAATTAATACACCACACATTAATGTCAGCGAAAACTGAATGAAGTGTCAGATGTGTCATGACCACTTGATCTATCGCAACAAAATTTTAATCAATTATTGCTTTTGACTAGTTATACGTTTCTACCAAGTTTGGTCAAAAAATTCGCACCCATTCTTGGTGTTGCACTTTCCATGTCATGCAGCATATATACATATATACAGTAGACTCTCGATTATCCGAAATCGGATTATCTGAAACTCCGCAATATCCGAAAATCAAATATAGAATTTTAACTCCGCTTTATCCGAAACACCGGTCAAAGATGTTCCCGATTAGCCGAAATGATTTGAACTTAAATGAAAATGGCCCTCTTTTATACTTCCAAATAGGTACATAATACACGTGGCGGCGTTTGTGTCGCTCAGTTCAGTGTGGTTCAGTGCTTTAGGTTATGTTGTATTGCATTTCGTGCGGTTTAGTTTTGTACATTACGAGCGGAACGCGCGGTATATAAGTTAGCGAAAATATGGATACAAAACGAAAGCGAAAAGTGGTTACTATAGGCGAAAAACTAAATGCTATAAAACGTCTCGACTCTGGTGCACAATTAAAAACCATCGCAAAAGAGTACTGTGTAGGTGTAAGTACAGTTTCGGAGTGGCGAAAAAACAGGAAAGATATCGAGAAATGGAACAGTGTGTTAACTTCTCCTGCACCAAATCGGAAAGTTATGAAAACCAGTCAGTATGATAAAGTGGATAAGGCATTAAATTTTTAGTTTACCCAAAAACGTGCTAGTGGTATTCCAATGTCTGGTCCAATTCTTCAGCAAAAAGCAATAGAAACTAGTGAAGAGCTTCCTGTAATTGAGGCTCCTGATACATTTACAGCAAGTGAAGGATGGTTATCCAGGTGGTAAGATCGGCACGGAATTAGGCAGCTTCGAATATGTGGTGAAAAATTATCTGCAAACGCAATGGTTGTCGAGAACTTTAAAACAAGGTTTAAAGCAATTATCGACGAAAATTCTTATACTCCCGATCAGTTATATAACTGTGACGAAACTGGCCTGTATTACAAAGCAGTGCCATGCAAAACTTTAGCAAGTAAAGATGAAGTTTCTGCTTCTGGTTATAAAAAAAATAAAGATTGGGTGACTATTCTCGCTTGCAGCAATTATTCTGGACGTCATAAAATGCGCCTAATGTGTATAGGAAAATCAGAAAAGCCAAGAGCATTTAAAAATCTGAGCCCTAACTTGATGCCATTGTACTATAAACATCAAAAAAGCTCTTGGATGGATTCGAAATTGTTTAGGAATTGGTTTTTTGAAGAATTCGTCCCATCGGTTACAAACTTCCTTAAAGTAAATGGGCTACCTGTTAAAGCTTTGTTGCTGGTGGATAATGCACCTTCTCATTTGTCTGTAGAAGAACTTACATTTGGGGAAATTAAAGTTCTATTCTTACCACCAAATGTTACCGCTTTAATTCAACCGATGGACCAGGGTGTTTTGGAAAACTTGAAAAGAAACTATCGGAAAAAATTATTGCAATTTATATTAGAGGCAGAGAATGAAGGGGACGATCTACGCGTTTGTTTGAAGAACATTAACCTAAAAGATGTAATATATTGGATAGCCGATGCCTGGAACAATGTAAAACAGTCGACCATACAAAAGTCGTAGAACAAAATTATTGATGGACAGAATGAATTAGCAGAATTGAGGCAAGACGAATGCGGAGAAGATGAAGGTACAAATATACTATATGATCTTGCAATAAAGATATGTGGTTTTAATAATATTCCTCGAGAAGATTTTGATGCATGGATTCAGTTAGAAAAGAACGATGGAGAGGAATTGTCAAACTTAGAACTAATTAACCTAACAAATGAAAATTAACATCCCAATGAGGAAGAGGAAGATGCAGGGACAGTAGGAAATTCAACGAAAGTAATTTCACATCGGGAAGCAGTAGAGTGTTTAGACAAGGTACTAGTTTATATCAAACAACAACCGGAGGCAACCACGACTGATGTTTTTTTAATTAGAAGATGGAGAGACATTGCAGCAAAAAATCAATACTTATGCAAGTCCAAGCAATTAACAATGGATTTATTTGTAAATCGTTAGGTATTATTAAACTTTCAATAAAAAAAATGTTTTCACCAGATAGGTATGTATAAATGCAAATTGTAAAGGAAACTGCAATAAAAAAAAATATGTATCCAAATATACACACGTAAATTATTTCCACCTCCGTATTATCCGAAATTTCAATTATCCGAAATAGGTTCGGTCCCAATGATTTCGTATAATTGAGAGTCTACTGTACATGTGTTTGGGATACACACACACATCTAATGTCATTACCGACAATCAACGCACAGGCACCGTGTTTTGGCCTTTAAACAATTGCAGACATAACACCTCAGGGTTTGGATACAGTTATGCTAAATGTGGTTAGAAGAGCTGAATCTTGTCGTGATAATTACGTCACTCGTTTAAATAATATAATTTTCAAATAATATGTAATAATTTACCTAAACCGTCTATTAAAAGTAGATATTAACTATTTACAAAATATTGTATTATTTGTCATAATTATAAATGAACTAAATCGCTTAGTTATTTTTGCCGCACCCTATGTATGTGATCTTGGAAACTCGTTTCTAAATATTTTATACTATTCAAAAATATTATCTGGAATTTTTTGGGCGTATTTTTTGGAACACGCATCGTGTATATTATGTATAAGTTCTGTGAAAGTAGGATGAATTCTACTACAGTTTTCAAAAGTAAGTAAAACAGAACTTACCCTTTTCGTGATATTTGGTTTAGACTTGGAAGTATCAATTCTCCCTTTGAAGGCGCCAGCGTTTAACAACGCTAGAGTTGCCGACTGAATGTGAGCTTGTCGACTGGCGTACTCCATCATACAGTCCGTCACGAAGTTCGCCAAATTGCTCTCAGCCATCGTGACATTTTCCGCAGTCATTGGTATTATGGATTGACCCAAAGTATAGTCATCCTCCAAAGTGGTCCTTAACGTCCTGCCGTAAGTGTTCAGCATGCTTAAAATCGTACCATCCTGCGACATGCCCTTTCGCAAAAATATCGGATTTCCATCGTAATACACCAAATTATTCGTATCATTAAATCTCAGCAGTAACATTCCTAAATATTTGGCGAAGCCATACGTTTGCACAACAGGCACTTCCTTGCCAGATTTTTGTTTTACGATCTCCGGATAGGGTCCTTCGACGTCTTCCGTACTCGGTGACAATCCGTTCCACAAGAACGTGTTGGTTAAACCACCGACGACCACGTCAACATCAGCAATTTGCGAGGCTATCCTTCTGTCAGTGCCGATACCGGAATATCCCAGAGCGATGATGATATCGACCCCTTTACTCTTGAGTAATTTAGATTCCCTTTTGACGGCGTCCACTTCATCTTCGATTTCTACTGCAGAGTTCGGAAGTAAGAAGTTGAACATTAGAGTAGAAACGTAACCAATAAATCCTATTTTCTTATTGTTCCTATTTAAGACTATCGACGGTTTGATATTCTTCTTCAAATAGTAATCTTGGAAATGTATATTGGCAACAATTAATGGATATTTGATTCTTTTCACGAAGGGACGCACCGAATTAGTGATATGCTTTAAATCGTGCTGCCCCAAGCACTGAAATAGTAAACCGACAAGTAATAACACTAAATAATAAACATAAATGAAATTTATAACTTAATTATTAGAGTTATTAAAATTTAAACATGATATTTAAATAAGCACATATTCAATTGTTGACAAATCCGTAGGTTTTTTTTTTTATTAAAATTAAGGGTTTTATTTTTACACTAGTTATAAGTTGGTACTTTTAATACAATATATAACGGATGTCAGTACGTGTTTTACACATTACAATTCAACATTTTTTTTATATTATTAAATCGGCAACATGGCATCGTCCTCCTCCATTGATTCTACCACCAGAGTCGTGCCTGGATGGGCGCACACGAATTGGGGTCCAAGTACGGACAGGTAAAAATCTCATTAAAGGGTTTATTATATTAATCTTCTTCCGAACTGCGGTCAAGTACAATTTAAGTAGGTAAGTACGCAAGTGAAGGAATTTCCCGGGTTGATGTATCTAATTAGCTAATGTCATAATATTTGCATTAATACTGTACTTTCTGTATTGTGTAAGGGTAAAATGTTGACAAAGAGTGGGGAGTAACATGAATCTGGTTAAATATAGCAAGTTTATCCGAATTTCATCTTTAGTTCAAAATATTATTAGTTACCTATATTAAACATGGATTCCAAGTTCCAAGTTTATACATGCGGAAATTAACCACAATACTACTACTTTAAAAACAATTTCTACAGATTTTGTAGAGTATAGTTTATTTCAAATTATAAGAATATAACTTTGAACGGCTCTAATGCTTTTATTACACCACCTGCGGCAATAACTACCTAGCCGCTCAATACGATTATCTTTTATGCAAACAAACTGTTGAGGTCCGTAATGACCAAAATACTATAAAGAACAATTTCTTGTCTAAAATATACATATATACATATAGACCCAACACTTTTAGACAAGAAACTGTTCTTTATATATTAATTCTTAGAATTCCTAATATCCACACACTATATATAAGAGTCAAGTGTATGTAGATAGTTAAACTCATCACCATTGTTAAATATATTAAGGGCCGGTTTTTCCAACTCCGATTAAAACGCCGGTTAGCGTAATCATTGATTAAAACACCGGTTAGGGCAAATTTGCGTTTTTCCAACGCCGGTTAACTCTAATCGTTGATTAAGAACGTCGTTAATCGACCAAATTTTAACCGGCGAAAGAAATACCTGATAAAATATTAAACAGTGATTAGGCCTATATACACATGCGCATAACCTAGAAGATTTGAATTTCTGTCATTATTATTTCTGTTATTATTGACAGCTATTGTTTTCATATGCATTGGTTTTACTGTATAAAAATATTTTTTGGAATTAATTAATAATTATTTACATCAGTGATTTAGTAATTGTATTGTTTCTTCTATAAATGTAATGAACAGTATAAAAATAGCATAATATTAAATATGTGTAACTTTTAGCTTACTACAGAAATTTAATTAATTAATAACTACGAATACATTCTTTTCTCTGATGAAGATGATACAGCTTTGGAAGTTTTTCTATTCTACTACAATTCTGGGACTTTACCTGAATTCGTGTGGATTCTAAAATCCTGTGGTAATTTATGCTTGCATTTGCTCATTCCCTTTTTGTAATTGCATTTAATAGCACCTTGTGAAAACATTTTAGTCGAACATATTTTAGACTCACTTTAGATATGTCATTTACATATTAAACTCTACTGAAAATTACAAATGAAATTGAAAATATGGAAGAAATTCTAGAGAAGCTGGCAGGTTTACGTTGAGATTATATGCAGACACTTTAAATTCTTTTAGCTGAACTGGGTTTGGATGAATAATGTACATGCCTGTAAAGTTGACGTGCAGTTAATTTCTGCACTAATAATTATTACAGGCACTGTCAAGTTCACACCGATTCCTCCAGAACATAACATTTATTATGTTGAAATCGTGTATACCAATTTGGAAATAAGATTTTCTCAATAAACCTTCTTTGATTAATGGACATAAAATTAGTTAGAATGCATTGTTCTTAATAAACAGCTGATGTATGATCTTTCAGTAAAAATATCTGGCTTTATTCACCCCACAGGAATTTGGTGAAAGTTAAATCATCTCAGATATGGCAATGCAAAGTACAATATTTTATTTCATTATAGTGTGACTGATAATCCAGCTTAAGACCCTAGATGTAGACTTTTCTTTTTCAGCAAACTTCCAATTTTTATGATTTTGTTACATATCATATATTTTACATAATTTTGGTAACTGTTAATTTCATATATGTACGTATATTGTATTATTTTTTTCATTTTTACAAAATTTTTATATTTTTCAATAGCAATAAGTAATCAATAAATTTATTTCAGTTTCAAGTTTGTGGCATTTGTTATTGGCGTTGAAAAACGCCGGTTAGAGATAATCAACGATTAAGCGTAATCAATGATTAGTTAACCGGATACTTTAACCGGTGTTGGAAAAACCGGCCCTAAGTCAGTAATACAGTTTACCTAATTTCACACATAACATCTGTTTGCAATAGATTTAGTTCCACGTACTTTTTGTATAGACCCGACACTTTTAGACAAGAAATTGTTCTTTATATATTAGTTCTTAGAATTCCTAATATCCACACACTATATATAAGAGTCAAGTGTATGTAGATAGTTATTATTTTATATGTCAACCTGACGAAGCTACAGTGTAGCGAAACAGCTGTCGTTGTTATTAAATACAGTGTAAATCTTAAACATTTGTTTGTTTTATTTCACATTGCTTTTTTAAATTCTCTGAATTCTATACAGACATATATTAGAAATAACTCAGTAACCTTAAGGTGCCAATCCACAATGAGAATATCTCATGCGATTTTTGTCTCATGCAACACAAATCGCAGGATAACTTCAATTTAATTGTGGAAACAGAGACCTGTTCCCACAAAAGGTTAAAAATGTGGGAACAGGTCTCTGTTTCCACAATTAAATTGAAGTTATCCTGCGATTTGTGTTGCATGAGAGAAAAATCTCATGAGATATTCTCATTGTGGATTGACGCCTTTTAACGTAGTTAGAAAGGTTAGGAGAGATGTAATTGTAAAACAAAATTTCATTATTGCTAAGATTCAACAGTTGGAATCAAAAAATATTAATAGGTATAATTATATTAAATGTGTTTCTCAGAAGTTTTGTAATGTAGTATTATAAATAAATTTTTGTATTTTCTTTTTATTTGTTTTCTTTTCTGTACAAATTACACTCAATACCTTAATTCGAGATAAGATTAGGATGCACCAGGTAAGTTAAAATTTCGTGTCCGCAATTCGGGTGTCGGATTAAAAGGACATCGTAGCGTTAACCGCAGTTCGTGTGCGCTGGCCTAGATATTTAGTTAACAAGATGAACATACATGCATCTTTAACATTATCAATTTGAGGAAATAGAAACTTTAAATTTATATTCCGTTAAACTTGATTAGTTGATGTCGACAATGTTGAAATCGTCGCTAGAGAAGGCTTGAAATCCCATGTTAAATTTGGCAATTACCTTGAATTCACTCAGGCAGAGAATCACATAAAATTCGATAAAATTCAAATTACCGATCAGTAAATCAGTTACAGACACAAAAGAGTCTCCCGTTTATTACTGAAAACAGTTGTAATTATGCTCATATTTGAATGTTAATTTAAACTATAGGATCCAACGAGATTCAATATTTATTTAATTCAGAACAATATTGTTGCTAGATACTGATGGTCCTAACATAAAATAATATTAGGATGACATAAATTTTGCTATTATCTCAGTCGGTTTTGATTCTCTTTTTGAAAACTTCATTTGCTAACAATATCGTTTAGAAATAAATGAACATTATATTTCTTGGGAAGATATGCAGGGTGTTTGACGCATCGTTTCCTAAATTAAATTGGCCGATAGAAGGGGGCATTTTTTGTCTCTTAATGTCCCTAATAGCAGCAAGCTTGTTGCACGTATTAAATCCGCGTTCAAAAATCCTATTTTTATTATTCATCACAATACGTCGTACGTTTCAAGATTTATATACATCAAAAGTAATTTTAAATACGTAGCACAAAAGATTATGAGTACTTACACTAACGTCAGGATTCAATTCATTCAGAAATTCTATCATTAAATCGAACCCGATGGAACTTCTCCAAACTGGATCCGTATACGTGTCGCCAGCATTTAAATAAAAGACCGACAAAGGCACACTTCGCCGGTGTGCCGCCGTCGTTTTGGCCTCTTTCACAAACGAGGATATCCTACCAAATCCTCCATATACTTTCTCGGAAGAGCTGTCCACGTTTTGTTCTATTCTATTGCGTAAATCGTTACTGTGCAGAAGTAACAATTCAAAATCTGCCCGTGTTTGTACGGCATATAAATATATAAAGGATAAAATAACTATAATTAGACAATGCATGACTTAATTCGTATATTTCACTTCCAAACAATTCTTGATCAGTAATATAATAATTCCTTACATTAATTTCAATGAAAAATTTCTGCAATTACAAAGCACATGTTCAAGATATTTTCTTAAGTTTATTTATGCCACATACTTGAATGCCTTAAGTACTTTGCGGTAAGAAATTTTCTACCACACGTATGCTATAAGCTTAAGTTTGACAACTGCCTGACACATTCGATGCCATTTCTGCAATTCTCCAGTAAACTGTCATATTTTCAGTTTTCATTGTTAATGTCAAAATGATATTTTTGTCACTTAAAATTAGACTACATATGGTGGAAACGCGTTACATCCCATTGCACGTCATACTAGATCTATGACGACTCGTCTTGTATATGTTGCCGGATCTATTTTTATTTCTGTCAGTAACATTTGATATAACCAAAGAAAAAAATTATTCACTATACAATAACTATAACGTAATATATTTAGTAATTGAAATGCTCTAAGACTTCAGTCTTTCTCAACTTATTTATTATATTCATTTAGATTGTCGAAAAACCTTAAATGTTTCATTACGTATCCATAATATAATTTACAATAAGCAATATTTACGCCATTCACATTAAATTTAACACATGATTATAAAAAAGTTTGTAAAAAGCCTCGACTGTTTACAGAAACCTTTCGGCATTATATTCAATGGACGCAAATCAATAATAAATACACTTCTAAGAAGCACTGTTTTTAAACAATTTATATCAACGCAAAAATAAACATGAAAAATTTGACAGGAGGAATATACACAACGCACGTCTTTTTGACAGATATGATTTATCTGTCAACACCGAATTGCACTATTAGTCTATTAAAAATATGTAATAAAGAAATTTAATATTGAAACGGAAATTATGTGTTTATTTGCCATGAATGCGTATATTACGATCAATTTATAAATTTTCTATTTAAGCTAATGAAATAAATGCCCTCAAGTATAATTTAACAATGTAACTTTTTTAGTTTCTCTTATGACAACATGTAAACGTCATCGATGACGTGCAACGGAACTTAACGCGTCTCCAGTTTACTTTGCTTGCTGTCCATTCGCTAGTGGAGAATATACCCGATGGTCCATTTCTCTTGAAATACGTGAATACATGTACTCATACACGTACCAGGATGACCGAGCCCTAGAGGAATACGTGAACGCTTTTATTTTGAACCCTATTTTTACCGATATGAGGGACTCAAATCTATCTTTCTAAAATATTTCTATACTGATTTAACTTCCGGCAATACCTCAAATCCCTATTAACTACAAGGGTAGCATCCCTAGCCGTAGGATGGGGCAAGTAAGGCGCTTCCAAAAGGATCGTCTCTAATTCTAAGTGTAAGTTCCATGATCTCTATACACTTTAACTGCGTAACTCAGCAACTCTTGTTCGGAGCACTCTTGGGAAAATTTATACATTTTGAAAAAGAATTGAATATCCATCTTACGAATCAAAAACAAACGGGCATCATAACTAATTTTTTTTTATGGAGACACTTGAACACTCTGCGTAAAAGCGCCCAGATTATATATCTACTACAATAACTAACAGAATAAAAATTCATTTAACCCAGAATATTTACACATTTGAAGTGGTTAAGTAACAAAATGTAAATTTTACAGGAGTTAGTATTTAAAGTGCATATACTGTTTGAGTAAATATTTAGAACGTTTATATCTAAGTTACAGTAACATATGAGTACAATTTATGAAAATAGGGCCAAAAAGTCATATGTGGTGCAAGAATTGGATAAGATATACCACCGACTGCTCACTTTATTTTCAATAGATGCAAGAATGGGATAAGTAACATTAAGGGTGCGTTTCAATCTTGGCAAATCCATTTCGGTTCGGAACTAAGATTTTCGTGTATCTTAAATACTACTAGTAATAATAGGATGTCGCCACGGTATGCATTCTGAAATTAAATAGCAATTACCTCAAAACATTTCAAGGTCATTTTACCTGCTTCATAAATTTCTACCTCTATATACGATTTGTAAATTTGGTCTGTGCGGCATTCTTTGCAATTTTATTTTATGCGTATGAATCAAATCGACACTTGTCAACTTTCATGCAGAATTAGGGAGAAAGACGCGCGAACTTTAAGCACTCATTTGAATTTATTTGTAATAATATAGTTTGACATATCCTCAATAAAATGTTGATTGCATTATTAAATACATAATTTAAATTAAATTACTTTTTATACATTTACAATCAGTTACATTTATTTTATTTATAGATTTACTTATTTTTAAATTCTTAAACGCTGAAGGTAAGTGATACTCATCCAGACTATCTTATTTCATACAAAACTATACAATAAATAAACAGCAGTGTGTTTGCGTGGTGCAAAATAAAACATTTTCTTTTACTTGATACATTTGTAATTATAGCCAAAACGCTACTATTTTTAACAGATTGTATTGGTTCCTGGGTAAGCAAATTTAACAAGGAAATATAAGTACATGCGATATCTGTTATATTTTATAACCAGTGCTGCCAATTGTGGGTATTTTACCCGAAACGCGGGTATTTTAATCAGACTGTCGGGTAAACTTGTGAAGCGGGTAAAATCAGGTATTTTCACATAAAACAATTAAAATTTCCTTTTCTTAACTCGATTTAGTCAACATCAGATATCAATATGTATTTTATTGTCTATTAAATCTAAACGCTACAGAAAGATTGTTGATGCATGTCAGGAATTTATTTTTGGTCACAGTGTTTTAATATGTTAAATAAATATCAGGTAATGCACGAGTATGTAAGTTGAAAGGGTATTTCAATATATTATGCAAGTATGTTCTTTTAAGCAAATCCCTTTTTAAATCTGAAATTTAGTTTATAACAATATATTAATTGCATGTATTTTTTTTTAAATTGTAATATGCATACCTATCACATTTTTATATTGTTTCACCAACCCAACTATAACAAAATAGCATTTCTGTTTCAGACACTGTAAAATTAGAACATCTAACTCGCTTTGCCATTTCTTTTTTAAAATAAGATATCACTACTGTACTGGTTATTTATCACGGTCAAACTGAAGAACCAAAAAAATATTTGTCATCAGTCCCTAGCATCTCGTTGTTTTATTGCAGTTATTTTCTTCTTTATGTAAGGTTTTGAAACATGTGTTGAACAGATAATTTTAAAATTTTAGCATCAGTCTGTGCAGGTAGAATCATACAACACAAATTTACATCTTTCTTTACTTTAAAAGTACGCATACCTATTTATACACGTACATTGAAAATACTAGAAAAATACCATATATTTTTCATAAAAATGTAGGTAGGTACATAAAAACAAAAATATACATTTCAAAAAGAAGAGTTAATATTACGAAACACTAAAAATCACGCATGTGCATTGCTCATTTTCATAGCCAACTTAATGTGTTCTGTGTTTCATCCAAGAATTACTATGCGGCTGTTCCAAACGATTTGTAGAACGCATACGCCGTTATGCGAAGTATATCTATGGAATAAATTTATTCTACGGATACTTATTCGATTCTTTATTCCTGTATTGAACGATGATTTTGTATGTTGCAGTTCAAAATGAAATACCTCATCCCTGTTTTAATAAGTGCCCTTTTTCGCACCACGAACGCCAAAGACTTCGAAATGTTAATCCTCCACAATAACGACATGCACGCGAGGTTCGAAGAAACGAAAGAGTCCATAGGCGGAAGAGTTGTTGGTGGTTTTGCCAGGACCGCGACTATCATCAATGAAGCCCGACAAGACGCAGAAGCAGGCAAAGGCCCTCCCGTCCTCTATTTAAATGCAGGCGATACCTTTACCGGGACTGTGTGGTTCAGCGTGCACAGATGGAAGATTGCAGTGCCTTTTGTAAATGCTCTGAGTCCTGATGCTATGGTAAGTAATAAAACCAATACTTACGTTCTCAAACTATTTTTCTTTCGAGCATACACAAACATATACGAGAGGTCGTTCTTATATTCCCGGACTAGGCATGCAAAAAAAGTTTCGAACAGCAATAAGAATTAATTTTTCATTATAGGCCCCTTACTTTTGGGTGCAAGTATTACACCGTTTTAATAACATCTCTAATCCATTATAAAAAAAATCCTTTGGTTTGTCTGCAAAATACCTTTCAACAGCCTCTATAAGTTTGTTATCGTCCATAAATTTTGTTCCCCTTAGAGTTCATTTGAGATTAGGAAACAAAAAAAAACGCACGAAGCGAGATCTGGACTATAATAATAATAATAATTTTTATTTCAAAAGCTATATACAGTATTATAAAAAACAAAACTATATTTAAATAGACTAATATACATGTACTGTTGCGGCCAATATAATCTGGGCAGTGATTTGATATTTCATGACTTTTTCATGAAATTTGGTAAATCAGGCTTTGCTACAATCTACGTTACTCTGGATACGCACTCAGGGCATGAGCCATCATGTGATGGTTATCTCACTCTGCGTGGCTGTATGAATGGGGCTATTGTCTTGTTGATATACGAAGCTATTTTTTTTTCAAGGTCCGATCGGTCGTGAAATTAAAACCACAGTGACAATCAGATGAAGCTTTGCGCAGATGTATTGCGCAGTGTCTCTAGTATAACAGTTGATCGCGTCACGTTGTACTGAGTTGTACATGTCAGTTGCAAGCGCGCAGTGTACACGTAAACATGCCGAGAACAATAGCGTCACCCGCCAAATGTGAATTGCGTGCAGTAATTCGATTTCTTCATGCGGAGGGGTGCAACGCAACTGAAATTTACCGACGAATGTGTAATGTGTACGGTGAAACATTCATGAGTGACAGTAAAGTACGGCACTGGTGCAGGAACTTTGGAGCAGGGCGTACAGACGTTCATGATGCAGGCGGTCAGGGAAGGAAGCGAATGTCAACCAATGAAGATCTCGTTCAGCGAGTGGATCAGGGGATTAGAGTAAATCGTCGGTTCACAATTTCTGTGTTGCACGAGTCGTTTCCCGAAATGTCAAGGTCAGCTCTGTACACCATCGTGAGTGGGACGCTTCAGTACCGCAAACTGTGTACGAGATGGGTTCCCAAGATGCTGTCCGACCATAACAAAACACAGCGAATGGGTGTGCCGCCTTAACGTTTCTCCAGCGCTACCATGATGAAGGAGAAGATTTTTTGAGCAAAATTGTCACAGGCGACGAGACATGGGTTCTTTACGAAACGGAAGAAACAAAAGAGCAATCCAAACAGTGGATGCATTCTTCTTCCCCATCAAAACCAAAGAAGTTTAAGCGAACATTTTCCAACAGAAAGTGTATGGCTACTGTGTTCTGGAACCGAAAAGGAGTTCTCTTGGTGGAATTCATGGAACGTGGTACGACCATCACAGCAGCCTCATACGGCGTGACTTTTCAAAATCTACGAAGGGTAATTCAGAACAAGCAAAGAGGAATGTTGTCTTCAGGCATTGTTCTTCTTCATGACAACGCTCGGCCCCATACTGTAAATGCAACAAAGAACCTCCTGCAGCGTTTTGGATGGGAAGTATTCGATCACCCTCCATACAGCCCGGACTTAGCTCTTTCCGATTTCAATCTATTTCCTCGCAAGAAAAAGAGCTTAGGCTACAGACAATGAGCTGCAGACCAGCGTACATACTTGGCTGAAAGCACAGGCGGCTACCTTCTATGAAGAGGGGATTGAAAAGTTGATACCACGCTACGAAAAATGCCTAAATCGGAACGGCGACTATGTAGAGAAGTAGATGGGAGGTGTACCTAAATGTTACAAATAAAACATGTTTGAATTTCACTGTGGTTTGAATTTCGGGGAAAGACTGTATTTACTGAGGGCAGCATGATATTTTCCAATATTCCAACATAGACCTCTGCATTGCATCTACCTCTTATATGTGTTATAACTCCAGGTCCTTGGGCGCTCATCCAGGCCGATATTGACAGAAAAACGACCGCTTGTGTGTGATTTATGGGTATAACGTTCATCAAAGCGAGAGTTCGGAGGTCTATAAACTCTAACGTGTCCGTCAAAACACGATGTAAATACCTTCTCATCTGTGAAAACAACATTCTGCCAGAAATTTATCACTTCTAAGGAGTATTCCAAAGCAAAACCTACTCTCTGTTCCTTATTTTGCGGAGTTAGAAAAGTTTTTTTCGCTGCAGAACAGAACGGCTACGTAGATCAGATCCATTTTTGATACGACGCCTTGCCGTTCGAACAGACCCTGGAAAGTTTGTTTCAGCCTGTGCGTCTACCGCACAATGGAAGGGATTTTCGCGAATAAAATCAACCAAATTACCATCATCAACCTCCGTTGTAACTCTGGGCCTACCACTACCCAATCTACTATCAAACGTTTGTCTCTCATCCCATGTTATCTTAATGTTATGCACAGTACTCTTTGGTATTTGGAATCTTAATGCGACTCGACGTTCCGACCACCCCTCTCCCAGTAACGTCACAACCCTAAATTTCTCGGCCAAAGATAAATGTGGCATTTTTATAACTGACGTTTTCCATCAATCAATATGACAGTATAGTTTTCCAGGCGACTTTTTTTATGTAACAATTAAAATCCATTTACAGTGGGAAAAACTGCTGCCCAGATAATATTGGCCGCAACCGTACGTCATACATGTGTGTCATACATGCTTGCGCGTTGATGTTTGCCTGTGTGTGGCGAAAAAATCGCAAACATGTACGTCGTACAAGTTTTCGAGTTTGGCCGAAATACATCAACGCGCAAGCATGTTTGTACATACAAGATTGTGGGTGTGTGGCCAAGTATCACGCTTCATTCGCATACATTTTGAGTAAAGCGTCTCACGTATTTAGGTTATGTTTGTTTTCTGTTTTTCAAATAGAAGTTCCTCAATGTCAGATTTAAGACACTTTTCGAAAGTCGGAGTTTATTGACCTGTACAAAAGTTATCCTTGTTTATGGAAAACCAAAATTAGTGATTACAAAGATCGAACATTTTAAATCTTCATAATTCTTTCTTGTGGCTAAATAGCGAAGTGTGGCTGTTAATCGCTCATGAGGTGATATAGCAGGCCTCAAGATCGTGTCCTCTTTTTCAATTATTGGGGACACTAACCTTAATAGTGTGACGTAGCTTTCTTCATCCATTCTAAGATAATTTCGCCAATCATCAGGTTCTAAGCGTAATTCTCCCAGAAGATTAATTAGGGTATATTTTGATCGATTTAAAACTCACTCTTTCGCCCATTTTGTACGAATTCTTGGCTGTTGAAATATTTTTGTTAAGGAAACTTCCTATTGTGAAAGTACCATAAATAAAACTCAATTTCGGTTCAAATACACATTTATTTAGTTTCGGTGTGCGCCGATATTTCGGGGCCGCCCTGCATCGAACATAAGATATACAGCATATATACATGTGAATCGCTCGAGGAGCAATGTGGCCCTATATATACGCACATGCCAGACACTGCCGTCCGTACGTATACATAGGAGGTCTTGCATCGCCTTCGGTGTACAGTCGTGTAGCCCTCCCGGCAGACAATAAACTGAGACTGTATACGCCCGAAGCCAGCTCCGCATCAGTATGCTCACAATATTTGTATGTAAAAAATACATTAAGCGACAATATATTTAAACCATGCCAGAATTGAATAATAATAATAATAATTACAACAGTCCTTATTCACTAATTACATTATAGATTTGTTGAGTCAGCAAAATATTAATGCCCTTTTAACATAAACATCAATAGCAAAGTGTAAATTAGTACAATGTATTAAGAAGTAGAAAACTGAAAGAAATACAAAAAAGCAAAAGAACTCCTCAACATAGGAGAATGTTTTTGTTCATTAGATATATAGAGTAAAGTATGCAAATCCACAGGATCAATAATTTGAATAGTAATCTGCAAAGCAGCAGTATAAGGTGGATGGTCTATTTCTGTGAAGCTACTTTCGGCAACGGTAGCTTTTGCAAATCTTGATTTGCGGACTGGTGCATTATCGTGAAGCAACAGGACACTTTGCGTCAGTTTTCCGCGCCTTTTCGCTTTAATAGAATATCTTAGGCGATGTATTAATTTTGTGTAATACTCTCATGTTACCGTACTACCCTTACGTAGGTAATCAATCATTAGTTTTCCTTGACAATCCCAAAAAATCCTTGCCATTACTTTTCCTGTAGAAGGGGTGACTTTCAACTTCTTGGGAGGGTTAGAACCCTTAACATGCCACTGCATTGATTCTTGTTTTGACTCGGGGTCAAAATGATGGACCCAGGTCTTATCTGCGGTGACAAGTCGATTGATAATTAAACCTGGTTCGTCTCCACAAAACGCCAAAAATTGTTCACACGTATCCATCCTCACACGCATTTGGAATGGCGAAAGCATTCGCGGAACCCATCTGGCACTAACTTTTGTGAATCCAAGGTATTCGTGTAGAATTCTGAAAATCGTGCTTTTTGAAACTCCTAATGAAGCTGCTAATTGTCGCTTCTTTAATCTTGCATCCTCCAGTACCAAACACCTGTTTTTTTCAATAACATCGGCGGTGATCAAGTCAACCTGGTTCGACCTGTGATCCAGTTATTTTCGGCCATGTTTAAACAATTTTGACCATTTTCAAATAGTCGACTTCAAAGGACAGTCATCCCCTTATACAGCTAACATTTCTTCACGAATGTTTTTTGGAGATTTTCCTTGTTTTGTCAAGAATTTTATAACTGCTCTGTATTCAATTTTGTGCATTTTGATACGTGAAACACAAACTGACAGATATTAAAACTAATACTGGTGCAATTCTTTTGTAAATTCTCAAAGTCGTTACCAAGGCATCTATGATAATAAAACACTATAATAAAAAATTATATTAATATTGAAAAATGTCTTGTTCGGGAATATAAAAACGACCCCTCGTACAATAAACCAAATCCAAACGGGATTCTTTATTTTCAAGAGCAACCAAGATACGATCTGTGAAATCAAACGCTCTGTTTCAATATCTTTCAAAAAGCCACTTTGAGATTTGCTTATTATCTTACGTTTCACAAAGAAGTTAAATAAGCGCTTGTGCTAGGCTTTTTCAAATAATTTAGCAAAGTAAGTTAATCGATCTGTAGCTATTTATGTCTTCAGCACAGCCTTTTTTTTTTTTTATAAATAAGCATAATACTGACAAGTTTTAAATAATCTGGAAAATAGCTAGTCATGAAAGAATGGTTGAATATATGGCAAAAAGGCACAATATCCGATTAAAATGAGAACACACTACGTTAATAGGAGAGTTAAATTATACATTCTTGCGCGCAAAAATAGTAAATAGAAAATAAGTTCATTTATAAAATATACTACATGGTGTTTCCCTGATAAACCACTTTCAACAATATGTATAGTAAACCCATGTTCGTCAATGGTCCTTTCAACAATGTCAAAAAATTCATAAACATTTTTCCTATTGAATCCAACAGCTCTAGCTAACGAAACCTTCTCTAGCTGCCTTAATGAAAGATATAGATGACGCTTCATGTAATTAGAATTACAATACCATGCCTTGCTAGTCACACAATTTTCTACATTGAAGTTATTAAGAATTTGGTTTCGATTGGTTCCTCTTCGATTTCCCACCAAAATGTTGTTAGGCGACCATTGCTTTCATTCAGCAGACACAACAGTTGCGCAACTGTTCAGTGATCATGTCTAGTAGACGAGCGCTCACTCTGAACATGTTCAGGAGCGGTCGCCATTTTTGTGAGCGGAAAAATTCTATGCTCACTTGGTGAGCGTATTCTGTACGCATGCGCCATTGATTCATTCCAAGACCAACCCAATACATACTTCTGAAGAAAGTTACTAGAAAAGTAAGATACAACAAATTAAAGGTATTGTGCAGAAATAAATGTATTATAATATTGGAGTTCACTCAGTATTTTATTCGGGGTTGGAAAAACCAGCCCTTCGACTAAAAACTGCGTCAAACCTTAATGCAGAAAAACAATTTATTATTATTGTTTATTCGATTTAATATCTATAATTTAAACATATGGCAGCAATGAAAAGTACCAGATGACAGACGATGACATAAAGGTGAGCGGTCCTGTCCAGCGAACACTCAACTGTTGTGAAGTGAACGGTTGGAGCGGGATCGGTTCCCGATCCGCCTGCTGAATGAAAGCATTGTGATTTATATCATTATTTGCTTTTTTATTTAGTCATTTTATGTGGCGTATACATTATAAATGAATAAATATTTCAATACTTTGCTACAAAAAACCATGTTTTATTGAACCTTAAAATCTTGGCTCTTATTGAAACATCCAGTATATAGTTACCTAAATTAACGAAACAATGACAAAAAAAATGAAACAGACAATGCATACATTATCATTTCACTTTTATTGTAAGTAAGCAACTTACTTAATAATAATAATAATAATATATTGCGCATCTATAATCGCAATATTACAAATTATCGTCGCATAAATTATTCTTGTGATGATTATCACATTTGTCAGTTGTAAAAGGCAAAATGATGAATCAAAATCTAATGTACAAGTCATAGATTATTATACATTAACAAAATGACAAACCAATGTATAAACATGATAAGGTAAACACAAAAAAATAAATTAAAAAAAAAAGGAGAGAAACCGATTGGTGAATAAATGAACAAAACAAAATCAGAAAGAAATTGATATAAATTATTAGCACAAGTTAACTGTCAAAAAATCTTATGAACTGAGTTACTCAGGGCCGGTTGTACCAACGAAGTTCAACGCAAGTTCAGCGTTGAACCGGGTTCTAATTAGAAGGAACCGTTGTACCAACAAAATAGATCTGGGTTCAAGCTATTCAAGGCCGTTCAAGTTGAACGGCAAGTTTCGGTGGTTCAAGCTGGTTCAAAGCTGATTATCTAACCTAACACATAATTTACGTTTTGTTTAAAAAGTAGTTAAAAAGATATATTCGGATTAGATATTATTTTCTACAATGAATTTAGTGACGAAGAAAATGATTTTCTGGAAATGTATGAAATTTGTTTAAACAGGAGAAGAAAACAAAGTTATAAAGTAAGAAACAGTAATTTTCAAAAGTAGTCTGAAAATGAGTTTCTGGATAGGCTTAGATTAACTAAAGATGTGACAATCATGAAAGAAATAGAACACTTTCCCCGGCTGAAATGGTTTTAATTGCTCTGCGATTCTTTGCAACAGAATGTTTCCTAAGAGTAACAGGAGATTTTACTGGGGTTGATAAAAGTACTGCCAGTCGAGTAATTAAGAAGGTAGCATCTGCTATTGCACAATTTGGTGTCGATCGGACAAGAAATAAAAACATTTTCCGTCATTTAATCTTATTGATATCGTATCACCTGTCATTATTCCGTGGTTAGATTAGTACTAACCCATGAAGTTGCAGTAATGATCTTATTTACATGGGATCAGCTGTGATTATTCAGTGGTTAGATTAAAAGCGAATGTATGTGTGGGGATATGTATGTTTCCTATAGACCCCGAACCGCTGAACCGATTTTGATGAAATTTTCAGGAAAACTCTAGTCTGGAGAGTGTTCCTGTGAAGTTTGGTGCCGATAAAAGTTGCTTTTTTTGCGTACAAACGCGCTTCGGATAACGCTAGTATAATCAGTTAATTATTTTTTCTTTTTATTTTCAGAGTTTGGGCAACCATGAATTTGACGACGGCATTGAAGACCTAAACAATTTCGTGAAGAGCATCAACTCTACGATTGTATCGGCAAATTTGGATTTTCGCAACGAATCGGTCCTAGCCGAATACGTCAGACCATCCACAATCCTGAACATAAGAGGCCGAAAAATAGGAATTATAGGTTACTTAACGCCGGAAACCAAGCTGATGGCAACTACAGGAAACATACAATTTGAAGATGAAGTGACGGCCATACGAAGAGAATGTAAATCTTTGAGAAAAGAAGGCGCCAACATAATAATTGCGTTGGGTCATTCCGGCTACGAAGTCGACAAGAGAATCGCCGCAGAAGTGCATGACGTCGACATCGTAGTCGGAGGACACACCAATACGTTCTTATACAATGGCGAACCGCCCGATAGGGAACAACCCGAGGACGTTTATCCAACGCAAATCAAGCAAAGATCCGGAAAAATTGTTCCAGTGGTACAGGCTTACGCTTACACCAAGTATTTGGGTAATTTGACGGTTGTTTTTGACGACGAGGGCACGTTAAAGACCTTCGCGGGTCAACCCATATTCATGAACGAGAAAATACCGCAGGATCCCAAGGTCCTGAGCCTATTGGAGGAATTTCGTGAGGCTGTTGATAAATTTAACTTTCAAGTCGTAGGAAAAACCAGGACTTTCCTGAATGGTGACACATGCAGACAGCAAGAGTGCAATTTTGGGAATGCCCTGGCGGATTCTTTCATTGATTACGTTAGTAACCTCTACAAAACTGTCTATTGGACTACCACGTCCATAGCTCTCGTGAACGGGGGTTCCATAAGGTCGAGCATTAATGCCTCCGCTGTAGCTAACAATATTACAGCCGGTGATCTAATAGGCGCCATACCATTTAAACAGAGCCTCGTGACTTTCAGTTTAACTGGGAAGGATTTGATCAAAACGTTAGAAACTGGAGCTCGCTCTAATGGCGAAACGTCGAGAGGGGAATTTCTTCAAGTGTCCGGGCTAAAAGTTACGTACGACTACCAACAGCCGCCAATGAATCGAGTAGTGAGTGTCAAGGTCAGATGTCAAGATTGTCATGTGCCATCTTATTCGCCTGTGAAAGAGGATTCAATTTATAGAATCGTAAGCACGCATTTCTTGTTAAGCGGTGGCGACGGATTTACGGTGTTAAAGGAAAATGCCATAAACGCCACTGCCGAAGAAATATTCGATGCTCAATCTTTGCAGGAATTCTTTAAGTTTTATCAACTGTTAACGCCGCAGGAAGAAGAAAGAATCACTATTTTGAAGTCTGAAGGCATTTCTTCCGCGACAAGAATTCATGTTTTATATCAAAACAGTAGATATTTTTATATAACTTTTCTATCTTTAGTAATTACTTTACCTTTTCTAATGTAAATAATTATTTTTAGTTTAATTAAATGATTTAAAATTACCTGTGCGTTTTTTTCTCGTTAATAGGAAGCCTCTTTTTGTTAAGCCAGTGTATTTTCTCTTCTTTCTTATCCTTAACTTGTCTTTAATCTTATTAATTGACTATAGGTTTGTTCAAATCTGCAGTTCTGAACCGTTCTAGAGTTAGTAGTTCTAAATAATGCGCATGTCCGGGCAAATCCGAACCGTTTTAAAATTGGAATTTTAGGGTAACTTGTACTACCAAGATTAGTAATAGAATTATTAAAAAACACCAAACTAATGTAAACAAATATCAATCGTAATGAACATTTAAATCTTACTGCAACTGCATCTAACCACCAACATTGCGACAGGATTTAAAAAGTAATGAAGAAGTTGTTTAGAAAATACATTTTTTTAAATTTTGTAATGGATATATCTGATAAGCCGTGTAAATAAAACAAGGATTTTTAATACAAGCTGTTATTAATAATTGGCACGTACAATCAAATGCACACACACATTAATAAATATGAATTACATAACTTTAAAATTAACAATCAATGGATTTAAACAAATATATTACAATATATTTTCAATGTTTAAAGCCAGCTCTTTTTTTTTGTTTACTTATTCATTTATGGTAAAAGATTATGGCCAAGATACTGCTTTAAGATTATTTTTAATATGTGATGTAGTACACTCGTTCAATTCCTTTTGGAGAGTATTAAAAATTGATGCCTTTTTGGTAATTTGAAATGGGATACCTTCATGATTTGGTACTTACATCAATCATACTCTGAGTGTTTTGTGCCATACAAGTAGCGAAATTAAACCGTTGGTGCAATGCATTTGTTTTTAAGCCGAGCTTTAATTTAAGTGGCACTTAACTAAACCTTATATTAAGTAGTGATGGTGCAATCGGCCATCAATCACGTGTTTTAATTCAAGTGTTAAATTAAATTTATAAACAAGTTATACACTCAAGGTACAAACTATAGCAAGTACTCAAATAAGAATTTATTATTTAATATAAATGAGACAACCAGATGTTTTTCTTTATAATTTCAGATATACATTTTGAATTATTTAAGATACGGATATACTTGAAAAATAATCAAAACAATCCTTTTTTCGTGGGATTAGCGGCCATAAGTGAATAGTAAATAAATTACATCATTCTTTATTGAACCACCGTTTCGGCAATTACCCATTGCCTTTTTCAAGGTTATTTATTGAATCAGAATGACAGTAATTTTTTTTTTAATTTTATATATTACATTTATACATTTAAATATTGACGTTATATTTAACATCACGGGTAAATGTGCTTACAGTATGAAAATAATAAAGTTGTTAGAATATATACAAAAGGTGTATATGAAATAACAAGTGATGTTAATATATAAAATTTAAAAAAAAAATTACTGTCATTCTGATTCAATAAATAACCTTGAAAAAGGCAATGGGTAATTGCCGAAACGTTGGTTGAATAAAGAATGATGCAATTTATTTACTATTCACTTATGGCCGCTAATCCCAGGAAAAAAGGAATGTTTTGATTATAAACTATTAAGGCCATGACCAAAATAAATATTTTAACTTGAAAAATAAGATATTTACAACGTACAAACTACATAAAATCTACTATAACATAGTCAATAAATACAGAAACTATTTAAGATATGAATAAACTTATCATTTCAGATATTTGCAATATATAAACTAGAAAACACTGAACGATATACTATCAAATACAGTCTTTATTCGTGCGCAGACGGCAGAAAAAAAATTATAAAGAATTCAATTGGCCTTACGCCGACTCTGGTCGACTTGCGGTATAGAATTGCACACATGCATGCATTGGCGGCTGGTCGGTAATAAAATCGCGCGGCACACGACAAAAACGTATGTATTTTTGTAAATAACATCTATTGTCAAACAGCACAATGGATGTTATTTAAAAAAATACATAAGTTTTTGTTGTGTGGCCCGCGATTTTATTTCCGACCAGCCGCCAATGCATGCATGTGCAAGAGCGATAGATACATAGATGTTCAGTTTGTTATTAGCGGCCGATGTGAGTTGACACATAGTTATCGACATGGCTTTTACGACGCAAGAATTATGGGATATGGTGTATCTCTATGGTGAAGTATGTGGAAATGGAAGAGCTGTTGAACGTTTATACGCCGAACGTTTTCCTAATCGCAGGCGTCCGTCGTATTAAGTGATTATGGACACGGTAGGTTACGCGAACAAGGCACACTACTCCCACGCTACGAAGGCAGGGGTCGTGAAAGAACACGGAGAGTTTTACATGCGGAAGAGCATCTCCTGGATGTGGTAGATAGGGATCTAGGTATAAGCACGCGATCTGCAGCAAGACAAGTCGGAGTGTCCTGATCGACAATTAATCGACTCCTCCGCGAGAACTTGCTGTACCCATACCATCTGCAACGGGTTCAAGCTCTAGCACAACAGGGCCGTCCCGCACGTGTTAGATTCTGTACCTGGTTTCGACGAAAACAAGCTAGAGATGTGGACTTTTGTTCCAGCATACTATTCACGGATGAATGTTGTTTCACCCGAAATGGTGTGTTAAATTCTCATAACGCACATTATTGGAGCGATGCAAACCCGCATATAATACAGCAGGGTCATTTCCAACACCGCTTCTCAATAAATGTTTGGGCAGGAATTGTCGGTGATAGTCTGCTTGGACCGCACATACTACCTGCACGCCTGACCGGAGAGAGTTATTTAGAGTTTTTGCAGAATACGTTGCCGGAATATCTCGACGATGTGCCTCTGCAACTTAGAAGACAACAACTTCATGCACGATGGCGCGCCTCTACACATTTCATTGGCAGTGCGCAATTACCTCAATGTTTCATATCCTCGATGAATTGGACGTGGACATACACCATGGCCGGCGCGCAGTCCGGATTTAAATCCATTAGATTTTTTTTTATGGGGGTATATGAAAACATTGGTGTATGATGGGGATGAGATTGCCACAGAAGAAGATCTTCGGCAACGTATTTTTACAGCTGCGAGGCGTCTATAAATATCCACCTGCTTCACTTACACAATCGGTTCTTTTCAGGACCACGATATTACTTGTGTTAAAAAAAAGGAGGAGGAATAGATACTTCATAATAAATATCACACCATTAATTACTTTTTATACCTGCTAGAAAAAAAATAATTACATTTTAATAATAATAATAATAATAATAATAATATTCTTTATTTGTCCAACAGCACATGCCAATTACAGGACAACAATCAATTCTTGATAGCATTTCCTAAACTAAAACTAAAAAAAAAAAACAAAAACACAAGTAACATTACAATAGATGACAAGTTATGGAACACTTCAAGCTTATATAAATGAAAACACACGCATAACCTGAATTGAAAAACTAATATTAAAATCTGATACAGTGGTTCATATTGTATTAATAACAATAATAACAATAACAACAATGAGTAGAAACCTTAGCACATTAGACTAAGAAGCAAATATTTAATAATTAGTACATCATAGCAATGCGTTCAGATTAAATTAAAATAAATAGTGTTACAGACATATGCATTGAGTCAAATCGAAAGACATATTCATTTATCGATAGTGAGGCTTTTGAATAAAAGGAAAGTGAAAAGGATCAGGGCATAGTTCGTTGGCGTTCCTTGCCATATGCGTAAGAGGTGCCTTAGCAAAAACATTTGACCTAGCTCGAGCCACCACAAAAGTATCGCTTGAACGCGTACCGTATCTGGGAACCAAAAAATCCACAGCGGAGAGTATATTGGGGGCATCAATTCTGTTACTAACCAGCCCAACCATAAAATTGGCACTTGCGATCTGTCTACGCTCCAAGAGGGAAGGAACGTCATGTTCTAATAGCAGACTCTCATAGTCAACGCCTCTAGGAGGATACGTGCCTCGAGCCCTGTACGAAAAGTACTTCAAAAATCTCTTCTGTACTCTCTCAATCAAAAGGTTTTGGTAAACGTAACAAGGATACCAGATTATAGAGGCATACTCCAGTCTGGGTCGCACCAGTGAGAAAAACAGTATCTTCAATGTATCAGGATTCATGAACTCCCGGCACGACCTGACAACAAAGCTGAGTGCACGTGAGGCGGAGTTGCATATCGAATATATGTGATTAGAAAAATTCAAACGTTGGTCAAATAACACTCCAAGATCCTTCATTTGTGTTTGCCTGGGAATAGGAGTTTGATCCAATACGTAGGGGAAAACTAGTGGCTCGATTCGTGTGGTATATGTAACCACCGCACATTTATTAATGCTGATTTTTATTTTGTTCCGCTGGCACCAGTTGTTAATAACACGTAGATCATTCTGTAGGGCTTCACAATCGCAGACTGACGAGATCCTTGAGTAAATCTTCAAGTCATCCGCATAAGCTAGGACGCGACAGCTGAGAATAGACAGTAGATCGTTAATGTAAACGTTGAAGAAGAGTGGGCCCAGGTTTGATCCCTGGGGTACACCTGAAGAAGCTGTAAAAGTGTTAGAATGAAATCCATTATAGTAAACATAATTAGAACGATTGTCCAGGTAAGAGGCAATCAGATTAATGACAGGTGACGTAAGACCCAGGGAACTCAGCTTTGAAAGAAGTGCCCGAAGTAAACCCATGCTGCTGCGGGGAGATGTGTGACCTTATGTATGCATAGAGCTTAGTATAGAGTAAATGTTCAAATACCTTGGAACTCCCCGACAATATACTTATTGGTCTGTAGTTCAAGATATCATCTTTGTTACCCTTCTTAAAGACAGGATTAATTTTACTTATTTTCCAGATTTCAGGAAAAGTTGATGTTCGGAGAGAAAGGTTAAAGATCACAGACAACGGAGCGCACAGAACAGATGCGCAATCCCTAAGCAAAAAGTTGGGCAACTCATCATGACCTGAAGTAAAGTCAGCTTTAAGGTGTTTCAAAGCAGTCAGAGTTTCACCTGTCGAAAAGGGCTCCAAAACAAAGCTGCTAGAGCAAACATGGGCATCTGATGAGACAAAAATAGAACGTGGTTGAAACACTTCAGAAAATATTTTAGCAAACGCTTCTACAATTTCGTCCGGAGCAGTAAGCTCCTCCCCCCCATGTCTTAACGTACCGGGAATTCTTGACTTTCCCGTTCTTTGACCAACAAAGTGCCAAAACGCCCTGGGATTTTCAGATATGTTGCTCTCCAAATTCAACAAGTACGTACCATAAGCTCTACGTGCCTCCAACTTCACCAATCTACGTACTCTGACAAATTCACCCTGGAATATTAGTGATCCCGATAATTTCCATTTCTTGTGGTAAAAATTCTTGAGTTTTAATAACTTGATTAATGAGGAGTCGTACCAGCTAGGAAATCGCAGAGATGTTGATGGGTATTTTGGAACGTGCAGGTCTATAGCAGAATATAGGATATCATAATACTTTGAGACAGCGACGTTGACATCAGAGCATTCTTCCAGTTGCGTCCAGTCGACGCCACAGAGATCATTGTATAGGGCAGGGAGATTGGCTTTTCGAAAGTTATACCTGGAATTGATATTGGACGGAAATGCTGTTGTGGATTCGATATGAAAGTTCATCTCGATATTAAGAGCAGGGTGATGAGGATCCTCAGGAACCAAGGAACTGGGATCATGGTGTATGTTATTAGAAAGGCCGATACTTTTTTTTGATATTTACTACTTTTTTGATATTTACTACGATTTATTGAATATTCTAAAATAATAATAATCAGCTGTTTCCGACTACAAACACATTAAAGGGCAACAACCTTGCTATTTTAAAAATAAAAACAATCTTTTATTGTCTGCAATAAAGTGAGTCAGTCGCCCATCTGCGTCAACAATCGAATACATAGCTTCGTTATTTAGACGCATCCGACAAGAAATAGTTTTATTATGAATGAGTATGATTTGACATTTTTTTCCCGTTTTATACAAATAAAAGCGTATTTTTCTTTGAATGCGTGTTCGTTTCTATTTACAAATGAGCATTCTTACGTGTGCCAGGTCCGTAATGTAATTTTTTTATTTAAAAAAATAACATAGAAAATTAAATTTTTAATTTCTTCGTTATTGAGGCATATTTGGGCCTGTTTCCGTTCGGACTTTACATACCTGCTACTCCGTCCTTTTATTTCTGGGACACCTGTAGACAATAAAGTATATTACAGGCTTTTGACTTTTTTGGGTACATGTAGATGATAGGATTCTTCGTTTTTCACAACAGATTGAGTTCAGTCTCCGTGACTCGTCTTATTAGGCATTGCTGTGGATATCCAAAAGGTTCCAAATACAAAGTCTATTACGCTCACCTATTGCCTTTGGATCAGCCTGGCAGGGCGGAGGCATAAAATGGCGCGAACCCGGTAAATGACCTTCTAATGAAAGTTAACAGAGACTACCGTAAGTATCTCCAAAAGAACGCTTGTCCTTATTTATACGCCAGCGTATAAAACCTATGAGGTCTTACCTTTCACTCTTCCCAGGTGATATAAAATATGAGGAACAGCAGCGCCGCTAACTCGTCGAGAAAATAGCGCGAGGTCGACACTGAACAAGTCGAAGGTCTTACATTATGAGCGCCAGTTCCTTCACGATCTCTGCTGTTCGCCCACTGAACTTGTAGACCAGGAACAAGTCTATTGTAGTACCAGGTAAAATGATGGATAAAACAAACACACACACACATTCAAGATAAAACCAGATTTATTGTTTGTTCTCAAAGTAAAATAGAAGTTCATTAAATCCAAAACTTGTTACAAAATTCCTTGTTAATAAACAACAAAAGGAGAAAAAAACATCCAAGATGTCCAGTAAATTGAAAAAAAAAACAATATCGGTGGCGACTCTAAAATGTCCACACAGATTATCAGTTAAAATCGTAAATTTTAATGTGCACCAAGTGAAACAACGCTTAATTAATCAATTACTGGCAAACAGTGCAATCGTAGGCAAACTTAACTACAAACATGTAATTAAAACAGCAAAACCAAGTGGGTCAATTAAATGACTGTACAGTTGAACATACAGTAGAACGTCGTTTATCCGCACGTCAATCATCCGCAACGTCAATTATCCGCACACCTCAAAACAAAAAACACTGCTCCCGCCACCAAGCGTCATCGTGCGTAGAGTGAGTTTCCTCGCTGCAAGTCATAAGTTGTTCAGTTGTTACGTCGAGATAGTACGTATACGTACAGTACCTACAGTACATATCTTTTTCACAGTAGAATACTGAGTGAATGTGTATAAAGACTGCATGATATTAAATTTTATGATTGGTGTGTAGTTTTTCTGTACAGTCAAACTGTGATTTCGTACATTAGTAAGCATGGCTTCGACGAGTGGTGATCAAGGTAAACGAAATCGGAAAGTTGTATCGATCGAGAAAAAGGTAGAGATTATCAGAAGACTCGATAAAGGTGAGAGTGTCGACGCCTTAGTAGCATGTTATAAGATCGGAAAAAGAACGGTATATGATATTAAAGCCCGAAAAGAAGAAATTTTGAATTATGCATCGAAGTTAGATAGCGAAGAAGGGTCTAAAAGAAGAAAAACTATGAGAACGGCACAGAATGAAAAGCTAGAGCAAGTTGTGTTTCTGTGGTTTGTGCAGAAAAGGAATAAGGGAGATCCTATTTCTGGACCTTTGCTATGCGAGCAAGCGTTGTTAATGAATGAAAAACTGGGTGGTTCTCGCGATTTGAAAGCAAGTACGGGATGGCTGAAGAATTTTAAAGCACGCCATGGTATTCGTGAGTTGGAGGTTCAAGGTGAACGTTTATCGAGTGATTCGGGAGCCGCTGAAAATTTCAAAATCAATTTTTTGGCTTATCTGGAAAAAGAAAATTTATCCCTTGATGACGTCTATAATGCGGACGAGACAGGTTTAAATTGGAGATCCTTACCTCGCAAGTCACTCGTATCACAGCGGGAAAAATCCGCTCCTGGTTTTAAAGTAAGTAAAGAACGTGTGACAGTTATGGTGTGTGCAAATGCGAGCGGTACTCATAGACTGCCTCTTTTAATGATTGGTAAATCTAAGAATCCACGATGTTTTAAAAATGTAAAGAACCTTCCTGTACGTTACAAGTCTCAAGCAAGTGCTTGGATGAACACTGATGTGTTTTATGACTGGTACAAAAATGATTTTATTCCAGAAGTGACGAAATTTAAAGCAAAGGAGGGAAAACCCGGAAAAGTAATCCTCTTACTTGATAACGCGCCGTCCCATCCAAATTTGGAGCTATTGAATGCCATTAACGAGAATTTTGAAGTGAGATACTTGCCTCCAAATGTTACAGCTCTGATTCAGCCAATGGATCAAGGAGTAATAGTGAAGATCAAGAGAATTTACAGAAAAGACATGTTGCGTCGTTTACTACAGTCTGTAGATGATGAAGAAAGTGTGATTTCTTATGCAAAGAAACTCAACCTCAAGGACTGTTGCTATATGATAGCGGATGCTTGGACCTCTTTGACGAAGGAAAATCTGCGAAGCGCGTGGAATAAGTTGTTGGCAAGAAGAGAAGAAGGTTCTGAGAACGAACGCGATACTTTTGAGCAGGACTTGAACGAAGTGATGGATGAGTTATTCCCCGCAATTCCTGGATTTTCTGATTGTGATAGAGAAGACGCACGGATTTGGTTGGAGAGTGAGGATGATGCTGGTTTTCAAGTTTTGAGTGATGATGAAATGATAGCCGTAGTGCAAGAAGAGAATAAGGCTGAAGAAGATGAACACTCAGATCATGAAGAAGAAAGAGGACCAAGTCACCAAGAAGCCTTCACTTCATTAGAAACTGCACTATTGTGGTATGAAAAACAGGCGGAAAGTTGCCCGACACAACTTCTTTTATTAAAGAGGATGAGAGATTTGGCGGCAAAAAAAAGACGTGGTTATCTCGTCCAAAAACAAATTTCAGACTACTTTGTGACACTGTAATTGTCAAAAATAAAATACATACTGTTTGTACTGTACGTGTTTTTCTGCATTAAATTAAACGCATGTTCAATTATCCGCACAACCCTTGGTCCCAATTAATGCGGATAAACGACGTTCTACTGTAATTAAATCAAAGCTTACATTAGCGAACGTTATTACAAAATAAGTTATGATTCCAATCTTACATGCTATAACTTCAGTGGTCGCACAGCGAGGTATTAAACATGACATTAAAACATTAAGTATAGATCACCCTGTATATTTATGGTTAAAAAAATATACCAAGCTGGCTGACTGCTAGTTGTTATATCTTAGGTGGTATAGATACGAGCTCAGTTAACCTTGCTTTACATAATCGAAATCAAATGAATTTAAACATTTGCGGATATAATTCGCAACTTAAAACTAATTGGCCGGTAACTTAGTCCTTAAATTATTAATTAACACAGGCCTGCCATATGCAAATATAAAATTACATGTGAAAATTAAAGAGCCACACTAAATCTTAGTGAATTTAAATTACCACGAGTGATAATCCCTCGTGAACCACACAAAGCGACAAATTGTACGTAAAGTGCTTTTTCGTAATTAAGCAAAAGCCTAAGTGGCTCGAAATTAAAATTGTTAGATCACGTTCATAAGAACTGAAGTTTCTGAATGTTACAGTATCTAACTGCTCGGGAGGCACCAAAAATTGTATACACCGTGTTTCATGTAACTAGCACATTAGAAGTTTTTGTGCTTACGACGCGAATTTTTTCCAGAAGTTTTGCCTTCTCACATAATTGACCGCAATCTTTCAAGTTAAAATATTTTTAAACTCGTGCAACTTCCGGTTACACCGGAAGTAGGCGCCATCTTTGTTATTTTAAATGTGACACCCTGTATTTTATTCGAGATTTGAATTGCTTATTTAAATAGAAGAACAGAGATACCGGGTTGGATTATGTCAAAGTCAACCGTTTCGGAGTTATTCAACTGTTTTCCATTTTTAGGGCACTTGAACGTAAATTTTAAAAGTTCTTTACCTGAGACATGAAAAAAGATAAACAATTGAAATTTGTTCCTGAGATAGTCAAAGTATTGTCCTATTCGAATATCACCAGGTTTTGCAATAATATTACACAGGGTGTTCTCTAATTAATTTACAATTATACACATTTCAAATGCAAGAAACTCAATTTTTTCAAATGAAACACTCTGTATATTTTCGCCTTTTCTGAAGCAGAAAAAAATTGTCTTTCGATCCACTATTACATTCCCTATACCTATCTCTAGAGGTTTTTGAGTTATTGGGGAGATCAGCCTGAAGGCCCGATATTTTGCCAAATAAAACTGAAAAAATAATAGATTAAGTATAGGAGGAGTGGATTAATAGTCATTTGTAAGCATGTTATGGGCATGGAAAAAAAATCTTCTAGTTCAAAACCAAAAATTTATTAATTGCGAAAACATTTTTGATCTCACGGTATAAGTCAAACAACGAAAACAAAAACAAATCTAAAACCAAATCACAGCAAGTGCTCAATATGTCCACCGCCTACTTCAATGCATTTATTTAACCTTGTTTGGAGCTGGTCAGTCGTTGCACGTTCAATCATTTGAACTTCAATTTGGTCAAATGCTCTTCGCACCCTATCCTCTCTAGTTCTTGCCTGGAGTTAACTGGTGTTGCATAGACCTCTTTTTTTATGTAACTCCATAAAAAAAAGTCAACTGGAGTTAAATCCGGAGATCTAGCAGGCCAAAGACATGGTCCATTTGGACCAATCCACCTATCCTCAAATAGCTGGGTCAACTCTTGATATACAGCATGAGTAGAGTGAGCTGGAGCTCCATCCAGTTGAAACCAATAATAGTTTTGGTGTGGCATGTCATTGACTATGTTTGCCACCACTTCCCTAATGATTCGCAAATATCTTTCGGACGTTAGCCTTTCATCATAAATATGATAAAATACCCTTCCCCACCCTATTATGGCGAATACATTAAAACTAAATTGATATTGAAAATGGCGTACTCGTGAAAAGTGGGGATTTTCATCTGCCCAAAAATGACAATTTTTATTATTTACAACGCCTTGCCTGGTAAACTTGGATTCATCCGACCATAAAATCTTTCGTAACATGTCCGGATCTTCCTGTTTACGAATAGTTAGCCACTCACAAAAATCAATTCTTCTCTGAGCGTCTCCATTTCTCAGTTCGTGGACTTTCCTTTGTGCATATGGGTGCCATTTGTTCTTTCCTAGCACGCGTTGAATTGACGTCATACTAATATCTAAATCCACCTTTGCTTTACGTATCGAAGCATGGGGATGAGCTGTGAAATATCCCAGAATATTAATTTCGTTGTTTTCTTCACCTGTTACTGGCTTAGTACAATTTCTTTTTGTGTTCATATTCCAATGTCGCAAAAAATGTGTTTCAATTTTTGCAAATTTGAATCGATTCATCGGAGGCAAATTAGGGTATCTCTGATTGAACACACGGCAAGTTCTTCTTATTATGCGATTACATTCTCCGTGTATGTAAAATAAATTAAGGATACTTTCATTTGGATAATTATTACTATAGCCTTCCATTATGTACTAATCAAATCATTCAGTAAAGTACAAAAAATATCCAAGCATCAAATTAATAACACTGACAGCGAACGAAATTTTGACAACTAAACATTTTGTTACTTCCAAGGCATTCTTGAAATTGTGTGTGATAAATGGCAAAATATCGGGCCTTCAGGCTGATCTCCCCAATAACTCAAAAACCTCTAGAGATAGGTATCGGGAAAGTAATAGTGGATCGAAAGACAATTTCTTTCTGCTTCAGAAAAAGCGAAAATATACAGAGTGTTTCATTTGAAAAAATTGAGTTTCTTGCATTTGAAATGTGTATAATTGTAAATTAATTAGAGAACACCCTGTGTAATATTATTGCAAAACCTGGTGATATTCGAATAGGACAATACTTTGACTATCTCAGGAAGAAATTTCAATTGTTTATCTTTTTTCATGTCTCAGATAAAGAACTTTTAAAATTCACGTTCAAGTGCCCTAAAAATGGAAAACAGTTGAATAACTCCGAAACGGTTGACTTTGACATAATCCAACCCGGTATCTCTGTTCTTCTATTTAAATAAGCAATTCAAATCTCGAATAAAATACAGGGTGTCACATTTAAAATAACAAAGATGGCGCCTACTTCCGGTGCAACCGGAAGTTGCACGAGTTTAAAAATATTTTAACTTGAAAGATTGCGGTCAATTATGTGAGAAGGCAAAACTTCTGGAAAAAATTCGCGTTGTAAGCACAAAAACTTCTAATGTGCTAGTTACATGAAACACGGTGTATATCTCGCACACTTAAAATCTGTGCTAACGAGAAATTAATTACGGTGTGCTTGCACACATGATACTCTTAAATTAACAAAACGAGATTCACAGATACCTGGTTTTAATCCTTACAGCGACAACTGACATAAATTCTCACATAGGTTAGGTTAGAACCTCCGGCAAGAACTATCTTCGATCAACAGATGATGGTTCTCCAACGTAGACACAGGAAAATACAGGATCCAATTCAGTTTACTACGTTCTCCGAATTACTCACGGCTAGTACGGTAGCAATTTTCAAGAACACTGGCCATGGGGTCCAGGTACAAAATGGCTGTTAACTGCAGACTAAAAGGTCAAGAGAAAGCACAAGGCCGGCATTAGAATAATTGAAATTAATCATTCAATTTACTTACGCAGTGGACACTTCAGTCAACACAGAATCAACAAAGAATGGAAATTGTACGTCAAACAAATTCGAACTTGACAAAGCAATTTAATCCCACCATGTGGCTAATATTGACGGTAAAACGAAATGTAAATTAACTTTGGGACAAGTAAAATGACTGAAAGTGATTAGCTGCTCTGTATTCACCAAAAGATGTTTTCTCGTCGAAAGCTGGATTGAAAAGGGCAGGAAATTTCCCAAAATTCGAGAACGGACGAAAAGTTGACGTACCACGCCCTCATACGAACTACGATGGACAATCAACTGCTCTAATAACCACGAAGACCAATGGACATGTCTTAGCTGGCAAACGGTAATTCAAAAGCGGAAAACATAATTTACAATTTAAAATAAAAGGTATCCTACTGAAAATAAATAACTATGGAACAATTAAAAGTTCCCCCAGATATAAGGAAATAAACAAAATAAAGGAATAAATCCGTCAGGCTAAGAAATAGAACTCCAACTCATACCCGTAACAACAATAACAGTATTCCTAATATTACGCAATCGACACATACAGATACAGGGCAACTCAAAATCATCTGTACAAGAGAATATATGTTAAAACTGAAAATAAATTGTAACAAATTTTGTTTTATAGTAATACGTGCTTAACTCTTACGATGCAAACCACCGACACTTAAGACGAGCTTAAATAATAAGTCGGGCTTAACTAATCCAGACTTAACATGACAACCAGTACAAACGGCCATAATAGTCGAATTTCTTCAAGTGCTTAGTTTTTATATGTACTTCTAAATGATTTTTATTGTTTGCTCCAAATTCACAAGAATCACATTTATAATCGAATTTCTTCAAGTGCTTAGTTTTTATGTCTCTTTAAATCAGTTTTGATATTTGTTACAAATTGACATGGATCACATTTAAAGTCAAATTTTTTCAGATGTTTAGTTTTTATATGACGTTTTAGATGATATTTAGCGTTTGTTACAAATTCACATTGATCACATTTATAATAAAATTCCTACAGGTGCCTAGTTTTTATATGTACTTTTAAATGCTGTTTGCAATTTGTTCTATATTCACAAGTATCACAATTATAATCAAATTTCTTCAAATGTTTACATTTATGACGTTCCAAATTTTGTTTCTTGTTTGTTCCAAATTCACAAGAGTTGCATTTATAGTCGAATTTCTTCAAGTGCTTAGTTTTTATATGTACTTCTAAATGATTTTTATTGTTTGCTCCAAATTCACAAGAATCACATTTATAATCGAATTCCTTCAAGTGCTTAGTTTTTATATGTCTCATTAAATCAGTTTTGATATTTGTTACAAATTGACATGGATCACATTTAAAGTCAAATTTTTTCAGATGTTTAGTTTTTATATGACGTTTTAAATGATTTTTAACGTTTGTTACAAATTCACATTGATCACATTTATAATAAAATTCCTTCAGGTGCCTAGTTTTTATATGTACTTTTAAATGCGGTTTGCAATTTGTTCTATATTCACAAGTATCACAATTATAATCAAATTGCTTCAGATGTTTAGTTTTTATATGTACTTCTAAATAATTTTTATTGTTCGTTCCAAATTTACAAGAGTCGCATTTATAGTCCAATTTCTTCAAGTGCTTAGTTTTAATATGTCTCTTTAAATCAGTTTTGTTATTTGTTACAAATTCACATTGATCACATTTAACGTGAAATTTCTTCAGATGTTTAGTTTTTATATGACGTTCTAAATGATATTTACTGTTGGTTACAAATTCACATTGATCACATTTATAATAAAAATCCTTCAGGTGCCTAGTTTTTATATGTACTTCTAAATGATTTTTATTGTTTGTTCCAAATTCACAAGAGTCACATTTATAATCGAATTCCTTGAGGTGCCTAGTTTTTATATGTACTTCTAAATGCTGTTTGCAGTTTGTTCTATATTCACAAGTGTAACAATTATAATCAAATTCCTTCAAATGTTTACTTTTTATATGACGTTCCAAATTATGTTTGTTGTTTGTTCCAAATTCACAAGAGTCACATTTATAATCAAATTGCTTCAGATGTTTAGTTTTTATGTGACTTCTTAAAAAATGTTTGCGTTTTGCTCGAAACTCGCATTGCGAACACTTAAACATTTTCTGTTGATCTTGTGAGCTCGATGGTTCTACTTTCATAAGTGTATTGTTATAATCAGTCGTAGAGTGCTCTTGGTCGTCCATTCCGCCAACATAAGCGTGCGTATTTTCTAGGTGCTGCCTGAGGGACGCTTTAGTCATGAACCATCTGTCACAAATCCCACATTTGTATATTTTAACTTTGTTATGCTGTATAATGTGCTCCTTAAGCTCTGCCTGGTACTTTGTCCTGTACTTGCACTTCTCACACTTATAGATTGGACGGAGGCATCTCTTGCGTTCGTTCAATGCCGCTGTCATTTGATTGGCTGGTGGTGTCGGTAGAATGCTCTTTCTGAAAATAAATAAATATTTTTAATCTCATAGTAAACATCAATATAAGAGAGTTAATTGCACCATCAAATGGCTGATGAATCACCTTAACGTTTATGTATTCTTACATGAAATGATCTGATCATAAAATTCAACTTTTAGTTGAACAAACCAGTGATTAACTTTAATCCATAATTAAATGCCTACAGCTTTGCACGGGTCAACTTCTAACTCTTAATTAACAAATCCAGAGTTTGTAATAGTGGTAGACCTGAATAGTTGGAGGATTTTAAATTTTTAATATTTCGGTTTAAACCACTGTCATATTATACCAAAATTTTCCTTTTTGAAAGAACAAATATATATTGAACGATAGTGTGTTATAATGAGGTATGTATATATAAATACATGTATTACACTCGTAATATCATTTAAAACTTCATATCCTTACTTGTAGTATGAACGACAAAAGAGCACGCTCTGCAAATTTTTCCAACGAGGAAAATTTCCATTGTTTAAACGTAATAGAAAAATACAAACAGATTATTGATTGCAAGGAAACTGGTGTGACATCTTGGAAACAGAAAGAAAATATATGGAAGGTCATCGAAAAAAAATTTAAAGCACAATCTGTGACAGTATTTAGAAGTGCAGATGTTTTAAAAAGATTTTATAATGATAAAAAAAGGAGACTAGGAAAATTGCTGCTCGTATAAGGTGTAGTCAAAATGAAACGGGTGGCGGGCCAATGGATACCATTCCAGTGAATGATCCTGTATTTGATATGACGATGGACATCACTAATCAAAACACCATGTTTGGTTTAAAAAATTAATTTGATAGTGATATGGAAGTAAAGAAAAATTATATGAAAGTGTTATCTATAGGTAATGAATAATTAAAATGTTTCAGGTCTCTGCAGAAACAAAAAATACTTGGTGCCCAAATTATGACATGATCGAAGAAACTGCTTGTAATGGTAGTATTGACAAGTTATATATATATATATATATATATATATATATATATATATATATAATAATTTACACAGGAAGAGATTATAATTATTCAAGTTGCTTCGGAAATTGCAGATATTAATTATGTATGTATTTTATATTTTACAACTATAAAAATAAAGCTTATAATATTACTTGTAGGATAAGGATAATGTACTCTCATGGGACAACCACACTGTTACATTTAAAAAGACGCGGCCAACATTTAATTAATTTATCCCTGTATATTACATGTTAAATATTTTTAAATAAGTATTAATTCAAATTATACTTCAAGTTCTAAATAAATTACGTTTTAACATTTTCAACATTAAAATCTGCGTCGCATATATTCCGTTTTAAAATATTTAGTTTATCGAACTCTTTGTTCAAGTTCAGAGACGCAATATTTGCATTTTATCCTTTAATGTTTCGTTATCTAAATAATTCCCACAGTTCTTGTTGCGTAGTGACTTTATATAAACCCGGGGATTAATCATAGGAAATAACAGCGTCTCGCTGACGCCTAGTTTCTCCGAAACATTCTTACCCCATCTCCGAGTCTTTAAAAGGGCCTTTATTATTATAAAATGGGTGGCGCAAACGGGCATTAGTTAACATCTTTGAGTATGCTAAATTCTACAATCGCAGCATAAAATAATTATTAATTAATTGTGCCCTTGATGCTGGCAGCAATATCTTCTTTTGCATCATTGTTCACATTTAGAATTTGACCATTTATTAGCATTTGATGCAATATATGCTCATCCAATTCTTCTGGCAGAGGTGGTGGTAAATGGTCACCCATTAAAACTATGGGGTACTTAGACATCAAAAGGAAATTCCAAATAATGTTCGATTTCGGGGATAATCGGAATCTCTTTCGGAATGTGCTACCATCCATTGATTCAAAATAATTTGCTCAAGAACTTTAATACACCTAAGTCGCCAGGGTCTAGTTCTTCAATGTTATTAAGAATGTTTAAATCGTCAATATAAATAATTCGGAAATAAATTAGAAAAACGACATTCACATGTGTTCAAATGGATGAATTAACCTTACCTTACCCGCCAAATAACTGCATGAAAACGCATTAGTAATGCTTTAATCTGCACTTTTAGTTGGGAATAGTTAAAGACATTAAGATTTAGTTAACGTCCCCGTAGTACAACGCAAATTAAAAGTTAACTGAGATTAAACTTTAACTATGAGTTAATCCGGTGCAAACGGCTATAGAAGGTTTAGGGGCGACTATCTTATGCATTTTTATTCATTTATTGTATACAATAATGAGGGAGTTTGGTAATAAGAGTCAATTAAAGCTCACATTTCTCATACAATTGTACGTACCTGTCATTCTTCTCGCAGCAGAAGGCCATATGATGTTCGAAATACTCCTTCCGGTCCAAGTGGATTTGGCAAAACGGGCACTGCACGAGTTCTGGAATTGCATGAAAAACACACCCAATAAATTATATGCGAAACTGACATTGATGTACTTTTTGTGTAACGCAAAGACGACCGTGAAATATCGTGGATATTAGTAAAGCACAGAATGATTTTTATATAAAGAAGAAAATAACAACTATGATCAACATAGAACCATGAAAAGAAAACGACCGTTCCATTAAACGTTCTTCAATTTCAAACATTTCTCATACTCATAATGTGACCGGTTTGTAAGATTATTGACATTTTGGACAACGAGATATAGGGTTGATCATATGAACGTATGTAATTTATTTCTGTATTAAATATTATAACTATAGACCGGACGTACGGGGGCGAAATTACGACGGACAAAAGAAATAATGTATAACATCACGCAGTTAGTGAATAGCACTATTCATATGGTGAACTGCAACAGCTGTTGTTGTCGCGAAAACGGCCAGAAAAAAAGATGATTTTGCTCTTAAATTCCTTTCTTCATGGGTTTAGGTAAAAGAGGGAGGTTTTTTTCAAATTTATTCTACTTACCTTATATTTCGTAAGCTAAATAAAGTACGGGGACTTAGTTTCGTTTTTTCATTGTTATGTCTGTTAATTACATACTTCGTAATTTTTGTAATAGTTCCTGTTTAATACCGTTTCATTGAATCTACTTATCGCAATTATCTTGACTTGACTAATTACATATTTTGAAAATCGAAATCTCAAATTAAAAGATGGATTAACAGCATTAGATGTGGGCTATTAATAATTTCAAAAGTATTCCAAGTGACTTCGGATGTGTGGCATTCGGCAAAAGTTAGATGCAGTTTTTAATAAAAATCCAGATTTAATAACATTGCGGCATAATTTAACTGCTAAATACGCTAAAATAAAATAATATTTCCAGTATGCACCTATAACCAGTTGCGATGTAGAAAGAACGTTTTCTCTCTACATGGATGTACTTCATTCAAAAAGAACAAATCTTACAGAAGAGAACCATGAGAAAGTATTGCTAGTAAATATTAATACTCCTTTACTCGACTTGAACTACAAAATGAACAAATAATAACATATTTTGTATTTTATAGATCACCAGCCACTTGTTATCCAATTATATAAATAAAATTAAAACCTCTTCAAAATTAGAAAATTTCAATAGAGCGCCCATGGGCGATGAGTCATCGACCGCTCGTGTCCGCTCCCTAGTAATATACAATAATTAATAATTTTTTGGATTTTCATTTCTCATTCCCCATGTTCACTTATGTTCTTTATTTTTTGTTCAATCGCCATAATGAACACCTGTGACCGCAAATAAATACTCACCGTTTAGAAGAAAGGCGACCCCAGATTAGGTTTGGCTTCAATTTATGGTGTGGTGTTATTGGTTCGCAACTTGTTGGGCCAGTTATTGTTAATCACATATTTTGAAAATCTAAATCTCAAATTAAAAGATGGATTAACCACATTAGATATGGGCTATTAATAATTTCAAAAGTATTCTAAGTGACTTCGGATGTGGCCTTCGGCAAAAGTTAGACGCAGTTTTTAGTAGAAATCCAGATTTAATAACATTGCGGCAATTGTGTATGCTAAATACGCTGAAATAAAAGAATACTTCCAGTACGCACCTATAAATAGTTGCGATGTAGAAAGAACGTTTTCTCTCTACAAGGATGTACTTAATTCAAAGAGATCAAGTCTTACAGAAGAGACCCGTGAGAAAGTATTGCTAGTAAATATTAATACTCCTTTACTTGACTTGAACAACAAAATGAACGAATAATAATGTATTTTGTATTTTAAAGATCACCAGCCACTTGTTATCCAATTATATAAATAAAATTAAAACCTGTTTAAAAATACAACACTTCAATAGTGTGCCCATGGGCGATGAGTCATCGGCCTCTCGTGTCCGGTCTATAATTATAACTTTCAATAATTTATGAGGGTTATAGAAAGAATTATATGCGTTGAGTATTACCACGGATAAATATTAATTTATATATTTCTTTCAACTTTTGCCATGACAGTGTCAAACTATCTATTTTTATCAAAGAGGATAGAAAAGGAGAGAGCATTGTCAACAAAAAGTGATGCCGAGAGGGGTATGTTTACATCCGCCATTGGTAGGTCCATCAGCTGATTATTTGTGTAATATATATTTTGTATTTTATTCTTTATTATCGTGAATTACAAACTTATTATACTATCATTTGTTGTTAATTAGTTTAAGGTTAAGAATGTCCATTATTTCCCATTTCATTTTTTACTAAGGATTTAGCTGTTTTATCGTTAATTTAGTACTTAGTATTTAATATGGGTTGATGTGCCGCTTTTCATTGCACGGATTGGATTAGCAAGAAGAGTGCAAGGCAACTAGAGGCATAGAAAAGGAAAATTATCTTTCCACGATTGTAGGCAGGTACATAATCTTATTAATTTCATCCAAAATTTGGTGATTATAAATCTTTTAATTTTTCATTAAATTCTAGATTAAGATAGATTAAAAAAATTACTAGTAAAATTTTTAGACGTTTTTATACAACTTTCATTTGAAACTTTTTGATCTAACTCCCATACGAAGGGAAGAGGGGAGGGGGGTATGTCTGCGTACAAAAGTCGGTATAATTTTGAGTTGCACAAACGGATTTTAATGTTTCTGGGCTCATTAGATAGAGAATCTTACAAAGAATTGAAGGACATGTAGCACGAAATTACGTGGTTGTCAAAGAAAATAACAGGGGGCGCTGTTCTCAATATATGTATATTACTTGTTTTTTCTTTAAAATTTTAAATGGAACGGCATATTTTTAATATAACAATATTGAAGCACATAAAAAACTGAAGAGAATGATGAAAACCGGAAGTTGCTACCTTTTTTCTTGACGAAGATATAGTCATACGAAGACAATCCAAAAAAATAAACAATTTTTAATATAAATTTATTTATTTATTGTGAGTAATAACTTTATTTTAATTTTAAGTGTCACTGGACAGTGTATAGTTCGCTTTCACTTGAATTTTCGTCATAGTTTTCCATAAATGTATTTATTTCAATCTTCTCACCGATTTTTTAATACTTGCATATGTAACATTAGATTCTCTTCTTAAATGTTTTCAAATTCTTTAGCTATTTTTAAATTTCATGTCTTGCCTTTTTAGACATTGAAATAAAATAATAATAATAATAATAATAATGATAATAATAATAACAATAATAATAATAATTATATATCTTTATCACCCAACTGATTTAGGTTGATCTAATTATAGGAAAACAGCAAAAATAATGTCCATAACTCATGAACTAAGTAGACAATAACGAGAAAAAAAACAATATAATATAATGCATTAGTTATAATCAAATCATTTACTCATTAGTAACGAAAGGATACACAAATTGATATCTAAATCATCCCCGCCTAAAATGAAAGTAAATAAAAGAACCTATTATATACCTACACATAAATAAGAAAATATATTGACCAAGTAATATAAAGGAAAAGAAAATATATTTAAATCAGAAAGTACAAAAAAAAACAAGAAAAAACTTCAACTTAACAAATGTTCAAAGTGTTCACCTTCAGTTTCCATACACGTTTACTTGTCGATTAGTAGAGAGCAGAGTTACTTCCATTTCGGAGGCAGCAATTGTTGTACTCGACTTTTTGTGATAAACTATGTCTTTTATTCTGCCACATAAATAAACATCAAGAACATCTGGCAAGGTGAATAAAAACTCAATAATGTCTTCTTTCGGGATAACTTAGGGAATATTTCCCCGAAGCAAGAATGCATTTTCAAAGCATTGAAAATACATTCTGATCATGTCATAAGCTTCAACGTTAGAATACGACATTTTACAAACTTAATAATTATGTGCAGGTGTCCAAAAAGGCTTAATTTGCTAAATACGTACAAAAAGTTTAACTACAAGTGACACTAATATCTTTGCATTTCGATTTTCATGGCCTACCTTGGAAATCTCATCATAATGTAATTTAGTATGACTGTGCATGCCATGTTGTGTGATAGAAATTAAAAAAAAAGCAAACTACACTGTTCACTATTATTATTTTATTTCAATGTTGGAAAGGATAAGAAATAATATTTAAAAAATAATAGCTAGAGTATTTAAAAACATTTAAAAGGAAAATCTAACGTAACATGTGCAATGAATTAAAAAATCGATAAAAAGATTGAAATAAATACATTTAGCGAAGAGTATGATGAAATTTCAAGTGAAAACGTACTACACACTGTCTAGAGACCCTATTAAAATTAAAATAAAATTATTACTCCCAATAAATAAATAAATTTATATTTAAAGAGTTTTATTTTTCTGGATTGTTTTCGTAAGACTATATCTTCGTCAACAAAAAAGGTAGCAACTTCCGGTTTTCATCATTCTCTTCCATTTGAAATTTTAAAGAAAAACCAAGAAATATACATACATTGAGAACAGCGCCCCCTGTTATTTTCTTAGACAACCACGTAATTTCATGCTACATATCCTTCAATTCTTTGTAAAATCCTCTATCTAATGAGCCCAGAAACATTAAAATCCGTTGGGGCAAACCAAAGTTATACCTACTTTTGTACGCAAACATGCCCCCCTCCACTCTCCCCTTCGTATGGGAGTTAGATCAAAAAGTTTCAAATGAAAGTTGTATAAAAACGTCCAAAAATTTTACTAGTAAATTTTTTAATCTATCTTAATCTAGAATTTAATGAAAAATTATCGAATTTTTAATTCATCTTGAGAATTGCGCCCCCTTGCGATCATTATGGAAACTTAAAAATATTTTTGTTGTAATTCCCGTCATCCATTTTACTATCAAGATTTTTTCCGCGAGGTTGCACGATAAACAGTTGGCGAGATATGGCCGGTGGCCGAGCTTAAACAGACATCCGGTATATGTATATAAATTTGTTGATGTGTAAGTTGTTTATACTATTGCTAACCTAAGCACGTACACACATTTTTAGTTATTAATTTCAGTTTTACATAGAGTAAATATTAAGTGAATATTACAGTTGAATGACACACATTTCTATGTTTGCAGAACTATTAATTGGTCTGAAAGGCAACTTTAAATAACATTTTTACTTCAATTATGTATTGAAAGTTTACGAGTAACTCGTGGGCATTAGCAAATATTTATTTTCAAAAAAATCTATAATTTGTTTTTTCAATGTATAATTATTAGAGAAGTAAATTTAATTAAAAACAGTTTAAAAAATAATAATATTCGAATTTAAATAATTTAATAAATTTTATTACATGTGAACACTTAATGGTATGCAACCCGCCAAGGTTGAACCATTTCTACCCCGCCCGTACCCCACCTGGCATCCCTTTATTTGTCTATAAACTGACATTATGCTCTCTCTATATATCTTACTTACTCTAAGATTTTTATGATGTTAGTTTTGTTCAAACCTCCACTTCTGAACGGTTCTAGAACTAGTGCGCATGTCATTTAAAAAAAAGACTGTTCGGACCATGCAGTTCTGGAACTACAAATTCTGAGATCTAGTAGTTCAGTGTTCGGTCTTTCAGAACGTGTAATTCAAGAACCGTTCTAAATTACGAGTTCTGAAGAACCGAACATTGAACCTTATCTTTTTTTAAATGACATGCGCACTAGTTCTAGAACCGTTCAGAACTGGAGATTTGAACAAACCTGTTGTTTTCGGTGTTTACCTCAGTTTTGCCAATAGTTATATGAGAATCAGTGTTGCCAACTATGTTGGAACCTATTATAGTACAGAGCGACAAATTACAGTACGATTACAATCATCCAAAGGTGCACGCTTTTTTTTAATAGTAACTATGCCTTTAAATCATTGGTGTATTAAAAAATTACAAACACTTTTTACTGTCTTCACTTTAGGTTTTATAAATATTTAACTTTTTTAAATGTCACTGTCATCACTTTAGATTTCATTAAAAATTTAACTTCAATGATGAATCGACAATTACAATTAGAACAAAGAACTAGAGCAATCGCACAAATTAGAAGAAGGATGCTCTTTACGGGAAGTTGCTGAAAATTTGAACGTTATTAAGGGCTGCATTTTAAAAATAAAAAAAAAATGGGTTGAACAGCAGCGACTGAAGCGTCCACCTCAAAACAAAATGTTGGAACGGTATCTCTTCTGCACAGGATGAAGCTCTTGTAAATTATTTACGGGGAAATCCTTTCGGTACGGCAATAAGAGCAAAAGACGAAACAAACTGTCCTGATTCTGTGATCACTGGAATACAGCGATTTAATTTTTTTAGAAGTGGATCATTAGCACTGAAATCTGATTTTAATTTGTTGGTATGCGGTAAACATAAATGATCGACAACAGATACTTCTTCATCCTAGACAAAGTTCATGACATGCATGTTGAGATATATTTTTAATTGTTTAAAAAGGTAGTTTCATTACTTAGGTCTATTACTTGAACGTTAGTTTTAAAAACATTCTTTATTTCCATATAACACATGGACATTTTCATGGTTTAAGATTGTAATTACACTGTGTAAATTTGTAATTACAACATGTTCAGCTTGAAAGTATGTATTAAAATTGCTGAAAATCCAATCGATCATTAAGATTCTATGAGTAGAGTGATAAATACACGTCATAATTACAATAACAGGATAGTATTTAATGAATTGTGAAGCGACAATGTTTTGTTTGTTCATCATAACGTTGTTTCTATTGGGTGCAAACACAACTACATTTTCTGGTAGCACGCCATACTCCTCAAACAAACTTAAAATTAACAAATATAAGTGTTCCGCCTTTGTCCCTTGACTACATTCAGAGTAGGAATAAAGTTTCCAGAACTTGCTTAAATTATTACTATGGGTCGATTACCCAAACAGACGATACACGTCATAAAGAATAATTTCGGTCCAAGTAACATTAAAGTACAATAATACCTACTAATCCTAATATTATTCTAGCTTCCGGTAACGTTTTATGTTACCAGAACTGTACGCCGTTGCAACATATAAAATGGTAACATTTTATCCTGTCAAATGTCATACTGTCATAGTTGTTTACATTTTTCAGTCACTTCATTATCATACGTATTTCTTCCATTTTTACTATATTTATACGCCGATTTCATTTTTAACAATCAGTTGTTTTCACAACTAAATCATGCCTAAACCGTTAGGTAAGCAAGCGAAAGAAATAATTCTCTCTTTAATCGGGTATTTTGAAAAAGAACGCGATAATAATGCGCCATTGTTACCCCTAACAGCAGTTCGAGAGGTAATATTTTCTGTTATTTATAGTTTATACAATAAACGTTTTAATAATAATATTTTTCATTTAGAGAGTAGCAAGTGCTTTAAATATTCACATTGCAACTGTAAATAAAATATCATCTACATCAAAACAGGGGATTGGACCATCTAGCCCAAAGCGAAAACGGCCTAGAAGTAAGCCTGTTGTAAATGTTGATGACTTTACTCAGTGTGCAATAAGAAATACAGTATATGACATGTATAGAAACAGTAAGTTCTTAAGGATTTACGTTTATAAAATTAATATTTGAGTTTTTTACAGAACAACATATCACGCTTCATTCACTGAATATTACTCTTAAAGAAAAGGAACTCTTTTCTGGTGGCAAGTCATCTTTACGGACAGTATTACACAATATTGGTTTTAATTACAAGAAGGATGATCCTAAACGAGCTTTAATAGAACTACCACAAATTGTATTAAAACGTGTTACATTCTTGCAACAATATGTTCGTATGAAACATGAAAATGTTCGCCAGTTTGTGTTCCTTGATGAAACCTGGGTTGTCCAAGATAGAACAATTTGTAAATCTTGGCAAAATGAATCTATAGAAACCACAAAAGCTTCAAAAGTAGGTGGAAAAAGGTACATTATATTTCTAAGAATAACATATTCTTATCTTATGTATATTTATTATATTATCTTGTTTTAGATATATTGTATTACATGCAGGTAGTTCTAATGGATTTATTCCTGGAGCAGACCTAATATTTCCGACAAATAGTCAGTATTTAGATTATCACGGTGATATGAACAGAGACAACTTTTTATACTGGTTTGAACACCAACTTCTTATAAGTTTAAAAGAGCCGTCCATAATTGTTTTGGATAATGCCAGTTACCACAGTACTATTAAAAATAAAAGTCCAACATCATCTGCCACTAAAAATGAAATTCAGACATGGCTCACCAATAATACCATTGACTATGACGGAGCTGCTTTAAAAATATAATTACTGGATTTAGTTAAACGGTTAGTACATATATATTTAATTATTTTATTCAATAATTTCATTTATATCTTTACGTAAAGGCATAAACCACCAACTATATATGAAACCGATGATTTAGCAGAGAAGTATGGGCACGTAGTTCTTCGACTTCCACCCTACCATTGTATATTTAACCCCATAGAACTAGTGTGGGGAATAACAAAAACATACTATAACAATCACATTGGAAAATATGGTAGAAAAGTGGACGAATGCATAAAACTGTGGAAAGAGGCATTAACACAAGTAACCCCAGACATTTGGGCAAATAGCGTTAACCACTGTGAAACTGAAATTCAAAAATGGTGGCATAGAGAAGTAGGTTTTGAGAGACAAGATATATTACCTTTTATAATTAATGTAAGTGATTCCGATTCAGAAGACAGTGTTAAAGGATGAAGAAAACTAGCATTTCAACTTAATATTATTTTCTTTTTATCATATGCTTATCGCAATGTTACGAGTTTTTTAATCACTAATATGTATAATAATATATAGATTTTGTGTATATTATTTTTGTGAATGTAGTCTAAAATAAATAAACTCACATGTATTTAGAATTTGTTTATATTTTTTGTAGACATAGTCGAATAATTTAAAACATATTAATAGTATTTGCTAATATTTTAAAATGTCAACCTAGTCCTAACCACAGATTATTTTCAAAGTACAGCTTGCTCAAAGCAACGTTATTTGTCAACACTGTTATGACATCACAGTGACGTTTCATATGACGTGTATCCCCTGTTTGGGTAATTGACCTATGTATAGTACCTATCTTCAACAAAGTACCTCACTACAAAAGAAGTTGTGTTTTGGTTTATACATCAATTTTATAAATAAAATATCACTTAATGGAAACGGCACAAAAGCCACCTCATTTTAATTGTGCTCTCACACTTTGTTCTTTTGGTAATTCAGATTTTAGTTTCACAAGACCTTTCAGCGACGTTTCCGCTTTGTGCAGATTTATATTATATGCATGTTTTGCACTATTTTCATTGTGCTTTAATACCGAAATCTCTAATTTTAATGAACTGGAACAAACTTTGCAGTACGCCATATTTTCTTTTTTAATGGGATCGGTGGACTCTGGATATTTATAACACGTAATTTTGATTAATAGTCAAGTCGTCAAACTAAACTGCTCATATCCAGGACTCCCATAACATACTATTAGAATTATAAATTATATTTCAGTAAATGTTCCCCTAATCCCTTAGAAATAATAATTGAGTGAATCCCCGTTACTGACATATTTGATGAAATAGTCGCATTTCCTGATTGTTGTCCAGATTTACAGCTCAATTTGACAACTGACCATAGACAGCACTAGAAGGGGCTTTATTTAGGTAAATTGTAAGAAATATGAAATTATGGTACAATATAAGGAATATATAGACACTTTGAACTTTTACAGTACATGAAGTTGTAATTATCATACAAATACTATAATTATAGTACGGTTGGCAACACTGAAAAGTATTTACTTTTAAGATTTGTAGAGGGGGATAAACATTCCTCTACAAAACTTGAAAATAAAAATAAAATACTCATTCATCTTTGATTTATAAGAGAATTATAACTAGTTAAGTGATACAGGTGTTAAAATACCTACATTATGAAAGTGTTTTAATTCGTGTGTAGTAAGTTTTTAGGGCACTGGATAACTCAACATTAACCTTAAACAATTTCTATCTTAAAATATCCTTCAACTTGATCAATTCCATTCATTTGAAGAATAAATTCAAAGGAGAAACAACAATTAGTAAAATAATTTAAAGAAAATGTCTCTTAAAATACAAAAATTAATATGGTCAAATACATAAATATCAATGGTACAGTACCTTCAATTGAAAACTTTCCATCTACAGCCTCAACACAATCAGTTTTATGTTTGGCCAAATGTGATTTCAATCTGAATCCAAGGCAGCAAAATGTGCAAGCAAATATGTCCTCACAAATGTCTTTCGCAATGGTAGAAAAATCCACTCTGACAATTTTATTTGAGCTGTCTCCGTATTCCTCACCAAAATACACCAGTAATTCTTCACCAGCTTGAATTTGACGAGTGCTTTGATAATATATATTATTTTTAGTATGAAAGACACTCAAGTTTTGTTCAGAAGTATTCCTTGTAGGATTAATATACTGCATCCAATTCAAAAGCTTTGTTTTATTTTTGTCCAAAACAAATTTCTCACCTTTCATTTCCCAGGGGCATTCTGTTGTGGTGAGTCCAGTGAAAGGACCAAATTTTACACCTGTAGGAATAATTCTCAAAGCATATATTCCAGTTTGTCCAAGTAAATCTTGAATTTCTAAAATATCGTTTGGTATATCTTTTTGTGGCCCATTATCAGCACTATTTAAAATATTCACAAGCATTCCACATTCGATGCAATAGTCTATATAATATGCTTCACATTGTTCACAGTCTGTTGGCCAAATATACACAGATTAAAAATCATATCGCTTGGTACCTAATTCTTTAAATAAAGTAAAAGTAAAGTAACGTAAATACAGTTTGATGAGGCATTACTACAATTATCAGCTATTAATTTACATACATAGTAGTACTTCAATATCAAATTCAATATTAATATCATCAGCACTTTTTTAGATTACAACAAATCACAACAGAACTAACAACCATAAACATCTATTAATATGCATTTACTTACATGGTAGTCCATTATCAACTTCAATTTTGATATCTTCAGCACTGATCCCTCCTTCTATTTTAACGTTGTCATTTTGTACTTCAGCCACTTCTTGTTTTATTTTGTCATACCTAATGGGACCATGTAATTCCACGTTGTCAGGAGTAATCGCAGTTTCAGAGATATACACTTTGTCTTCTATAAAAGTACCTTCTTGGCACATTTCTTCCTTAACACTAGAAAGCATTGCCTCATGAACATGATCAGCCATTACTAACCTTTAAATTGTGAGCAGAGATTGTGAGTAAACCAATAAATATACAATAATCGAACTATAAATTGGCAATTGTAATAACGAAGCCAACCTAAACCAACTGCTATATAATCATATTAAAGTGTGTGACAGCGTTTTGTTATATTGTACCACGCGATCATTTAAATTCTAAATTATAGCAGGCGGGATTTTTTTTATTAGGTTGTCCAGAATGTCAATTATTGATTAATTAACATTTTGAAACGTCACTTTGACAATTCAAATTGTAAATTAGTACTTATATACCAACTTAATTTAAATTTCACAGCCTGCTCTAATTTAGAATTTAAATGATCGCGCGGTATATTATTAGGGCATAAATTAGATATATAGAAATGAATAATGAAACTCTTGACAGCGCTATGTGGTTGTAATACAAACTATATGCTCTTACGTCACAAAACCGCGACATATACACATTTTAAATTGCCAAATATATTGTGATTTACAGATTTATTGGACATTACAAAAGTTATACAATGATTAACATGTACAATTCATATACAAATTACAGCATGTTAATCATTGAATTAACATCGAAAATACCAATAAATCCATATATAAAATAAAGAACATAAGTGAACATGGGGAATGAAATATGAAAATCCAAAAAATTATTAATTATTGTATATTACTAGGGAGCGGTCGATGATTCATCGCCCATGGGCGCACTATTGAAATTTTCTAATTTTAAAGAGGTTTTAATTTTATTTATATAATTGGATAACAAAGTGGCTGGTGATCTTTAAAATACAAAATACATTATTATTCGTTCATTTTGTTGTTCAAGTCGAGCAAAGGAGTATTAATATTTACTAGCAATACTTTCTCACGGTTCTCTTCTGTAAGACTTGATCTCTTTGAATTAAGTACATCCTTGTAGAGAGAAAACGTCCTTTCTACATCGCAACTATTTATAGGTGCGTACTGGAAGTATTCTTTTATTTCAGCGTATTTAGCATACACAATTGCCGCAATGTTATTAAATCTGGATTTCTACTAAAAACTGCGTCTAACTTTTGCCGAAGGCCACATCCGAAGTCACTTAGAATACTTTTGAAATTATTAATAGCCCATATCTAATGTGGTTAATCCATCTTTTAATTTGAGATTTAGATTTTCAAAATATGTGATTAACAATAAATGGCCCAACAAGTTGCGAACCAATAACACCACACCATAAATTGAAGCCAAACCTAATCTGGGGTCGCCTTTCTTCTAAACGGTGAGTATTTATTTGCGGTCACAGGTGTTCATTATGGCGATTGAACATGCCGCAGTTTGTCAAACGTGTTTCGTCGGTCCATAAGATCTGCATCGGAAAGTTATTATTTTCATGGCACATATTTACGAACCAAGCACAAAAATGTAATCGTCTTTCATCGTCTCCAGGGTGTAGAGTTTGACCAACTAATTTTTTATAAGGATGGTAGGTACTTATGTTTTGATAAAATTCTCACTACTGTGCGTTGTGAGGTAGCAGCGCCTTGTTCAATTTGCTGCGTTGATGTGGATGGATTCTGATTAACAGCAGCTAAAACATTTATCTGCGTGTTTTCACGCAGATAAATGATTGATTTTGTGTCATTGTCCCCATACACAATTGCCGCAGTTATTAAATCTGGATTTCTATTAAAAACTGCGTCTAACTTTTGCCGAAGGCCACATCCGAAGTCACTTTGAATACTTTTGAAATTATTAATAGCCACATCTTTGCCGAAGGCCACATCCGAAGTCACTTCAAATACTTTTGAAATTATTAATAGCCACATCTAATGTGGTTAATCCATCTTTTAGTTTGAAATTTCGATTTTCAAAATATGTGATTAGTTTAGGCAAATTTCCAAAGTGTTCCTGAAGGAATAACAACTGATTTTTAAATTTAGGATTTGTGTTAGTTCCGTGTACTCAAAAATATTTCTAGCATTGTCATTTAAACATGTGACGAAATTTTGTAAACTATCGAAATTCTCTGCATAAAAACTATTTCTGTATATGTTTTAGCAAAGCTAAGTGACGAACGTGCGATATTTTGGCATTCTGTAACGATATTTTACAGGCTTTGCAATAAATATCGGAATCACTGACAATGGACATACAATCAGTAGACCCTCAATCCAACTCGCCATTGTTTCACGATGTATTTCTCGACGTTCTTCCATATCATATCTGAAAAAGTAACATAAACAATGTTCTGGATCTAAGTAAATAACTAATGTACGCGTATGTTATTGAATCTAAACGAAATCCAGTGCACACTTACGTCTAGATAATTGGGAGAAGTCGATTTAATGAAATAATGGGATTAAACAGGAACTATTATATAAATTACGAAGTACGTAATTAACAGTCAAAACAATGAAAAAACACAACTAACGTAAGTATGAATAGGTATACACATATGTATGATATAACTTTATTTATCATGCCAAATATAAGGTAAGTATAATACATTTTAAAAACCTCAGACGCTCCTATATCTACGCCGATGAAAATGGGATATTTACGAGTTAAGTGGACTTTTTTTGTGTTGTTTTCCCGTCAACATGTGAGTCAATAAGAGATGATGCAGTTCATCATATGAATAATGCGTGAATAATGCTATTCAGTAAATGTGTGTTGTTTACATTATTTCTTTGCTCCATTGTAACTCCGTCGTAGTTTAAACCGGAGACGTCCGCCTCCTACTTATCAGTTTCATTCATGGATATTAATTCATTTGAAAGACATCAACGGACAACACTGTACTACATCAGAAATATTTACAGTTTTCCCTAGGTTGTATCACAAGTTGTATACTACAATATTATAAAAAAAAAATAAATAAACAAGGACTTCGTATATCTACTAGCGCTTAGTGTTTGTAATAGGAACTAAATAAGATTCAAAATTGGTAAAGCCCGTGACCAGAGCTTTATCACAATTTTAGAGAAGGATGAAAATACAAATTTGCTAATGTAGGACAAGTGTGCATTAGTGATTTTGCTGCTAGGGGATGAGCCATATATCCAAGCAAAACTTGAAGATAAAAATGTTTTGTTTTGGAATATTTCTTCTTTAATTTTTTCATATACCAAGTCACAGTATTTCGTTGGAGTGTTATCTCTTTTATTTGAATGGAGAAGCGGTTTTTTAGTATATTATTCAACAAGCGTGTAATGATGGCTATTACCCACGAAGATGAAATTGCAACACGAGCCGTCAGGCGAGTGTTGTAACATCTGAGTGGGTAATAGCCATTATACGCGAGTTAAATACTATACTTTATCCACAACTTAAATGTTGTTCAAAAAATACGAAAGATAAAGAACAATATTTCTTTCTACAAACACTGTCAGAAGTATGACATTTTGACACGGCAAACAAAAAATGCGATTTATGTATACCGCATATTCACAACTATATATGTTTGTTCAAAAATACAAAAGATCAAGAGATAAAGGAACAACATTATTTATTAATAGTGACGTTTCTAATACACAAAAAATTAATTTTTATAATAATTATTAATCGTTACATTACAGTTGCTTAAATTCATATATAATATAAGTATATTTATGAAATGTCAAATTTGACACAACGGTGGAGTAATAAATATTATTCCATCGAAGTGTCATTATTATTCAACAGTATTTAGTAATGCATGGCATTACTTGATAGAAATCGCGTATTTAATACATATATTACTTAATAGTTGTGGATAAAATATTTTATTTCATATATTAACATTACGTCATCTTTGTAAATCGTTTTGGCATCACTTTCAGAAAGTATAAATATAGTATAACTGCCGCTAATAAAATACCATTTACATACATGAAAGCCAGTTTACAAGTTTACATGGCTTTTGTAGGTTATGATGCAACATCTAAAATATTATGCCATTTTAATTTATTGGCGTATATGGGTTGTCAAAGCCATTAAACCAAACCTTTTTTCCAACATAGCCAGAACCAATCTAATGTAAATCAGTAAGAAAGGAGATTATGATTTCTTTACGACAAATCAAATTGTTGTTTACTAGTTTGTGATTTCTGTTGAAACAAACTTTTAAATGAAATATTCGACATTAGCACTTTTCTAACAGCGAGAAATGTAAGTACATACCAGAAACTATCTCGCCTTGTGAATATATGACAAATTTGAAGCCTGTGCCTAATATTTAGAATAATGTTCTAATTTGAAACTAATTTAAGGAGATCGTGGAAATTTATTTTCGTCAGAAAATGCAGGGTTGGTTTTGTTTATTCCTGAACAATTCTATAAATCAACAACAGCAATTTACGATACTGGACGTGAAAGAAATCGTTTTATTTTATTAATCTTCAGAAGATACAAGTTTCATTTGCAAGCAGCATTGACAATCTTTAGAATTTCTTTGCATAAGTACAGCGAATAAACAATAATTATATTTATTTGCTGTACTTATGCAAAGAAATTCTAAAGATTGTTGATGCTGCTTCAACAAAATACGATAATTCTTTGGGCTGTGGTATGGGTCAGCACATTAAAATTATGGCATTCCATGTTCTCTTAACAAAAATAATATAACAATTAATTTTTAATTAAACAAATTTTCTAATTTAATTATAACAAAGCATTAACAAAATCTTATATAAAAATATACTTTAAAAGACCGCCTTCTCATGTTCACCACTTTCACTTAAATTCTAATATGTATTTCTTTCCAGCCATTCCCGTTTTATTCAATGTATGTTCTAAGGCATATTTAAAATCATCAAAATTAACAAGTTCATATGAAGGCCCATGCAATTTTCCATTCTTCATCAGTTCAATAATATCATTCAACATTTTGAACCGGTCAGGGTCATCGGCATGTTCATTTGACCACCTGGTCATCCAATAACCCACAACTCGAACATCCTTAAATATCAGTGCAGATATAGGTACAGTGACCGGTTCACGAGACATTCCTCCATAAGTTACCATGGTGCCTCCTTGCTCTAGCTGTCTCATTATTTCTGTTGAACTTTTACCTCCAACGCAATTCAAGGCAAGTTTGGGTTTGTTAATTGCTTTTGTAGTAAAAATATTTGTTGTACGCAACTCCTCCTCTGTTAAAACATAAGTTGCACCCAAGGTTTTTAAATATTTTTTCAACTCTTCAATATTACTTCGATTTCTCACAACATTCACATTTTTGATACCCCAAGCCTTGCATAGTTGTATGACATATTGTCCGCATGCTGAATTTGCCCCATTCTGAATGACAACATCATTGCTTTCTAATTTGACAAAGTCTGTCAGCATTCTATAAGCTGTTGAGGGATTTACTGTGAAAGTAGCTGCTTCGACGAGGCCTAATTCCTTGGGAATCTTATATGCTTGTTTTTCAGACACCACCAAATGACTACTCCAAGTGCCCAAGGCCTGTTGTAAAGGTACCACACGATCACCAATTTTAAATTTGTTAGTATTTACAGTTGTTCCCACACTAATTATTTCTCCAACACCTTCATTACCAGCGACAGCTGGTAATTTTGGTTTAACTGCATAAGCTCCTTGTATGGTATTAATATCTGCCGGATTAACTGGAGATGCAAGCATTTTTAATACTAACTCATCACCTTTAATAACGTCGATTTTCTCATTCTCAACTTTCAACACTTTACTTGGTTCACCATATTCAGAAAAAACTAATTTTTGAGCAATAATAGTACTCTGCCTCCTTATTCCAATAGAATTTTTTATATTCTGAATATATAATTGTTTAAAAATATTTTTTGTTGAGGACAACATATTTGGAACGTTGTTCTACGCAAGATATAAATTTTTAATACTTTGCACTCATAGCAGATAAACAAACATTAGATAAAAATTTCGAGGTTATGTTTGCCAAATATTATTGGTTATTTTTAGACAAAAAAATATATATATGTTTATTTATAAAAGAAAAATACTCTCGAATTACTTCAATTTTATTTTTATTCCGCTTCCTTTCCGAACTAAATAAGGTAATTCAGGATATCCTTTTCGAATAGTCGCTGTCTACATAACCGACGTTATTTTGATATATTTTCAAAATTGTTTGTTGTATTTACATTACAATAAAAAGTTCAAATATCTAGTTAGGGAGAAAATAATCAGATGCCGTGTAGAGCAAAGAGATGGAGATAGGCAATACAATATAAACGTTTCGACAACCACTGAAAAAATGTGATAATAATACTAATTTTGATACGGCAGTATCAACCGATCTACAAAATGCTCCTATGTCTGTATTTATTTATTTTAAATAATAATGTAGAGTAGTGGAATTGTATTTTATAAATTGTTAATGCTTTAATTTTTTCATTGTTGCCTGTTGTTATTATAGGTACACACTTTTTTTTTTAATTTCTTCCAATTTTTAAAAACTCAATTTATGTGTGTTTGCATTTTTTAATTTTAGATTTCCTCATATACTGTTGATAACAGACATATTGAAGTTACATTTAAAAAAATAATTATATATTCATTGTTTTCCTAATTAATTTATAGTACTTCTAATACCGTATTTACAACAAATTAGTTTGACTGACAATGCAACTATTGATTCAGGCATTTTAATGACTGATTTTAATTAATGAAATATGAATAAAATATCTACAAACCAGATCACTATGTACCAACAGTTATACATATCAAAAATATTTCAAAGTATATAAAAATCTGTCTTTGAAGTTTCCTGCTTTAGCACAAGATCTTTCAGTGAAATTTAATATTCGTCAATAAGAACACAGAGTATTGTATCAACAATTCTTTATTATATAAAAAAAATTATAATATTTTAGAATTACTCAGTCAAGTATATTAAAATAATACTTTAGAAGGAAATTCAATACAAATACAATAAATAAATTTAATTGATACAATATAAGAAGAATAGGGACGGGTTAATTCATGTCATGTGGACAAGGGCAAGACTTTTTTCAAATATATGCAATTGTATACGTATAATAATAAATATAATTATATAAAATATTGCCAAATTATTTAAATTAAATACAAAGAATACTAACATAAGGGAACATATGTTTCTGTGAACAATAAAGTAGGAAGATCCAATTTTTTATTACTAAGTGTGCATTACAAAAATAATCATAAAAAACGGTTAGAAAAGTAAGCGGTAAAAATTGTAAAATAATTTGATATTAATTACCAAGAAAATGTCAACACTGAATAGCATACAAAGGGTGTCAAATAATAAATAAATCACGGTTATTTTTCAATATGAAAATAAAATAATACTATTAAATTTTAGAAAATAAAAGTTAAAAAATAAGTCATTAAAATATATTCAAAATAATACTAAAAATAATACCAATGATGCGGATGAAGGCTGGGGGCCAAGGTGAAGAAGGCAAGGTAATATATTCAACATAAAAAATTATAAAAACACTGAAATATTCTTAGTATCACTAAGACGAAGATTTGACTAATTTCTGAGCAGCTGTCAATGTATTTTTCATTAACATTGCAACTGTAAGAGGTCCAACGCCTCCTGGAACTGGTGTTATTGCACCGGCGACTTTTTTAACTTCTAAAAAGAAATGAGAAAATACAATACAAATGAAATACAACTAATATTATGTAATGCACATTTTTATAAATATATGTGATTATAATTTATAATAAGAATAACATTTTTGAAGATTATTTTATAGCAATTTAAAATTAATATATCTGAGATATACCGGGTGGTGCAATAGTGTGTCGGCGGAGCTTAGTATGAAAACTAATATCGTTGTAGCAATGGGACTTTACATACGTATGTAGTATGTGACTGTGCATTTTCTAATTTTATATTGTATATTTGTAAATAAAATTAAAAAATGCATAGTCGCATACTACATACGTATGTAAAGTCTCATTGCTACAGCGTTATTAGTTTTCATACTAAGCTCCACCGACACACTATTGCACCACCCGGTATATGGTTACACCAGGTAGATATACATTAAATTGGAAGAATACAGAGAGGCAGTAGAGTGGCTAATAATTATTACTTATTTTCATGTTACCCAAGCTTTTGTAATAATTTATAGCTTCTTGAGAATAACATGCAATTAAAATATACATTCTTCTTCTATAACTCAGTAATTTCTATTATTTATTATTAAAAATAAACCAAGAGAGAAGTGAATATAAACATACCATTAAATTCTACATCACCGACGAGTTTTGTTTTTCCTTCTGGCGTTGTAATTCTAGTAATACCTACATCAATAACAGATGCTCCTGGTTTCACCATATGAGACTTTATAAGACCAACGACACCTAAAATAAAATAAAATAAATGAAAAAGGAATATATATTATATTAAAATTATATATTTTGAGTAAATTTAGAATGCTAGTTATTGGGCTTAGTGTGATTTTGATACTTAATAAACTGTAAACTGCATATTCCATACAAATATATATAAAAACTGTGCTGATTAAATAAATTATTCTCAAATACATGATTTGACAGTTGCAGACAGTCAACCTGCATTTGTTTAAACCAAGAAGACTTGATACAAACATTAAACTTAATTTAAATAAATAACTACCTGTTGCGCTTATTATTATATCTGCATTTTTTGCGAATATTTCCAGTTGCTCAGGGGGCGTATGTCGATGACATAAAACCATAGTTGCTTCCAAGCCGGGGCATTCATTTCTGGCATCTGAATGCAATAGTAATGTTATGGGAAGGCCTACGTTCTTTGATCGGCCGCAAACGACGACATTTTTTCCGAAGGTCTTTATTCCAGCTCTGTCAATTCATCAATGAAAAGTAAGAAACTAATAATGTGACATGGATCAATCATAACCAAGTTTATATATTTATTTAGAAATAAATTATATTAGTTATACCATACTAATACTTTAGAAAATACAAATATTGACTTGCCTTCTTATTAATTCAATAACAGCTAATGCAGTGCAAGGTACAAACGTGTCCATATTCAATGTTAGTTTTCCTACATTTTCAATGTGAAAACCATCAACATCTTTGCGTGGATCAACTGCATTACAAACGTTTCTCTCAGAAACATGTTGTGGTACAGGTAATTGTACTAAAATGCCATCTACAGAAGGATCACTGTTCAACTGCTTAATTTTAGTTATAATTTCATCTTCCGTAATATCACCAGGCAGATTAATCGTTTCACTATTTATACCTTTATGCATAAAAATAATTTTTAAGTATATCTCTGAAGTACAGAACTGTGAGGCAATTCAGCTTACCTACTTTTTCTGAAGCAATCATCTTTACTTTAATATAGGTTTTGCTTGCTGGATCATCTCCAATTAATATAGCTTTTAGACAAGGCCTGCGATGACCTAGGTCAGTCCACTTTTGAATATCTACCTTAATTTCATTTTGTATCTCATCAGCCATACGTCTACCATCAAGAATTCTTGCTTCCTGAACATGATTTTCTTTAATACTGCAAATGTGTTCATTGCAAAATTAGTAATATGACATGTATTATATTTAAATATATATTTAAAATATTCTATAAACTTATTATACATATATTGTAAATATAATGAGAGGGTTAAAGACAGAAATAATATATTACTTGTTTATTTAAATTATTTTTCGACCTCTACTTACCTACCTTTTTATAAATGAATATCTTCTAATTATAATTTTTGACTTATTTAGAGTTATTTTAAAAAGATATCTATTGAAAATATTCATTTTAATAATAATTTCATTAAGTACATAAATTTTATTTACAATGATCACATTCTTGATAATTTTTAGGTTACTTTTTAAATATTTTATGTAAACACATGCGGTTTTGTAGAATGTAGGTTATGCATATTGCATTTTGAATATTTTATATTCAAAATTGTAATGAATTAGTTAGTGCACCTTCTCCCACCTGTCTCTTTAATCTTAAATATGTTATAAACGTACCAATTATCCATTAGTTACTCAATGAGGAACCACAAATATACCAATTAAAATTTTTCCTGTTTTAATAGGTAAGTACCACTAGGTACTATAGATATAGGTATATTAAGACCACAGGACTAAACGCAAACGCTCGCATAAAATGCAGACATCAACCAAGACACTAATCACAGTCGCAATGAATTGAATGAAATATGTTTGTGAACTGTACCTTGATTTCTTCTACAGAAATGAAGTAAATTGTTAGAAAGTATTATTATCTATTAAGTACAAATATATGTAAAATTCCATTGTTAAATAGAAACAATTACTTAAATACTTACGTATTTTTCCTATATACTTCTTCGTCTTCTACTTTTATAATCTTGAGGCTTCCAAAAACATAATAAAGCAAATGCTCTTATTGAAGCTTTCTTTTGTAAATTAATGTAAATTCGTAAATGTATAAGTTGCATTTGCCTCCAAATTTTTAGCTGATTAAATGTAGTCACTAAGCTTTTTCTCTGCAAGATTTTAAGAAATGAGCATAAAACAAAGGAAATATTGGTAGTAGGTAGGTACTACTTGGGGATTCTTTCTTAGAAATGTAGGTATTAAATATATTAAGTAGTAATAGCCGTTTCGAAGAAATGAAAATAAAGTATGTATTTGAAATAAAAAAAAATGAGGTGTGGCCACCACACGACTTTCTTATACGTATGAGTGTTTCAAACTATACAATTTTAAGAATTTTTTTATACAAAACTTATTCAAAATCCTATTCTAAGTACTTTCATTCTCTTAATAAATCGCTATAGAATGCATACTTTGCAAGATATTCGAAGAAAAGTGCTACTCGCTAAGAATAAAAGTGCTACTTCCGGTCCGAATTTTGAAATTTCATGTATACAAAAAATATTGCAAATCCAATTCTAAATACTTTTGTACTCTTAATAAATGTATATAGAATGCATAATTTACGACATATTTGCAAAAAATCGTTATTAGGTAAGAGTAAAAGTGATACTTCCGGTCCGAATTTTGAAATTTTTTTTATACAAAAGATATTGGAAATTAAGTTCTAAATACTTTTATATTCGTAGCGTACCTGTCTAAAAAGCATGACTTGCAAAATATTGGCAAAAAACTGATTTTTGATAAGAGTAAAAGACCTACTTCCGGTAGTAATTTCGAAAAACTTTTTAAATAAAATGGTTCTCGATTTTAATTTTAAGTACATATGAATTCTTTATAAATTTGTGTAAACTTAGTAGTTGACGAAATATTTGCAAAATTCGATTTTTTCACTGAAGTAAAATACTACTTCCGGTCAACCGATTTTACTGAAAAACTAATCAGATCTCAAGAGGCAGATTATACACGTAAATATAAAATTTGGAATTGATATCTACAGCGGTTTGACCGCTATCGTGGTCACACACACACACACACAGACATTTTTTAAAAACCACTTTTTTGGTATCAGGGGACTTCAAAACGTGGACATCTGCAAAAATCTCGAGGTCGAAAATTTTCATCATCACAATACTTCCTTATACTACGTATAAGAAAGTAATATACAGCGTCCCTTAATTAGTTCAAACAAAGGATTTTTTTTTAAATTATGGGCTTGACAGAAAATTGTTCTCTAGTTTATATAATTATATACAGGATGAGTCATCTAAGCGGGTAAGGCCGATTATGCCTTTATGAGTAAAGATATTTCGAAGCGGTTTTACTTTCTTATACGTATTGTGATGATAAAAATTTTCGACCTCGAGATTTTTGCAGATGTCCACGTTTTGAAGTCCCCTGATACCAAAAAAGTGGTTTTAAAAAAATGTCTGTCTGTGTGTCTGTGTGTCTCTGTGTGTGTGACCACGATAGCGGTCAAACTGCGACAGATATCAATTCCGAATTCTGTATTTACGAATATAATCTCCCTCTTGAGAACTGATTAGATTTTGAGCAAAATCAGCAGACCGAAAGTAGTAGTTTACTTCAGTGAAAAAATCGAATTTTGCAAATATTTTGTGAATTACTAAGTTCAAACAAATTTATAAAGAATTCATATGTACTTAAAATTGAAATGATGAACAATTTTATTAAAAAAGTTTTTCGAAATTCCTACCGGAAGTAGGTCTTTTACTCTTATCGAAAATCAGTTTCTTGCAAATATTTTGCAAGTCATGCTTTTTAGACAGGTACGCTACGAATATAAAAGTATTTAGAACTTAATTTCCAATATCATTTGTATAAAAAAAATTTCAAAATTCGGACTCTTACCGAATAACGATTTTTTGCAAATATGCCGTAAATTATGCATTCTATGTATATTTATGAAGAGTACAAAAATATTTAGAGTTGGATGTGGAATATTTTTTGTATAAATGAAATTTCAAAATTCGGACCAGAAGTAACACTTTCATACGTATAAGAAAGTAGTGTGGTGGCCACACCTCATTTTTTTACTTGTGATATCAGGAGCACATTTTGAAAATATTTTGTATTATACAGAGTGTTTCATAACTTGGTGGCTAACCATACTTATAGTTTTTTAAATAGAACAGCCTATATATTATTGCATTTTTGAATTCCCCGTATAATTTTTAGTCAAAAAGTAACAAGATAGTATAGGCCTAAAGTGTAAAGTTTTTGATTTATTCCCATTTTTCTGAAAAATTCAATGTTTGTATAAAATTATATATCTCGAAAACGACGTATTCGTTGGACAAATTTTTTTGCAGTATTGTTTACAATAAGAGGTCCTAATAGAAGCTTATTTTTTTACAGTTACTAACTGCATGTGCAGGAAACTGGATTAAAATTAGTTGACACGTTTTTGTATAAAAGTCAATTTTTTTAAATGGAACACACTGTATATCAGTTCATTTTTGAATTTATTATTAAATTTTACATCAAAAACATGTAAGACGTTAATACTTTAAAAGTGACTATTACTGAGCTATTGTCTCTTTTTGATATAATTCTGTCAGTTTTGTGGTTTAATTAATATACATAATGTACATAAATAACTATTATGTAACAAGTCAGTAAAGTGATACTTTATCGAACGAGTCTGATTTACGAGCCAAGCGAGTGAAGCGAGCGCGGCGATTAACAGACGAGTTCGGTAAAGGTACTTTACTGACGTGGTGCATACAAAATTTTTATCGCCAACCGTGAAAATTGTTAATTTAAGAAATAAAGATATAATAACTTATGACAGTTTATGACATTGACAAACGATTTATTTTTAGTCATCAGTCATGGCTACGCTGACAGATATTAGCGGCAGGTAAAGTACTTTATTGTACAGTACGATAAAGTGTTTCTTTACCTCCGTAAAACGCTATGGTAACGCATCACTTTACTGACGGGTGGCGATAATAGTTATTTATGTAACAAGTCAGTAAAGTGATACTTTATCGAACGAGTCTGATTTACGAGCCAAGCGAGTGAAGCGAGCGCGGCGAGTAACAGACGAGTTCGGTAAAGGTACTTTACTGACGTGGTGCATACAAAATTTTATCGCCAACCGTGAAAATTGTTAATTTAAGAAATAAAGATATAATAACTTATGACAGTTTATGACAGTGACAAACGATTTATTTTTAAAGTTATCAGTCATGGCTACGCTGACAGATATTAGCGGCAGGTAAAGTACTTTATTGTACAGTACTATAAAGTGTTTCTTTACCTCCGTAAAACGCTATGGTAACGCATCACTTTACTGACGGTTGGCGATAAAATGTATTACTACATTGTATTATAAAATAGTATCTATCTATTTTTTGGTACAATTTCATAAGAGAGTTTAAAACGGTTTGAAGCCACATGAGTGTACTGTGTATTTGCTTCAGCAAAAATGACCTAAAAGACGCCATTGGGAACATTTGTTTAAATTATGATCTATTGTTTTAGAAATTATTTGTATATTATAGTCTAATATTTTTTTATTGAAACGTATCAATTTTGGGCTCTAATACAACAGATGAATTGCATCTACAGATTATTGAATTATGCTTGCATCCTTATTACATTGTCTGGTAAACTTGGCCAAACCTGTATACATGAATTAAGTAGCGGGAAACATGAAAAATGTGTTCGTTTGTAACACGTTTCTGACTCGTACTTATCCGTTTGTGTTCAGTCGAACATCAACCAACCGCAAGTCTGCATGAATTATTGTACCTCGTGAGCTCGGGAATAAGAAAGACCAGTAGAAAGCGGCAGTATGTTATTGTATTCACAATAGCGTTACTTACGCGTTCGGATTTAAGACAAGCTGATTGCAGTGACGCAAAGTTCATATTCCAATTTTGCATTTTCAATTCCGGGACAACAACTGGAACATGCAAAACTGAGAAAGTGGTTCTTTTTTTGAAATTGCGAGATTTATTATTTAATTTTGTCCGTCTGAGTTTTCTATTTCTTTTATTCTCGTCTTTCTTTGTTTATCCATCGTAATAAAGATCGGAATTTTTTCCAAGAAGGAGCCCGATGAAGACATTGTAGATCGATACAAATAGAATTATAAAGGAATATCCTGTGGATAAAACGTACCTATGTAAGTGCTTTTTTCTTTAATTTAATAAAACATTCAATGAAATAATTTATATGAATTCATTTGAATTTTGAAAAAGTATCTGCGTGGTATAAGCAGAAAGAAAATTCAAACAGGTAGGTACCTACCTATATATTTTATAAATTAAAAAACTACCACAAATGCTTAACGAATAATGTGGAAATCTTAAAAAATAAATACATGGAGTAAAATTGAGATGATTTTAACGTTGATGCTACCCCATGTGTGGTTTATATTCGCCTTCTTTATTAAATTTAAACACCTACCTACGAGCTTCCTATAGACATTTCTCATGTTAATCGAGTCTAAACTTTATGCTATGTTTATAATTTTGGTTATAGAAACAGAAAACGTTGTTAATTAAAGTTTCTTTAATATGTATATTTTAAAATAACGTAAAAAACTTCTTTATTTCTTAATATTGAAGAAGTTGGAACTAGTTCACTTTGTTTAAACATCTTTCTAGTTAGCATTTTCTGTTTTGTTTCTTGGAATTTTTACCATCAGCTCATAACAGTGACTTAGATTCCTTCAATGGTAAACTTTAAGCAAGCATAAGATTGAGGTAAACTTTAAGCAAGCATAAGATTGACGATTATTTTCTTTTGCTAAATGTGTGAAGAGGTATCGTGATTTAAACGATCTGCTAAATTTTTTGGAGTGGACCGGGCAATATATTTATAAGCTTCGCTATTGACAATTGTCATCTTTCAAATTTCATATAAAAACAACGGTTTGTTCATTTTCTATAGACTTTCAAAGAAAATATTACAGCAGTTACCATAAACATGAAAAACGAATGGTAACCAGTAATAACAACATTTTTATTTAAAGGCGTGGGCGGCTAGTCATATCAAAGCAATTTAAGGCTGGACGCCCGCTTCAAGCTGAGTTCGATTTGAAATAGGCGTTCCACTGTTTTCTTCGTGCAAATGTAATAAAAGACAAATGTTTAAGGGTCCGCGTGCTCTGTCTTATGCTGAGGAAAAAGATAGAGAAAAGAACTTGTCACCTAATCTAATCTGCCTGTAATTTATGGCTGCGTTGTGGTCTCAGATAATCGCCGGTTGGCCGACACGTTTGCAGTCGGGAAGCAACCCCCCCTAAATTAGACAATCTATATTTTCTCAAACACACAAAAAAGGTGAAGCTGAATATGTAAAATCACCTGCCGGATTCAAATTTTGAGTTGGAAAATAAAATCGAAATCGCAAAAAGGTCGAAAAATCGTTTTTTTGTGTAAATTTTAAAATTTTCATTTTCTTCAATTTTTAATACTTATCTCGTGATATCTTAGCAATGCAGAGAGCTAGGGATCTGTTTTTTTTAAAGGTTATACCCTAAAGTATTTGGATGATACTAGTGTTTTCGATTTTTCTTTATGGTGTGTAAATTTTATAAAAAAAAAAAAAGTTTTAGTAGACGACCAATTTGTGTAACGTATATTTCAGCTATCGAGTAACTAATCTTATTTTTCAGAATTTACCCATATATATGTGAAACAAAATAAAGCCAACATTCCAAAATTATTTTTTGTGCAAGAAATAAATTTCTAGATCGTTTCAGAAGCAAATTATTGCGAGTCAAATATAATAATTATACTCCCAGCCCGCAAGCCGTGTGAGTCCTAACATGCGCTTCTAGCAGGTATAGCGTTAGGGACGGGAAGAGATATTGCTTTTACTTTCTGATACGTAGTATAAGGAAGTATTGTGACGCTGACATTGTATATGTACACTATATTGTAAAGAAAATATCAACGGTTTCGATAAAATAATGTCCGAGTAACGATTACTTTCTTAACAAACACCGATCTCAGAAGTATTTTGCAAACTGCGTAGAAACTGCCCGAAATGGTAGGCGGAGCTACCTCTCGACACAATGTGCGAGCGTACCACATACTCTATTTGATTTCAGTGAATTTCGCCCAAATTTCAAAATTTTGTTTTCCGTTTCGTGACCTTATTTTTAAAAATTAAGAAAAAATAAAATTTATGTATTGCTGTTGAGTGTTACATAATGTTAAATAAAGGCTTGTTTTTTGAAATTTCTTACATTTTTATTTTTATTTCGGGCCCTTTGGACAATTTCGAAGAAATTACGATTTATCCATTGAAAGGCGTTGTTTTCTTAAATTAGCGTGTAAATTCGGTAAGGTTTTCATGAAAAATACGATTAGGAAATGGGAAAAACGATTTCGAGGCCGGGCGTACAGCCTTAAGTTTAAACGTGGCCGAACTTTTATTAAATATGAAGTCACCAAGGCAAATATCGTCGATCAAGTTTATGGTATCGTTATGTAAATCGTTGATATTTCGATTACGTGAGTCCATAGTATATTTTGCATTAAAAAAGTCATAGGAAAATGTTAACTGCAAGATGGATGCTGCGACAGTTGATTATCAATCTAAAGTTTCAATCCTTTTGTGTCAGTTTATTTATTTATAATCGTGGATGAAAAGTGAATCCACTGCTATACACTTAGAAACAATACTGAAAACTGTAGAGACTGTGAGTTATACAGTAGGGTACTTGTTGTACAATTTTGGCGACTCCTCAGACATCTGACTATCATTCTGTATAGCCATTTTGTCAAAATTTTCTTCGTTGTCATACGTAACCCTCTCGTTAACACGAATATTACCACATCAGTATGGCTTCATAGCAAGCAAAGCCGACGGCCGAAGCATTAGGTGCTAGTTCTCAGCTTGATGCGATACGCACAGAATTTGAGAATTTTTCGTTTCAAATTCAAATTCAAATTTCTTTATTGTCATAGGACCCAACAAATGGGTATTGTTGACATTGTCAATATACATTTACATTTATAGGGAATAGGTATTAAAATAAAAGTCATAGTATACTCGAATATATGTGTATTCGATATAAGCGTATCTGTACAACTGAATTAAAGAGAAATAACATCGCACATGTATACCGTATTTCCCCAGCTGTATTTTATAAACAAATAGGGTACTATGTATAAAAATGAATATGTTCATTCATAATAGAGACCTTGCATTATTATGAGTATAATAAGCACACACAATTCTCGAACTGTAAATACCACACAAGTAATTGAGATATATATTTTTGTACAGGAAATGCTCATGATGCATTTCTAATAACATTGATAATCAATTAATTAAATACAATAACAATCAATTTATAAATGAAGAATACACACACACATACATATATATTATATAAATATTTGGTATAACTACAAAGAAAAAACATTTTAAAGTTCTGCAAGTGTGTAAATATATATGTATATCACTCAAATATACTTTTAGTTTCCTCTTAAACATGGCTGGTGACCGACATTGCTTAATTTCCCTGGGTATTAAAATAATTAGGGCCAATATACAACGGTGATTTTTTGAAAGCCTCAGACCGCGGAAAATCCGTGCGAAGATGCATGCTATTTCTAATATCATAGGTATGTACCGTTCCAGAAGTTGACATGTCCGTACAATTACTGTGTAATATGTTAATAGTTTATATACCTATATATACAGAGTGTCCGGAAAAATGTGGGAAATATCTTGGGTGCAGATAGAACATGAACAAATAAGATGACAAGTTCCTATAAAAAAATGTCCTACAGGTTCCTCCTACGGAGATATGCGTCCCTGAAGGACTTAGCTGGAAGTAGGTTTTTATTGAATTTCTTTTAAAGTAATTAATATAAATATAAACGCAGTGGTGTCTCCGGAGGCACCTCAATGGAATTATTGAAACACTTCGTAAGAGGGTTCAACATGGGTACTCTGTAGAAGTTCCTCCCTAGTGTCGACCGGAGTGGAATACACCATTTTTTTGAGTTGTCAAGTTCTAAAATGCCGGATATTTTATTTATTTCGTACCATAGTAACGTTTGCAACAGCAATAGGTTTTTGTGGTGCCGATAAAAACTAAAACGCAAATTTTTTGCAAACTTTCTGGTAAACGGTTCATTTTAACGACAATAAGCAAGAGTACCTTTTTTAAAATCTATGGTTCAAGCTATCCAGTTTAATATTTTTAAAGTCTTTATCATACAGGGTGTTAAAAATTTAGGCATTAAGTTGTAAAGATTAGCCCGCCCCTGGTAAACTACAAAAGTTAAATATGTTTCTAGGACACTATTTTAGAGATCCTTACTAGTGTCCATCACATTAAATTTTTATTAAACTATATTAATTACGAAATTCAATAAAAACCGATTTCCAGCGGCGTCCTTCAGGGACGCATATCTCCGTAGGAGGGGCCTGTAGGAAAAATGTTTATAGGAACTTGTCCTCTTATTTGTTCATGTTCTATCTGCATCCAAGAGATTTCCCACACTTTCCCGGACACCCTGTATATATATTGTTATAGTATAAAGGCATACGTTAACAATATAATATGGAAAGTTATTAAAGTTACCAAATTTAATTAAATAAACGTAGAAAAATTTATTATGATGTGTTTAAAATAAGATTTATTGAGTTAATCATAAAAGAGGTTTATCGCATTTAACAAGTATTCGAATTTTATAAATAACCACCTGTATATGGAAAGGTTGACCATGTTCATTGTTCTTAGAAGTTCAAAATATTCTGGAAAGAAGAGAGTTGAATATTAGTTGTTATTTTGTAAAATGTATTATAAATTTGTAAAAACTTGGGTAATTGACGTTTATGAGGTGATAAAAATATTTAGAATCTTATTATGAAAGGTGTATAGATTGTATTGTAGAACAGTTCCCGGGAATAATTTGAAATACAGGAACTGTCATTATTTGACATGTGTTCAGAAATATAGATGTAGAGAGGTATTGGGATATGAATATGAAAAGAAGGGTTGATAAAATTATGAAAAGAATTTAGATAATCAGATAATACCATTTTAAGAAGTATTCTAGGTATATTAGAGAATTTAAAAGCTGTGTTGTTGATTGTTATTGCTGTTGTAAAACTTTGATTGGAGAATACAAAAGGAGAAAGGATTACTAGGGAAATGAATAAATAAACGAAAGAATTTTTCGAATTCTAAAAAGCGGTAGACGTGTTTTTGGAAAAGAGAATATCTTTTCTGATATTAACGCGATAATAGATATTTATAAATGAGAAAAGTGTGTCTTGAGTGAACTTCGTTAATTACAAATAAATTAATATAAAAAAAAATAATTGTACTTACAAATTTGTACAAGATCCAGGTATATCCGAAATAGGATTGTTATCTCCGGGATCATATAAGTTTTCAGAAGGCTATTTAGTACCAGAGTTTTTGAAATTCCATAAAGGGTGAAGAAATCTTCAAGATCCGGTTATTATAAAAGGTAGCAGATTCCAGAAGTACTGGCGTTCAAAAGAGGCAGGTTATCACAAGAGGTCCATAAAGGTTGGTGAATTTCACAAGTTTCTGGGTGAATAGGAGAATTTGCTGTGCACGAAGAGATTTGGCTTAATATCGTAAGGACAATTTATTCCCACATCGAGCAAGTTCCTGTACAGGATAGTTGGTATTTTTCCTTCAAGAATTTGAACTAGATTGTAGTGTATCAACATCAGAGAAGTGGTATCCGTCCGAAAAACGTCATCAAGAAGTGGATAATACTCATCGAAAAGAAGAAAGCAATTAAGTATTACCATTTTAGTATTTTTTTTTGTGTCAGTATTAAAGAAAGATAACATTTTGTGAATATTGGAGAAGATTTAATTATTTGCAATATAATTCAGTATAGAAATAGACTGAACTAATTGTTATTACAACAAGTACATTTGTTATAAACAACATAAGTTATTTTAATTCTCTACTATCCAGTAATATGTCAAGACAAGAATAATTTTCATTTGAATACAAATTTATGGAGTTATCAAGCCAGTAAATAGTTTTGAACACATTGTAATAATAGTTTAAATTAATTTTGAGAAAGTAAGTAATAGAAAGAATTACTTAATTTTGTATATCAATAATAAATAATATCAGAGTACGTACCTGCATTATTTAGTTGGGTTTGGAACTAAACACTTTGAGTAATTATTTTATAAACGTCAAATATCAAGTTTCCATATTATAGTTATTGTTAGCAAATGTCCCATATTTTTTAAAAAAACACACGAATTTTGAATATAAACATATTATTTATTAGTAGAATATCGTTTTATTTTATCATAGTCAAATTTTCATCTAAAGGAAATATTTTGGTTTATTTATAACCTCAATGAAATAAATGTCATTTGATATATTGAAATGGAATGAGTAGTGGTGACATCTAGGTGTTTTATTGAACACTTGTTAGTAAACTGAATTATTTAAAGTATGGAATGTATAAAAATAATACAGAAATCGGTAATTTATAAAATGTTAGTTTAGAGAAAAAAATAAGTAATTCAAAAAGGATTATTGAGATTTATTAAAGCATATAATTAAAGGCAAAGTTAAATACTGTAAATTAAATTAAGAGTTAGGAGAGAGTAAAATATTTTAAGTAAAGATAAAATATAAAGCTAGTCGGGCATATAAATAAAATACCTTCGTATTATGAGTGAAATAGTAGATGATATATAAAGAGATTATAAAACTAACACATACGAGGGTTGTTCATTAAATGATAACAATTTTTCAAAATATGTCTAGAGTGTTATTTCATTGCATATTCAGTTCAATTTATGACATTTAAACTGTAATAGGATTTAATAATTATTTGGAGGATTGAACTGATATGTATGAGATATTACCTAGTACATTATATGACGCATCAACGTGGGGCTATGTAAAATAAGACTCGCAATATAGTTTTTTCAATATTTTATTTACATTATTATATGTGTGAACATAAATAAACATTTTACGAAGTGGATTACTATAGTAAAACTTATATTGATAATTTTGGAAAGTATATTTGTATTGTTGTCACATAATAGTTATTAAAAATGAATACTAGGTCTAAAAGTAGTTCAAGAATGAATAGAGTTGAATCATCTAGTGACAGTGAAGAGGAAGTAGGTCAGGATGTGAATGTACCAGAGGGAGGAGAATTTACATTACAAGTTCAGGAAGGTATTGAACAGACAGGGGAAACACAGGATAGAGGTGATAAGGTGGAAATTCAAGGAGAGACTTCGAAAATAGAAATGTCGACACCAGTAGTAGATTTTGGATCAATTTTACAAATGTTAAAACAGATGAACGAAGAATTAAGTAATAAATTTGACAAGGCTAGTGAAGAGAATAAGAAAAATAGGGAAGAAGATATTAAGAGAAGCGAGAAAATTAGGGATGAGGTTAGAATAGAAAATAAGAAGAATTTAATGGATTTTAAGGAAGAATTAGGTAGAAAGATAGACAAGATGTATGAAGATATTAGAGTTGAATATAAAAGGGATATTGAAGAATTTAAAGAATCTTTTGTATGTAAACCAGATACAGTCGAAGAAAAGGAAATAGAAAATTTAGAGAAAGATGTTATTAACAGTATCGACCTTGAACAAAATACAGATGTAATTACGAAAATGAATACTATTGTGCTTTTACAGAAGAAAAAAAAATACATGGATTCAGGCAGAAGTATTTTAAGAACTCAATTAGATTCAATTTTATTAGAAGAAGAAGATGACAAAAAGTTATACTTATTCACCTCAAGGCAGAAAAAAGGGATATTTATAGGAGACGGAAAGTTTATTGGAAATATATTTAATGTTGGACGTAATATGTTACTAACATATATGAGAAATAGCTTAAGAAGTGAAAAAATTAATATGGACAGTAAATTTGAAGGAATGGTAAATGGTAATAATTTTATTGAGAAGAGAAGAGTTTATTTAAAAAAATATGTGTCACGTAATGTTTATCAGGAGACATTGATCTTGGATATAAATAGTAAAGTGTTATTAGAATGTGATATTGAATGTCAGAAAGTTTCAAACACATTCACATTAAATCATATTAATTTTGGAAGAATATTTAATAAGATTAGGAAAATGATTAATAAGATTACTTATGTAATGGAACTAGATGATACATGGTATTTAGAAAATTTGGTACCAGTAGAAAAATTGGGTACATGGAAGAAAAGAGTTAGATTAAAAATAGCATTATGAACAGAAAATTATAGTCAGGACAGAAGGAAAGAGGTCAACTTCTGAAGGTATTTACGACACCTGCTAATCCAAGTAATAATTAGATCTCAAGTTATAGTCAGGACAGAAAAAAAGAGGTCAACTTCTGAAGGTATTTACGACACCTGCTTTCCGAGTATAAATTAGATCTCAAGTTATAGGTAGGACATTACATTAGAATTGATTGTGTTATATAAGTGGGAAACGTCACTTCCGTATCCAAATATTGTTAATTCATTCACATGTTGTTTTTGAAGAATCATCAAACCATACAAGAAATGTTTTTATATTCAAGAGTTCAAATTTTTATATGGTATAGAAGTTAGGGGCATAGTAGGAGTATTTTTTATAACAAGAACATAATCGGATATAAAAAAAAATATGTTGAATTATTTGATTTGTTGAGAAAGGGGCATGTTAAAGTTCATAAGTAGGGTGAATAAAGCCTAGTATAAAAATGGATATATAGAAAGAGGTTCAGAATCAAAATATAGAATATAAAGTTTAGAATATTAGAAATATTTGAAGAATGTTGTTTAAAGAATTGTATCATATGTTACTCTCATTCCTACATATTTTATATATAAAAAGAAAAATAAAACCAAAGTACTATAAGAAAATCTATTTGGAATTAAATGTGTAATAATATACCCAAATATAAAACATAGAAGGAATGTATTTAGTAGTTGAGGAAAAGAAAGAATTATTCAAAGCCTTCAGATTTTAAAATAATTGAAGCAGTAAAAGAGATTTGCAGAATAATAAAGTAGGTGAAGTTATAAAGCTAATTATAAAAAGATAGTAAAAGCCTTTATGATATAATATTTTAAATGAAGGAAAAATGCTTGCAATAATAAATAAATATAAAATGTACCATTAAAATATGGAATTATAATATAAATGATAGAGAATGGGTTAAAGGTAACCTAATATGATGATTTATATAGGACTAAAATGTCTAATGAGAGATTAAGGTAACGTACGCCAATAAAACGTAAATATAAGTATAAACTTTCATAAGTAGAAAGTATGGGGAAGACGGATATGTCTATAGGAATATTATGGGATACATGCGCAAAGGAAATAGAAATAATAAATATAATATAAATGTATAAGTGAGCATAAGTAAAATATTTTATAGAGGCAATAATCTTTACGAGAAAGAGTTGAATAAAAAAAAAATTGAAACTATCACCTAAAAGAAATGTTAAGAGTAATACAGATACTATGATATTATAAAAATTGTATAGAGGCTAAATATTTATATGTAGAGAATACTGGCTAAATATTAATAGAATGTACAGGGCATAGTTATTATGTATGTAAAATGAAATTAATAATTTTCATATGATAAATTAAAATAATTGGTACTTATATTACTTTGGATAAATTATATATAAAAAAAAAAAATTTGCTTAAACATAGATGTTAATTGTTGAGAATTGTGAAATGTTTGTACATCGGATTTAAATATTAATAGTTTATTGTAATAACATTGTTTACAAGATAGGAATTACTGAAAGTGTAATTATTGAAGTTATATTAGTTTAATAAATGAAAATTTGTTTATTTGAGGTTTAAATTTACATTTATTAAAAGGGGCATATGTTATAGTATAAAGGCATACGTTAACAATATAATATGGAAAGTTATTAAAGTTACCAAATTTAATTAAATAAACGTAGAAAAATTTATTATGATGTGTTTAAAATAAGATTTATTGAGTTAATCATAAAAGAGGTTTATCGCATTTAACAAGTATTCGAATTTTATAAATAACCACCTGTATATGGAAAGGTTGACCATGTTCATTGTTCTTAGAAGTTCAAAATATTCTGGAAAGAAGAGAGTTGAATATTAGTTGTTATTTTGTAAAATGTATTATAAATTTGTAAAAACTTGGGTAATTGACGTTTATGAGGTGATAAAAATATTTAGAATCTTATTATGAAAGGTGTATAGATTGTATTGTAGAACAGTTCCCGGGAATAATTTGAAATACAGGAACTGTCATTATTTGACATGTGTTCAGAAATATAGATGTAGAGAGGTATTGGGATATGAATATGAAAAGAAGGGTTGATAAAATTATGAAAAGAATTTAGATAATCAGATAATACCATTTTAAGAAGTATTCTAGGTATATTAGAGAATTTAAAAGCTGTGTTGTTGATTGTTATTGCTGTTGTAAAACTTTGATTGGAGAATACAAAAGGAGAAAGGATTACTAGGGAAATGAATAAATAAACGAAAGAATTTTTCGAATTCTAAAAAGCGGTAGACGTGTTTTTGGAAAAGAGAATATCTTTTCTGATATTAACGCGATAATAGATATTTATAAATGAGAAAAGTGTGTCTTGAGTGAACTTCGTTAATTACAAATAAATTAATATAAAAAAAAATAATTGTACTTACAAATTTGTACAAGATCCAGGTATATCCGAAATAGGATTGTTATCTCCGGGATCATATAAGTTTTCAGAAGGCTATTTAGTACCAGAGTTTTTGAAATTCCATAAAGGGTGAAGAAATCTTCAAGATCCGGTTATTATAAAAGGTAGCAGATTCCAGAAGTACTGGCGTTCAAAAGAGGCAGGTTATCACAAGAGGTCCATAAAGGTTGGTGAATTTCACAAGTTTCTGGGTGAATAGGAGAATTTGCTGTGCACGAAGAGATTTGGCTTAATATCGTAAGGACAATTTATTCCCACATCGAGCAAGTTCCTGTACAGGATAGTTGGTATTTTTCCTTCAAGAATTTGAACTAGATTGTAGTGTATCAACATCAGAGAAGTGGTATCCGTCCGAAAAACGTCATCAAGAAGTGGATAATACTCATCGAAAAGAAGAAAGCAATTAAGTATTACCATTTTAGTATTTTTTTTTGTGTCAGTATTAAAGAAAGATAACATTTTGTGAATATTGGAGAAGATTTAATTATTTGCAATATAATTCAGTATAGAAATAGACTGAACTAATTGTTATTACAACAAGTACATTTGTTATAAACAACATAAGTTATTTTAATTCTCTACTATCCAGTAATATGTCAAGACAAGAATAATTTTCATTTGAATACAAATTTATGGAGTTATCAAGCCAGTAAATAGTTTTGAACACATTGTAATAATAGTTTAAATTAATTTTGAGAAAGTAAGTAATAGAAAGAATTACTTAATTTTGTATATCAATAATAAATAATATCAGAGTACGTACCTGCATTATTTAGTTGGGTTTGGAACTAAACACTTTGAGTAATTATTTTATAAACGTCAAATATCAAGTTTCCATATTATAGTTATTGTTAGCAAATGTCCCATATTTTTTAAAAAAAACACACGAATTTTGAATATAAACATATTATTTATTAGTAGAATATCGTTTTATTTTATCATAGTCAAATTTTCATCTAAAGGAAATATTTTGGTTTATTTATAACCTCAATGAAATAAATGTCATTTGATATATTGAAATGGAATGAGTAGTGGTGACATCTAGGTGTTTTATTGAACACTTGTTAGTAAACTGAATTATTTAAAGTATGGAATGTATAAAAATAATACAGAAATCGGTAATTTATAAAATGTTAGTTTAGAGAAAAAAATAAGTAATTCAAAAAGGATTATTGAGATTTATTAAAGCATATAATTAAAGGCAAAGTTAAATACTGTAAATTAAATTAAGAGTTAGGAGAGAGTAAAATATTTTAAGTAAAGATAAAATATAAAGCTAGTCGGGCATATAAATAAAATACCTTCGTATTATGAGTGAAATAGTAGATGATATATAAAGAGATTATAAAACTAACACATACGAGGGTTGTTCATTAAATGATAACAATTTTTCAAAATATGTCTAGAGTGTTATTTCATTGCATATTCAGTTCAATTTATGACATTTAAACTGTAATAGGATTTAATAATTATTTGGAGGATTGAACTGATATGTATGAGATATTACCTAGTACAATATATATATGAGTTTTTTTTCATTATTTGTATGGGGATCTCGAAAACCATAAGAGATACGCATTAGGTTAAATGGAGAAAGATTTGCATCTTTATAAGCCTCATCCAGATACGTTTTTGTCAATTTAAGAAAATGCATGGTTTACTAGATATTTGCAAAAAATAGAAATTCTCCCAAACTTTTTCAGTGCTATAACTCTTCTATTCTTAAAGTTAGAAATTTTTTTTTAAATATAGTTTTTAAGAAATTCAATTTCAAACAACGACATCTTCTTAAATTTTTAATTTTGCTTAGCATTTTTGAGTTAGCAAGCAAAGTCTAATTTTTTTAAATGGAAACCATAGTTGGCTATGACATATTCTAATAGTGCATTTTTTTCTGCTTGCAATGATGTAAGGGTTGTAGAACTTATTTTAATAAATAACAGCACAATACACTATTATTATGTTTAACAAAAATCATGTTTTGCCATGGAAAACGCGATATTAATAATTGAAGCATGTTTACTTCATCATTGACAGTTCGTTCATTAGGGTGACTATAGTTGGTTCTGTTAGTGATTTAGTTGCTTTACAAAGTTAGTTATGGTGTACACAAATCTTGAGAAACTTGATATGATTGAATGTTACATTATTTGTAACAAAAATAGTAAATAAGCCGCCGAACGCTATTTTTTATTGTACGTATTTTGATCGCCCTCAACCATCGTTAGACACCTTCAAGAATTTATACAATAATTTAAAAGAGTATGGAAGTTTTGTTAAACCTAGAAATAAGGGTAATATTGGTGAAAACACGCAGATAAATGTTTTAGTTGCTGTTAATCAGAATCCATCAACATCAACGCGGCAAATTGAACAAGGCGCTGCTACCTCACAACGCACAGTAGTGAGAATTTTATCAAAACATAAGTACCTACCATCCTTATAAAAAATTAGTTGGTCAAACTCTACACCCTGGAGACGATGAAAGACGATTACATTTTTGTGCTTGGTTCGTAAATATGTGCCATGAAAATAATAACTTTCCGATGCAGATCTTATGGACCGACGAAACACGTTTGACAAACTGCGGCATGTTCAATCGCCATAATGAACACCTGTGGGCGCAAATAAATACTCACCGTTTAGAAGAAAGGCGACACCAGATTAGGTTTGGCTTCAATTTATGGTGTGGTGTTATTGGTTCGCAACTTGTTGGGCAGTTTATTGTTAACCACATATTTTAAAAATCGAAATCTCAAATTAAAAGATGGATTAACCACATTAGATGTGGGCTATTAATAATTTCAAAAGTATTCTAAGTGACTTCGGATGTGGCCTTCGACAAAAGTTACACGCAGTTTTTAGTATAAATCCAATTTAATAACATTGCGGCAATTGTGTATGCTAAATACGCTGAAATAAAAGAATATTTCCAGTACACACCTATAACCAGTTGCGATGTAGAAAGGACGTTTTCTATCTACAAGGATGTACTTAATTTAAAGAGAACAAGTCTTACAGAAGAGAAAATGAACAAATAATAAGGTATTTTGTATTTTATAGATCACCAGCCACTTGTTATCCAATTATATAAATAAAATTAAAACCTCTTTAAAAATACACATTTCAATAGTGCGCCCATGGGCGATGAGTTATCAAACGTTCGTGTCCGCGCCCTAGTAATGAGAATGAGTTATAAGAAAGTCGTGTGGTGGCCACATCTTATTTTTTCCTAATATAGTTATAAATGGATACTTAAATATAATATATTAACTAACAATGAGTGCATTTATGTACAAAAGAAATTATAAATTCACGAAACTTATTTCTCTCTCCCACTAATACTCAAACGATTCCCTAGTAGGTTAACAATATAATTAATCCACTTCTATAATTCATATAACATACCGCAAATTAATTGGTATATTTCTACTTTTTACCGTGTTCCTGCGATACATACATGCATTTCTTGTACACTCACAATAAGGGAAATTAACTAGTGTTCTACCGCACAAAAGACTGTAGTATGTTATTTTTCGGTTAGTAGAAAGTGGAACTTGTAAATATATAAGAACAACAGACGGGCATGTAGAATTGTTAATGCAATTAATTGCCTGTTTGGCTAACAATATTAATAAAAAGAAACGATATTTTGCAGAGAAAGGTACATGTGTTAGCGGTGATTCTCAAACATAAGCATAAATAAATTATTGATTACATATATTTGACTTAATTGTCGGTGTTTTTACAGGGATGGCCCACATGCTCCTTAGGTGATTTTAAGCGGGAATAATCCAACGGTTTATTTTTAAACTGGTTTTGCTTGAAATGACTACACTAAATGTGAATTTTATACACTAGTTGTCAAAGACAAGATTCCGCAAATGCTAGCTTTTTCCAATATACGTTTTGACATATATATAGACACAAACACGTATTCTACTAATAAAAAAGCTATGTGCAAATCGATAAATTTAGAAAAATATGTGCTCCATTTGTGCTCAATTATTAGTTTCATTGTGATCTTCTGCTTTCAGAGATTTTTTTAAAAATGTCGATGCTTTGCGAAGGCACAGAATTTTAAAAAGAAATTCACCTTTGGGATGGGGGGGGGGGGGGGCAATCGTCAAGTCTCTAAACCTTTACCATGCAATGAATTTATCATTTGTAAATAAAGCTGAAATATCAAGTGATACAAAGATGAAGGAGTGTCATTCTTAAGTATTTAATTTACAAAAATAAACGTAATTTTGTAATCATATTAGCATGCTGCGAACGCGAACGCTTGAACTTCGAAAGGTCAATTATCACTGATCAGAAATAACGCCAGAACGCGCCATCACTCGACAGATTAGTGGAGGATATCTCCCTTCCATTTTGTATAATAATGTACACAAACGACATTAGCCAACTAGCGCCGATGACACATGTCTTGTCTTCTGGAGCAAAAATATTACAAAGCTGCGTCAACAAAGATCATAGCACAATCGAGGATTGGTGTTACAACAAGCTTCCGATCATCAACGATCACAAAACATAATTCATGATAATCTCGATCAAATAAATACTCCTAAATAAGACAAAAATAAAACCCAAGCTATCAAGCAAATAGACAAAATAAAATAGTTGGGATTAAAACTAGAGAGGAATTTAAAATAGGATCAATACTTAATCAACCTAGTAAAGAAAAATTCGACAGCAATACCGGTATCAAAAAAATAAGTGCCATAATACCAGAAAACATGCGAAAATTCGTTTATAACACTGTTTTTTAATCGCATATGAATTACTTTAATAAATATGTGGGGAAACACAACTAATATAAACTATGAAAGCATAATAATATCTTAAAATTAATTCATAAACTAGATAGAAGAAGATTTACTGAAGCATCTATGTGCAAGCATATAAAATATGAAAAAAGTGCCTACACCAGATGCTGTAACACAATATAAAAAAATGAGGTGTGGCCACCACACGACTTTCTTATACGTATGAAAGTGTTACTTCCGGTCCGAATTTTGAAATTTCATTTATACAAAAAATATTCCAAATCCAACTCTAAATACTTTTGTACTCTTCATAAATATACATAGAATGCATAACTTACGACATATTTGCAAAAAATCGCTATTCGATAAGAGTAAAAGTAGTACTTCCGGTCTGAATTTGGAAATTTTTTTTATACAAAAGATATTTAAAAGTATGTTCTAAATACTTTTATACTCGTAATGTACCTGCCTAGAAAGCATGACTTGCGAGATATTCGCAAAAAACTGATTTTCGATAAGAGTAAAAGACCTACTTCCGGTAGGAATTTTGAAAAACTTTATTAAAACAATTTTTCTCAAATTTAATTTTGAGTACATTTCAATTCTTTATAAATTTGTTTAAACTTAGTAATTGACGAAATATTTGCAAAATTCGATTTTTTCACTGAAGTAAACTACTACTTCCGGTCTGCCGATTTTGCTCAAAATCTAATCAGTTCTCAAGAGGGAGATTATATTCGTAAATACAAAATTTGGAATTGATATCTACAGCGGTTTGACCGCTATCGTGGTCACACACAGACAGACAGACACACACACACACACACACACACACAGAGAGAGAGAGAGAGAGAGAGAGAGAGAGAGAGAGAGAGAGAGAGAGAGAGAGAGAGAGAGAGAGAGAGAGAGAGAGAGAGAGAGAGAGAGAGAGAGAGAGAGAGAGAGAGAGAGAGAGCCATTTTTTAAAAACCACTTTTTTGGTATCAGGGGACCTCAAAACGTGGACATCTGCAAAAATCTCGAGGTCGAAAATTTTCATCATCACAATACTTCCTTATACTACGTATAAGAAAGTAAAATTGCCCACACAAATAAAAACGATCAATTTAGAAAAGTAATAAAGAACATGCTTTTAAATAAAAGGATAGGAGTCCTTAATACCAGTAGCCTGGGATGGATGTATCGCTCAGGAAACAACCCATCACAAAGATGTAAGAGACCGTAGCTAGTATACCTACATAATTATAAATTGTAAGTCTTAATTTTATTATGTATGTATGAATCAATTAACTAAAAATCACGAAAATACAAATGGCAGCGGCATAAATCAATTATATACAAGCAGAAAAGTAAAATTCGGGCAGTCGACATGACGTAGCTAGAAAACTCATCGGGATTGACAAGAAAAGATAGAGTAAGAAAACATGATAAGAGAACCAGGCATCAATAAAGTGAATTGTAGAGTATATAGGAAAAAGACAGCTATGTTGGAGGGGTTATCTACGATGACTGCCAAATACAAGATCTGTTAGAAAATATGGGGGTAGAATTTTGAAAAATACGAAAATAGAAGGCAGTAATTTGGGAAAACAATTGGAAAGAAAATTATAACTTGGAAAAAAGCAAAGGAATTGGTGAAAAGAATAGCATGGCAGAAATTCAAGCATGTTTTCCAGGGCTGGATGAACAACAGTTTGCTGCATGGCTGTTTGAATAAATCCGTTTTAAATCTGTGAGCAAATCGAATACCAGACCAATAGGAAGGTAGAATATATATAATATGTTTATTATTTTTTAGTTAAAACTGAAGACAAACTTATTAATCTTAGATCATTTGCAGTAGTTAATTTACATGCACCTGGAAAAAAATTTTCAAGAGGATAACTCACAAAGTATGTATGTACGAGGATATATGGAAAAAGTAGGTTTAACACATTATCTGCTAACACGCTTCTCGCTGATGGAAATTAAATGTCTTATGCAATTTTATCAAGGAGTTGAAATTAACTTCAACATAACTTCGGCATCATCTATTACTTTAAATGAATAATTGAACGAAATGAAAACGAGCGGCGTAGAACATTGAAAATGCATTGTTATACTATTTACTTGATTTATTATGATTGTTAATATTTATAGTTATGTAATATTCATTAATGTGTGTGCATTTAATATATGTGCCAATTATTGATAACAGCTTATACTACGTGATCATTTTGAACTGTCCTGAGTTTACCATACTGACTTTAATTTGGGAAGACAGTGTAATTGGCAAGCCTTTTTTATTTATTTTTGTGGTTAGGTTTACTATTTAAAATTTTCCTCTGATAAATGTCAATGAAATAGGGTTAGTTTTAAGTTGAATTATATGAAAGAATTTTTGTAGAAATATAGTAATTGCACTTTATTTTTTATCATAAACAAATAAATACGTTACAATTTTATTACTGTAAAACATAATTCCATAATTATTTCACAAAATGAATACATTTTACAAAAGTTGTTCGAAATGTCCACCGTTATTCTCAATGCATAGATTGACATGTCTTCTCATATTATTGAACACATTCTGGAGCGTTTCTGGTGTGATATTTTGTGATTCTATTCTAATTGCCTCTTCAAGTTTATCGAGATTATGCAATCTGTTCCGAAACACTTTATTTTTTAGATGGCCAAAGAGAAAAAAGTCCAGTGGGGTTAAATCAGGAGAATTGGCTGGCCATCTATTTCGACTAATCAATTGGTCACCATAGAGTTTCCTTGTAAATAATTAATAGTTTGTTGTGCAGTATGTGCAGTTGCCCCATCTTGTTGGAAGTACCCCAGGGTCAATTCATCTTTGTGAAGACTGTTAATGAAGGGTTTCACTATTTGTTCTTGGCATCGTACTGCGTTAATTGTATCATGGAAAAAAATGGCCCAACAACACAAGTCTACAAAATGAATCTTTTTAGGAGATGTTTTATTTTTGATGAGTGGGTTCATATAATTTTGATCCGCTGATTCCAATTTTTTATCCATTTTTGTGAATCACGTAAGATATTTTTGCAAATCACAAAATAATATAAATACAAACATTAAATTTCTACTACGATTTTTATGCAGATTATCATGTTGTAACGTCCAACTGTAGCCTGCGATTATCAATACACTTCTACGACCTTGGTAACGCCTTTCCATCTCTCTAATATACTGGTGGAAACGTTCTCCTTGCTCCTCACTAACTGCCCCAAGATTTTCTGGAAATTGGTCTCGTGTACCTTCAAACTCATGTTGCAACCTAACACACAAAAATTTTCCAACATTTTGCTGACTATGTTCTCATAGTCTGGATCCATGTTATTCCCTAGAAACTTCTCAGTAACTTCTTTAAATTAACCCCAGCCTTCCTTTTCAATAAGCGTCATATAATTCTGAAAGCCTTCGTCTCTACATAAAGTCCTAATATCAGGACGTATAAAAACTCTCTCTTTTAGTTTGGCATCAGACAACTTAGGAAATTGTTTGCAAATATATTTAAAACAATCTCCGTTTTTGTCGAGAGGTTTCACGAACTGTTTCATCAAGTCGAATTTGATGTGTAGATGTGGCAAAAAAATTCTTTTATGGTCAACTAAGGTATTGTGATCTCGGTTTGTAAAAAATTGGTAGATGATAGGTCAAAACTAAGGTCAATTTCCGATTTAGGAGGTCAAAATTACTTAAAAACAGATGTTGGTTCAAAAACATCAATTTTGTTGTAGACCTGTGTAATCCGTCTCTTCGACATTGCAACCCAAATACTAACTTTCATAGGATGGAGAGCATTTTTTACAAAAACATGTGGATTCTCTGTGGACCAGGTACGGTAAGAGTTGATATACCCCGACAAATGGATCCAAGCTTCTTCCGAAAAGAAAGTGCGATTCAAGCCTTCTTCATGTAGTATTTCATTAAACCAGTTGCAATAATTCAATCGTTGCTCAAATTCGGCCGTAAATGTTCTAGTACAGAAACTTTATATGGGTACATATTGCTGTGACTCTTGCAAATTGAGATTTGTATAAAAATAATTTAAAGTATTCAATCAATAAGTAAGTAAGAATCAAGCATACATCCTAGTGCTAGGCCTTATGCTAGACTAAGATTCAATAAATTTTCTGCAAAATAGTAGGTTAGGCAATTTTACATTTAACTAGCTCAGTTTAGAATGACTAAAGAAAATGTTCTCTCAGGGGCAGAAAATATAAATAAATTCTCCAATCAATTTGAATGCTCTTTAATTATCACCAGGTCAGGTAAAGAAAACAAAATGCAAAATAAATCTTATCATCTAATTTATTAAAAGAAAGTATTAAAGAAAGAGAAATTTTAAATTACACAAATATATATTTACAAAAATTTAATATTTCAAAACATCATATAAAATCACACATATCATGATCAAATAGTCAAAATAACAAAGAAATTATAATTAATGAAAGCATAACATCCAGAAAAAAAATATATTTTTAAAAATGAACGTGATTATCATGATTTATATTCGTCAAAGATACATAATAATAATAATAATAATAATAATAATAATAATAGATCTTTATTGTCCAACAGAATAAATTCCAATTACTGAACAAATATAGATAATATAAAAAGAAAAAAGAAGGTATATAAAATAAAATAAACATAAACATAAGATGCACAAAAGCTAAACAAAAACATCATCAAGCCGGCGATCAGCTAAACGGCACATTATTGACACTGGAGAACGTTGTAAGACATTAGTCCTTGAAGTCGCCGTGCTGAATGTAGACCCATGTCTCGACGATAGCCTTGGTACTCGAAATGCCACAGCAGATAGCAGAGCAGCACAATCGACCCCACCACGAACCAGTTTGCTAATAAACTGCAGGCAGTGAGCTTCCCTTCTCTCAGATAGTGATTGCAGTCCATGACGCCGTAGCAATTCATCCTGACATGTACCAACCGCAGGATAAACTCCTTCCAGTTTGAAGGATAAATATTTCAGGAATCGTCGGTGGATGCGATCAAGAGCCATGCAGTGCCGCGCATAAATGGGGTACCATACAATGCAAGCATATTCCATTTTACTCAGAACATACGCAGAGTATAATATTTTCAACAGCTGAATATCCCGAAAGTATTTGGATGCACGCATAATAAATCCCAGCGCCCTGCTTGCAGTACCACATACTAACTCAATATGATCAACAAATGCTAATGTGGAGTCAAAAACAACACCTAGGTCTTTGATTTTTGACTTTTTTTCGAGTACATAATCCTTTATTGAGTATATTGTTTCCAACGGAAAGTTTTTCCTGGTGTAGGATACCGACGCACATTTAGAGGCATTCAAAGTTAACTTGTTATCATCGCACCACACAATTATTTTATTAAGATTGTTTTGTAAATGTATGGGATCATCGGGTGAAGAGATTTCCAGAAAGATCTTTATATCGTCAGCATATGCAAGAACTGGACAATTTAAACTGAGAAGTAAATCATTTATAAAAATTATAAATAACAACGGGCCAAGATTAGAACCCTGTGGGACACCTGTAGAAGCGATATATTCATTGGAGCAGTATCCATTATATGACACATAGAAGATTCTATCTTGCAGATAGGATTGAAGCAATTTCAATGCTGACGGAGAAAAGCCAAGTGATGCAAGTTTTTGTAAAAGAATGCTGTGATTAACCGTATCGAATGCACGAGAGAAATCTGTGTATATTACATCAACCTGACCGCGTTTATCCAAAGCCTCACTAACGTATTGTGAAAGAGTACACAAATTTGTAACAGTGGAACGTTGAGCAATAAATCCATGTTGATCAGGAGATATGAAGGAAATTACATGACTGTATATTTGTTTGTACAGCACACGCTCATACAATTTTGCAAAATTAGATAAGATGGAAATCGGTCTATAGTTAGATAGAGAAGAGGTATCGCCTTTCTTATGCACTGGACAGACTCTGGAGCGCTTCCAGCATCTCGGAAAGGCACCTGTTTTAATAGATAAATTGATGATTGTAGTTAAGGGAGATGCAAAAACATAGCGACAATCGCGTATGAGGAAGCTGGGTAGCGCGTCATCACCAGAAGTAAATTTTGAAGAGAAAGATGATAAAATAGCAATGAGATCATCTTCTGATATAGTAGAAAAAGAAAATGGCAATGAGTGATTATAATCATCGGAAACAGAAAACTCCCCACCACCTATATAAGCATCAGCAAACGTAGTAGCAAAAGCATTAACAATCTCAGTTGGATCATTAAGTTCATAATTATCTGCAAACATCTTTCCAGGGATTCTTGTTGACTTACGTCTATCATTCAAGAATTTCCACAATTTACTTGGATCAACCTTAATATCATTTTCAACTTCTGAGATATAGTTTCCGTAAGCATCAGAAATTAGTGACTTACATATGGATCTACGTCGTTTAAATTCATTGTAAAACACTGAATCCTTTGTTTTAATCCATTTACGATGGTAATAATATTTATATTTAAGGTGAATCTTAATATTATTGCTATACCATAGTGGATAACGTGACTTGTCGTTTCTAGGTCTTGTGCGCGGAATAGATTTTTGCAAAATATTGTATAGAGTTTTGTAAAAGCAATTCACGGCCAAATCTACGTCATGAAACCGTTGGAGAAACGACCAGTCAACATTAAAAAGGTCATTATACAAGGTTGCAAAATTTGCCTTACGATAATTAAAACAAAGCTTACTGCAGGTTGAAAATCTTGGGAATCGGTCACTCGAAATATACTCAAACTTGATATTAAGAGCTGGATGGTAAAGGTCTTCAGGGACTAGTGGACAATCATCACGACTAATTGCAATAGAGCAGTCAAGATTAGATAGTACAAGATCCAATAACTTGCCATCTGCATTCATTACGCTGTTAAATTGCTTTATGTTCAGAATATTTGTAAAATACGCAAATGTTGATAATTTGGCATTGCATATATTAGAGGCAGATGCCAAGTGAGGCAAATTAAAATCGCCAATAACTAGGAAGCGTTGATCAATTAATTGGGCTTCAAGTGCACTAGAAAATATTTCATAGGCATCGCTTGTTATTGAAGGAGGTATATAGAGCAGAACAACCAAGAACGAAAAAGAGTTGATAGCGCACCTACACATAATTATATCAACAAGTGGAACAAGATTAGCAATAGTTGAAGTATCAACAGTAGTAAACGAAATCTCATGGGAAAGTGCCATAAGTACACCCCCACCTCTGGAACAATCAACAACAGAAAATTTCCGGTCAGACCGGATAATATTGTAGTGGTTTGTAAAAAGTTCATTATTATAAACTGAGTCGGTTAACCAAGTTTCAGATATGAGTATAATATCAAAAAAATTATCGGATGTATTTGTAAAGAATGTGTGTGTCTTTGAATTCAGTCCTCTTACGTTTTGGTAATAGATGTTAATGGAATTCAATGGAACTGATAATCTGTTGGAGCAGTTTAGTTTCCCGAGTTGACAATAGTAGGCACACCACTACGATATTTGATTGAAATATCAGATTCACCTTGAAGAAGACGAGTATCTAAGTTCTGCTTGACGGCCTTATATAGAGCCATTTGTTTTGGTGTTCTATCGGAAGACACAGAAATATTAGGAAAATTGGTGTTATTTTTCAAATTTCTGAACCGACGAAAAACCATGTGTACCGCATCAGAGGAAGACAAGCGTATTTTGATAGGTCTGGACAAAGTCCGCCTCGTAGGATCAAATTTTCCAAGACGCTGAGGGACAACACTTTCATTCGCTAATCCAGCTTGAGTTAACAGATCATTAACTAATGCAGTATCACTTTCCAATTGCTCCCGCCCACTGCTACCACCCTCAGTTGCACCATAAATGATAAGATTAGATGCCCTTTTATTTCTCTCAACCACCTCACCTATCACATCCTCCGTAGCTAACATGGCTGCAAGAGAGCTCGTAGATTCCGAAGTTGTAAGTTTAGTATTATCTTTCAAACCCTGAACCTCCTGTTTTAGTTCGGTTATCATGGCAATTAAAGCGGGTATCTGAAGAATGCCCTGCTCACAGTCATGGCAAATAAATTTAATTTTACGCCTGGTGTTAGCACGTAGATCAAAACATTTTAATTCAGCCACTGAAAGTTCAGAGCAAGAGGCATGAATAGGTCTATTACAGCCATCACATTTGATAATCCTGTCGCGTTCTTCATTAATTAAAGTATTGCATTTAAGGCAGGACATCATAAAATAAATCACAAGTGCAGATATGAAAAACAGAACCAAACAAATCTGTACTGATATAAGGACTAAACACAAGAATACACAGTAATAAAAGGATAAGACTAGGACACACCCTTCACGCCGACGGTGCCCGTCGCGGCGACTTTAAGAAGAGACAAACAAGGTAAGAATAGGCAACGGTAAGGTACTCCGACAGAAACAAAGGATAAATATGATTTAAGTAAAATTAATGCCAATGTAAGAGTATTCTGTGAGAAGTAGTGTACAAGGTTACAGCTATAAGAAGAAATGCAGAGCAAAACAATTCAGCACAAAAAAAAGGAGGATTGCATGTATATAAAACAACTTACCACGCAAATAACATGTAAACAATCAATATCTTTAATAAAATAAAATTTATTGCATATTGTGTGAAAATTACGCGATTTATTATTTACAAAAATATAAACATTAAGGAAATGGCTTTGCCCTAATTAGTCCTGCCTGGCGCCTTTGCTCGCTCCCAAGACAGTACCATCAGAAAACAAATTCACACTGGCAGGTACCCCAAAGTTCCACCCTACGAGTACGCTTTTCAACTCGTTGGACACAACCCGAACATGAATGGAATATGAATAACTAATAATTACGCGATTTATTATTTACAAAAATATAAACATTAAGGAAATGGCTTTGCCCTAATTAGTCCTGCCTGGCGCCTTTGCTCGCGCCCAAGACAGTACCATCAGAAAAACAAATTCACACTGGTAGGTACCCCAAAATTCCACCCTACGAGTACGCTTTTCAACTCGTTGGACACAACCCGAACATACACTATATACCGAACATACACTACCCGTGCTCACCCCTTAAGGTATATATATAAATTTTAAATTTAATAAAATAATAAAAAAAATAACTTTGTGCATTAAATTAATTAACTCAGCCCTGATTAGTTCTGCCTGGCGCCTTTTCTCGCTCCCAAAACAGTACCACCAAGACTAATTCGTGTTTTAAGGATTCACCAGGACTCCATGCTATGAATTAAACAACTACTTAATTCATCGCATACATCCCTGATCTATTACAAAACACGTTAATATCAAACACACAAGCACTATAAAATATACTTGATATACATATAAAAAATGAGGTGTGGCCACCACTCGACTTTCTTATACGTATAAGCGTTTCAAATTATAGAATTTTAAGAATTTTTTTTTACAAAAATTATTCAAAATCCTTTTCTAAGTACTTCTATTCTCTTAATAAATCTCTATAGAATGCATACTTTGCAAGATATTATCAAAAAAGTGCTCCTCGCTAAGAGTAAAAGTGCTACTTCCGGTCCGAATTTTAAAATTTCATATATACAAAAAATATTGCAAATCCAGTTTTAAATACTTTTGTACTCTTGATAAATATATATAGAATGCATAACTTACGACATATTTGCAAAAAATCGCTATTCGATAAGAGTAAAAGTGGCACTTCCGGTCTGAATTTTGAAATTTTTTTTATACAAAAGATATTGAAAATTATGTTTTAAATACTTTTATACCCGTAACGTACTTGTCTAAAAGCATGATTTGCGAAGTATTCGCAAAAAACTGATGTTCGATAAGAGTAAAAGACCTACTTCCGGTAGGAATTTCGAAAAACTTTTTAAATAAAAATTTTCTCAATTTTAATTTTAAGTATATATGAATTCTTTATAAATTTGTTTAAATTTAGTAGTTGACGAAATATTGGCAAAGTTCGATTTTTTCGCTGAAGTAAACTGCTACTTCCGGTCTACCGATTTTACTGAAAAACTAATCAGATCTCAAGAGGGGGATTATACACGTAAATACAAAATTTGGAATTGATACCTACAGCGGTTTGACCGCTATCGTGGTCACACACACACACACAGACACACAGACACACAGACACACACACACACACAGAGAGAGAGACACACAGACATTTTTTGAAAATAACTTTTTCGGTATCAGGGGACTTCAAAACGTGGACATCTGCAAAAATCTCGAGGTCGAAAATTTTCATCATCACAATACTTCCTTATATTACGTATAAGAAAGTAAAAAAGATATATAATAAAATAAAACTTTACCTCACTCTGAGATTCCAATACAAAACACCACTCAAGAAAATTTTGTACAACACTATATACACATTTATAACAAACATTATTAAATCACCTTAATTCTTCGTACATTGCTTCAAATTCATCCATCATATAAAAGAACAAATCTCGACCACTGCTCAATTATTCTATATATACATAAAACAAAATTATTAACCACAAATCTTCTAATCTGGTAAATAAATTAGTAAAGAAAAAATCTTTATATAAAAAAAATTATTATGCTATTCAACTTGATCATTACAGTTACTAAAATGCTTTATCATAATGCATGGTGTAATAACCCTACATATAAAACAAAACATCCTAGAAAATAAAAAAAAAATTCAAAGTTCTAATTAAATAAAACTGTTCCGCACATAAATAATTATTTCCAAAAATAATTACAAGTCTCAATGTAAATTAAACTCCAAATTAAAACGATATCTAATTCATAAAATTATTCTAAGTTCCACTTCGGTTAGAAAATTCTATAAGTACGGTGAAATTATTACGGAAAATATTACAAGTTCTAATTCTTGTTGAAAAATTTATAAGTATTGAAAAATCTCTTTGAAAATTATTCTAAGTTCAAATTCATGAATAAACTTCTAAATTAATATAACATTTAAAAGGAAGAAGAGGTTTCCACCTACTTCAGACTCTTCCGATTAGCGGTTTTCACCGGCTGGGAAGTGAAGTCTCTTCCTATCCATCTACCCTTATATGCATATTTTTCTTTACAAAAACGTACGGTTATCTTCGGCAGACACCGATACCACTTCCAAAAATGCATATCGATAGTGCTGCTCCTATCGGTCACTCGATATACTTTTCATTTGACAAATGTAAATAAACATCAATTCTGCTAGTGACATGTTTACATTCATTATGTTACACAAAATTCAAATTAACATTCTTTTATTATTTTACGTAAATAAAAATTAAATTTTGGCAAAATATTAACTTAATGAATATTTATATACACATCATGATAAAAATAAATAAAATAATAATTAATTAAATTAAATCTTGAAGTGGTCTTGATTATGCCTATTTATAAATTACCACCAAACTCAAGGTCACTGCAATATGTAAGTTTGTTTTCAGTGCCTTATGAGCACTTCCATAGGAAGTACCTACAATTTAAATACATAATGCTGCATAACAAATTACATTTAAGTTAATTAGATCTTTTTACCAGTTTGAGCAGACAACTTTCGTACAGATTTTGTGGGACTAACTTCCATTCGCTGCCTAATGTCTGCGACATCTTCAGTTAAAACTGTTGGTGCTTTTTCGGGTTTTACGTTTACAAACACTTCCCGTCTCCTTAAACCTTTCAATCACTCTATTGCAATGACGAGTGAATGTGTCCAAGTTTATTTCCAGATTTCCGTATTCTGTTACAAATTGCTGAAAACACGATTCCAATGAATATGTCCATAATCCATCTCGCAATGTTTCATAGCGAAAGTGCGACATTACAATAAAAATATCCTGTTGTATCGTAACAGGCATGGTATACCAGGTATTGTCTTGAAAAAGACAGAAAAGCGACAATAAAACAATGAAAATACCAAAAACATAGCTAATAAGTACAAGACACTTCAATGCGTTATGATTTTGACATTTGACATGTAAATTTAGTATGGGCAATTCACGGAAGTAAATATTTCCTAGTTTTTGATAATACTGGGACTTTTTTATGGCTAACCCAGGACAATTCAAAATGATCTCTTTGTATAAAAAATATGGAAATATTCATAAAATTTTGAAAAATTTATTTCTTGTAAACAACTTTTTCGTTACTTTTTAAATCCTGTCTCAATTTTGATAGTTAGATGCATTAGCATTTAAATGTCCATTACGATTGATATTTTTTCCATAAGTTTGGTGTTTTTTAATATTTCTATTACTAATGTTGGTAGTATAATTTCTATTAAAATTGCAATTTTAAAACTGTTCGTACCTTTAGGATTTCGAACTAGTTCAGAACCAGAATTTGACCGGACATGCCCATTACTATCAGAACTAGTAATTCTAGAACGGTTCCGAAACTGTTCAGAACTGGAGGTCTGAACAAACCTTTTATTTATACCTAAGAAAAACCTGTTTCTTAGCAAGCGCCTGCTAGTATTATATCCATTCACCGAGACTCTTTGACACATGTCTTTAAAATGATGATTAGTCGAGAAATAAGACTCGAGTAATTATACTACAGAACATAATATACATCATAAAAATTCGGAAACTATAGAAGTGTATATACCTAGGTGTGTACATATAAAAACGTGAAAAAATTAATCATCTCATAAAACAACTCTAGTAAACATTTGAACCAGAACAATAACAATTAGGAAGATTTCTCAAACGAAGAAATATAAATCACATAATGAAAATCGACAATCGGAACAATGAGTAATGCGCTTCTTTTTATTTAATGCGCAATCATGAATGAATTACTCTGAATCCGAGTCTAGTATGTGATACTTGAATGGATACAAATATGATTCAAGTTCGTGTAGTACAATAGCACACACAATACATATAGAGCGTCAAAATGCACAATAAAATTACGCGTATCTGTGTATGTAAATTGTCCTTGTATTTCCATTTGTCTCGCATAGTTAAATACAATGTGAGCAAGTAAAAAACCGCGTCTTATGCTATTGTAGTCGCGTAAACGTGACGAATGGCCTACTGATCAAATTATTACCAGGATTTTTTAAAAATACATGTAGTAGGTATCCGCAGGTAAGCGGACTAAGCGGGTATAAAACTATCTAATGACAGTTTGGGAAATGTAAAGTTTGTATAGAAAGAATAAATTAATATTTCAGCTTTATCGAAAAAGAATTGTTAGCAAAATATTACTTAAGAGAGAACGGTACACCAAAGTTAATTTCGTTGAACTACTTAAACCTGTTGTTGGGTTATTTCATTTTACCATCTTGTGCGGTTAAAATGTCTTATTCATCTTTTGCATCTTATACCATGATAAAAATAAAAGAACTATCAGTAATAACAGCAAAGAATAAACACTTTGACATTAAAACAGACAGAAACTTATAATAAAACACCTGTATCACACTAAAGCACAGAAAGCTAGTATTTCGACAACTATGCAAGCTAACATTTTTCAAAATGTTAAAAGTAAGTTTTTATTAATCAGAGCTAGTGATGATAACAACACAGTTGTCGAAACACGTATCTATCTTTCTGTGTTTTAGTGTGGTAAAGATGACAATTGATAACAAATACATATTGCTGTGACTCTTGCAAATTGAGATTTATATAAAAATAATTTAAAGTATTCAATCAGTAAGTAAGAGCAGAATCAAGCATACATCTTAGTGCTAGACCTTATGCTAGACCAAGATTTATTAAATTTTCTGCAAAATAGTAGGTTAGGCAATTTTACATTTAACTAGCTCAGTTTAAAAAATGACTAAAGAAAATTTTTTCTCAGGGGCAGAAAATATAAGTAAACTCTCCAATCAAATTGAATGCTCTTCAGTTACTACCAGGTCAGGTAAAGAAAATAAAATGCAAAATAAACCTTACAATATAGTTTATTAAGGATATTAAAGAAAATTTTAAAATTATACAAATATATTTACAAAATTAAATATCTTAAATATTACATAAAATTATGCATGTCATGATCAAATAGTCAAAACAATAAACAAATTATAATTAATAAAAGAATAACATCGATTACAAATTTATATTTTTAAAATAAATATGATTATCATTTTCTTTATTCGTCAAAGATACATGTAAACAACCAACATTTCAAATAAAAAAAAATTGTATGTAGTGAATTGTACTGGATTATAAATAACAAAATTATGTGACTTATCATTTGCAAGAATATAAACATTAAGGTAATGGCTCTGCCCTAATTAGTTCTGCCTGGCGCCTTTGCTCGCTCCCAAGACAGTACCATCAGAAAGCAAATCCACACTGGTAGGTACACCAAAGTTCCACCCTACGAGTATGCTTTTCAACTCGTTGGACACAACCCTAACATACACTACTATGTGCTCACCCCTTAAGGTATATATATAAATTTGAATGTAATACAAAAATGTCTTTGTGCATTCAATTAATTAACTCAGACCTGATTAGTTCTGCTTGGTGCCTTTGCTCGCTCCCAAAACAGTACCACCAAGACCAATTCGTGCTTTAAGGATTCACCAAGGCTCCATGCTATGAATTAAACATCTACTTAATTCATTGCACACATCCCTGATCTATTACCCAACACGTCAATATCAAATACACAAACACAATAAAAGATAATTAATATAAAGAAAATATATAAAAAAAAAAAATTTACCTCGTTCTAGGGTTCCAGTATAAAACACCACATAAGAAATTTGTACAACACTATATACACATTTATAATAAACATTAATAAATCACCTTAATTCTTCATATAATATTTCAAATTCATTCATTTCAAAATAAATTCTTCTCACATTCTAAATATCCCACATGTACACAAAACAAAGAATTATTGAACTATAAACCTTCTAATCTTGTAAATAAGTAATAAAGAAAAGTTTATTAAAAACGCAGTGTTTATATTTAATTCAAAAAAATTATTATTAGGCTATCTAATTTGATCGTTACAGACACTAAAATGCTTTACCATAACACACGGTGTAATAAGCCTGCATATAAAAATAAAACATTCTAGTAATAAAAAAGAAATAAAAAAAGATTCAAAGTTCTAATTAAATAAAACTGTTCCAAACACAAATAATTATTTCCGAAAAATAAGTCCCAATATAAACGAATCTGCTGAACTAAAATGATATCTAATTCATAAAAATATTCTAAGTCCCAGTTCGATTGAAAATTTTTATAAGTACAATAAAATTATTAAGAAAATATTATAAGTTTCAATACGTGAACAAATTTCTATGTTAGAATAACGTTTAATCTATGAAATATTACAAGTCCTAATTTTATTAAAAACTTTCTAAGTATCGTAAATCCCATTCATAAAAATTATTCTAAGTTCCGATTCTTGAATAAATCTTTAAGTTAAATTAACATTTTGTGTTTAAGAGGAAGAAGAGGTTTCCACCTACTTCTAGTTTTTCTTTTGAGAGCAGTTTACACCAAGCATCTCCCGTTTTCCGATCGTATCCCGACTTATATGCATATTTTTCTTCACAAAAACGTACGGTTATCTTCGGTACGATATCGATTCCACCTCCAGAAATACATAGCTGCAGTGCTGCACCACCCGGAAAAGCAGCGCATTACCAAACTTTCAAAAAGGTAAACAAATATGTAAATATCAACTTGTTTACACATTCATGATTTGTCCAATGCATCTAGCGAAGAATATTGTTTTCGCCGGGCCAATCTGTCGATTTCTCCCGGTCACAGTATTTTTCGTGCGGGAAACATTTTCTTGTTATAATTCACTTAATATTTTATGCTTATACTAATATTATAATTTTTATATTATTTTACGTAAATAAAAATTAAATTTGCCATAATATTGACTTAATGAATATCTATATACACATCATGATAAAATAAATAAAATAGTAATTAATTAAATGATGATGATGAAAGTGATCTTGATTCTGCTTATTTACAATTTACCACCAAACTCAAGATCACTGCAATATGTAACTGAGACTGTCAGTTGACCTACCTACAAATGGCCGTCTAGCTTCATAATTTTAAATAGAAGGACACTCTCTTGCTATACACGTAAGGCTACATATATACAAAAGGCAAGAACTTAATTTGATACTGTTGATATTTGCAACAAAGCATCATTGACGAAATAAATTAGTAAAAGTATGAAAACCATGCACATACATATACGAATTAATAATTCGTTTATGTATGTATGAAATGGATGCACAATCTGCTGCCGTATAGTCGGCATTACAGCAATCAACGCACAGGCACAATGTTTTAGTCTACTATGACTTCGCCAATGTGCGACGTGCTTGCTGCAGTGTTCAATGAGCATATCGTCTCTTCGCATAATGATGCCCATGAGAAAATCTCAGCGACCTCTGTTAGGCAAAAGCAACGCGCTAGTAAAAACATGATTATAATCTTTTATTATGAACATTTCTTCAACGCTTGTAAATTTCTTCCCACATAGCTCTTTTTTTTATTTTAGAGAACAGGTAGATGTTGCTAGGAGTCTCGACTATGAGGTGGGTAATTTAAAATATCGAGGCCCACTTTGTGCAGGGCAGACAGCGCAACACGCCTCTTGTGGACAGGGTATCGTGCAGGAGCGTCAATTATTCCTTTCTTTTTTCGTTAATGACTTTTTTAACCGATCCAAGCTTGAAGCGTAGTTTTCTCTAGTTTTGAAAACGCCTTCATCTTTGTAACCAATTAACAGGAGACCCAAAAAGCAGTAGCCATGAGTTTTTCGCCCGAGTGTGACACCATAAACTTCTTCGGTGGTGGTGTGCCTTTTTTTATGCGACTGCATTTAGTCTTGTTTGGACTCAGATTCATAATGATGAACCCAAGTTTCATACCCAGTAATAATTCTATTCAATACACCATCCCTGCCTTCGTTACAGAGGTCCAAAAATGCAGGGGAACATTTCACGCGCTCTAATCATTCTCGGCACCCATCTTGCGCTGATTTTAGTCTTGCCAAGATGATCATAAAGAATTTTAGAAAAAATATTTATAAATAATTATGCTAGTAAAATTTCACAGCAATGTATATTTTTCACACATTTTCTGTAATATGCATAAACACACTTAGCATGTTGAATAACATAACATCTTTTAAATCTATATGTAATTCATTCAATACGCAGCAGAATAATGTATATCTAAATAGTAGAAGAAACAAAACACTAATAAAAACATACATGTAGTTATTGGGAGTTAAGAAAAACGTTAATGGAATTACGAGATTTAATTTTTATGATCAGAGTTTCCTGTTTACCTTCGCCTTGAGTTCTCGGAACAACATATCAAATAGGTACAATAAATTTCACAATGGTACAAAATTCGCCATTTATTATTGCCGTTTATGGATGTTTTTTTTATTATTTAATTACTTTTTTAACAGCAGCAAATTAAATACAAGTTTCCCGTTCAAATTCACAGGCGAATTCATGCTGAACTGATTCGCAGTCGTTCAGCGGAGTTTCTGATGTTGCAATTATATACGTTTTTATATTCTATCTCGGATTTGGTAGAAAATGAAATCGGTAATTAAGTGAATTAAGATGTCTGAATTTTCTAAAAAAAAAAAATTAAATCGAGATAAAAAGGTGAATTACAATTATTTACTATTGTAGTAATTGACTATAAATATGAAACATCACCATCGTTTTATACATAGATATAATTAATAACTTTCTTAGCACGGAAGGAGAAATATTTTTATGCATGCAGCTAGCTTTTTACGTGAATGTTTCAAAATGCATTTTTTAAGGAAACAGATTTCTGAGTCATTGGTCGTTATCAGTACGGTGACGACCAATGAGTTAGAAACATGTCTACGGTTCGTCTACAGCGGAATTTACCCGATATTTTTGTATTATTATTATTAAAATATTTGACCAAAACACGTCTTCTGAAAAAAATCATTTTCACATTGTTTTTAAAAGTAAAAACATTAACTTTGGTGGTGGTTGTAGCCAAGAAAATTCTGCATCATTTGGTAAAGTTGCTCTCGACAATACCTCAAAAAACTTTGTTTTTTCAAAGCCTACTTCCTGACATTTTCACATACCAAAAGCCTATTTTTTTTAAATGGAACACTCAGTATTTTATTGAGGCATTTTGTTCCTTTTTTTATTCTCTTTCATTTTTGTTAACAATGTCCTATACCAATCTTTTGTAATTTCTGAGATAATCACTATAGGAGCAATTAGCGGTCAATTAAAGAACTACGAGCGCTGTTGTTCTATGCACCAAAATATTCGTTCAACCAATGGATGGAAGGAATGGCGCCCGACTTCCTTAGTCAACTGTCAAACAAAGTAAATGCTTTCATTCAGCAGGCGGATCGGGAACCGATCCCCCTCCAACCGTTCACTTCACAACAGTTGAGTGTTCGCTGGACAGGACCGCTCACCTTTATGTCATCGTCTGTCATCAGGTACTTTTCATTGCTGCCATATGTTAAAATTATAGAGATTAAACCGAATAAACAATAATAATAAATTGTTTTTCTGCATTAAGGTTTGACGTAGTTTTTAGTGGAAGGACTGGTTTTTCCAACCCCGAATAAAATACTGAGTGAACTCCAATATTATAATACATTTAATACTGCACAATAATTTTAATTTGCTGTATCTTACTTTTCTAGTAACTTTCTTCAGAAGTATGTATTAGGTTGGTCTTGGAATGAATCAATGGCGCATGCGTACAGAATACGCTCGCTAAGTGAGCATAGAATTTTTCCGCTCACAAAAATGGCGACCGCCCCTGACCATGTTCACAGTGAGCGCTCGTCTACTTGACATGATCACTGAACAGTTGCGCAACTGTTGTGTCTGCTGAATGAAAGCAATGTTAAATCCAACTATCCCAAAAGTAATAATTTTACAGAATGAAGAGCATCGCATTTCAAGGTGTTAATTTCGGCAATGTCCAGTTGCAGTATTTCATTTTTGACACTGTTGGTTAACATTGAAATAAAATAAAGGTTATGTGTACTGGCATATTTGAAGATGTCTTCAAAAGGTTTTGAAAATCCGTCCGTAGATAGCGAAGATACTCTCCTCCATTAACATTTTCATCAAAGAAATAAGGTCCAATTATGTAACTACCCACTATTCCTCCACACAGTTTTAATGACCAACGATTTTGAAAGCTTACAGGTGTGATAAAGTGGGGGTTTTATGTGTTATAATAACAGAAATTGAGACGATGAACGTATTCACTTTTATAGAAGGTGGCTTCGTTGGTAAACAACAAAAAATTGAGAATGCCAGGATAATTTATCAGCTGCCAATTGACAAAAATGTAAGCGATTCTGAAAATTTCCTTCACCTAACCCCGATGCTTTTATAAGTTTGACATAAATGTATACCGACTTTCTTTAACAGTTGACTCAGGCACTCAGCCGCATTCCAGCCTTTATTGGACGAATATTTGGGTGCATAGGACAGCGCCCGTAGTTCTTTAATTGACCGCTAATTGCTCCTTTAGTGATTATCTCAAAAATTACAAAAGACAGGTATAGGACATTGTTCACAAAAATGAAAGAGAATAAGAAAAGGAACAAAATGCCTCATTAAAATACTGGGTGTTCCATTTAAAAAAAATAAGTTTTTGGTATGTGACAATTTCAGGAAGTAGGCTTTGAAAAAACAAAGTTTTTTGAGGTATTGTCGAGTGCAACTTTACCAAATGATGCAGAATTTTCTTGGCTACAAGCACCACCAAAGTTAAATTTTTTACTTTTAAAAACAATGTGAAAATGTTTTTTTTCTGAACACGTGTTTCGGTTAAATATTTGAAAAAAAATTAAAGTAGAAATATTTTTTTATTAAGATAATTAATGGCCAAAGTTTTCGAATTATTTATGATTGAACTCAAAAAGTGACATTTATAAATAAGGAAATTTCAAATAAAAAAAATCTTATTTATTTTTAAATATAACACCCATATTTTTTACAGAATCATATTAAGCCCTTAAACAACCACTTTTTGCAAAAATATATCTTCTTTGTGCCATTGATTTATGAATCACTCTGTACACGTATATATATTTTTAAATAGCGAAGCAATAGCAGCCTTATCAAGTACAGTGCGCGAATCTTTTATTACATTAAACATCACAGAGTAAACTTACTTTGTCTTTGACTGATCCTGTATATAGTGCCATAAATTGTAAAATATGACATTCATGTCGACATAACAACCCCCAGCAACATAGTATTTAATTTTCAGATATTCGTCATGAAATAAAAATATACCTAATCAGTTTACTATGACATATAAAATAAATTAAGCAAAACATTATAAACTCAAGTAATGAAATAATTAACAACGTTTCGTAGTTTTAAATAAAACATTTTTTTAATCTTAATACGTGGTACCTATTTTGAAATTTTCCCGCCATTCGTGACTTAATATTTTACATTCATTGCCAGATATAAAATCTCAACCATTATACTTAGACACCAGTGTTCCAGCAGACAAACTTTTAATGGCAAGATGGATGTAAATTTACATGTAGGTATTATATAACAGATAAAAACTGGACGTTTTTATTTTTGACATCTTCGATAAATAAAACGGTCTGTGAGAGAAAGATGTACACATTACATACGTTTGTTATCTATGTATACATTATGTTTTATGAGCATGTTATTTATATATTTCACATATGATTGTCGTAATTTGTTTAAAATTCCTTATCCGACTATTTGTAAATAAACTAATGATTAATAATTTGTGTACTTAGAGAACATGTGACCGTAAAACGAATAATGAATATCTTCTATCATCTGCTGACAAGTCAAAGGCACTTTGGTCTTTAACAATTAGTGGCAAGCGTAGTAATAATTTACTAAAGAGAAAGTAAACTGTTTGCTCCTTTCAGAGGCGTAACCAGATGGGGTGCGGGTTAGACCCCCCCCCCATCATCATGTTTGGCTGCAAATTTTGAAGTAAAATGTAAGCTACTTATAAAATTTATTATGAAGGTATCTCAAAAATACCATAACAAAGATATACCACAATTAGAAATTAGTCTTATTCAATAACTATTTTAAATAAAATAAAAATAAAATAAAACTCTTGAAAACTTTCCACAATTTTTATTTAGTCTTTGCGACATATGTTTCGGTATTGTTCATACCATTATCGAGCGGACACTGACAGGTCAGTTTCTGTAGGGTTGTTATACCGTATGTGTCAATTTTCATTAGGTATATGGATTCAATGTTTACATGCGATTTATACGTATACAAATAATATGTGGCAACGTGTGTCACCCCTACTATCCGTCACCAATCCCGACAACAATCGACATCACAACGACTTTCTCCGATCTTCCCACTTCTACGTTAAATGTTTAGCTGCGAACACGTTGCGATCTAGTCTGCAATAAAAGCCGTCATCATCAAATGGCCGCCGCAATCTAGTAGTTTATTATTATTTTCAGAATCCTTATTTATTTTCCTTATTTTTAATTTTATTAGAATTACGCTTTTGTTTGTAACATGCAGCGTGAACGCAGCTAAATAATTCTCTGCATTTACTGAAAGGAAAAAGAAAAATCCTTACAATTCGTAAATATTATTTCTGAGCGCAGTACAAACACCCTAATCAATAGTCCAACAGCTACTGCTAACTTGAGCTTGAATCGGCCGCGCTCGCATTGAAGAGGAAAGGTGGGATGCCATGTTGTCACGTATTGCATGAATTAATCCCCTATGGCTAATGAAAATTGACACGTGCTGTATATGTCGTTGTGTTTATTGTCTCTTTTTACATAAGTGTCTATTATCGGTGTATGTGTGTTTGAAAAGTCTTTGTGTGTGTTCGTTACTTTCTCTTTTCCTTGAATTGATTTTTTAATTTCTAATATTTCTAACAGATTTAATTTCGGTCCCTTGTTTACATTATGTATAAGTTTACACTTATCTATATCGGGAAAATGGAGATTATCTATACAATGTTCAGCAAGGCCTGTACTTCTAATATTATGCAATATTGATCTTTTATGTTCTTTTAATCTAGTTTCGATCTTTCTGCCACTTTGTCCAATATAGATAGCTTTACAGTCTGTGCAACTAATTTTGTATACACCTGATTTATCGGTAAGTTTATTTCTTTCCTTGTTATTGACTAACATAGCACCTAAATTGTTTTTATTTATGTTGACTGTTTTGATACCTATTTTCTTAAATATTCTGTTAATTTTATAATTAATATGTGGAATGTATTGTATAATGTGCCATTTGGTGTTGTCTTTTTCTATTATTTTAGGATAAAAGTGTATTTTGAGTTTTTCTCTTTGTTTGTGTTTAATAATGTCATCTACTATTTTCTCTTTAAATCCATTATTTCTAGCTATGGTTTTAATTATGCGTAATTCTGTGTTGAAATCTTCTTCACTTAGCGGTAAGTTAATTAGTCTGTAAGCGAAACTATGTAGAGCCTTATTAGAGTCTTATTCATTGGACAATAATAAATCTCTGTCATTATCACTATTTCAACACAAATGACACGGTTCTAAGGTATCATCCATTAATGTATCAAAAAAATTTTTTTTTGGAAGTAGGTGGCATTATCTAGCAAGTTATGTAATACTTGTTCAAACCGTTCTACAAAAATGTTACCATTCATTTCATCAAGGTAGTTGCTTTTCTACCTTTGAAGAGCTTCGTTTTACTTTCTTATACGTAGTATAAGGAAGTATTGTGATGATGAAAATTTTCGACCTCGAGATTTTTGCAGATGTCCCCTGATACCAAAAAAGTGTTTTTTAAAAAATGTCTATGTGTCTGTGTGTGACCACGATAGCGGTCAAGCCGCTGTAAATATCAATTCCAAATTTTGTATTTACGTGTGTAATCTCCCTCTTGAGATCTTATTAGATGTTCAGTAAATTCGGTAGACCGGAAGTAGAAGTTTACTTCGGTGAAGAAATCGAATTTCACCAATATTTCGTCAAGTACTAAATTTAAACAAATTTATAAAGAATTCATATGTACTCAGAATTAAAAATTTTATTATGAAAAAAAATTTATTATGAAAGTTTTTTGAAATTCCTACCGGATGTAAGTCTTTTACTCTTATAGAAAATCAGTTTTTTTGCAAATATTTCGCAAGTCATGCTTTTGAGACGGGTATATTACGCCTATAAAAGTATTTAGAACTTAATTTTCAATATCTTTTCTATAAAAACAAATTCAAAATTAGGACCAAAAGTAACACTTTTACTCTTATCGAATAGCGATTTTTGCAAATATCTCGTAAATTATGCATTCTATATACCGGGTGTCCACACTTAAGTGCGCACTATTGATAACTCTGTTATCTTTGGAGGTGCAGAATCGGTCAAATGGGCAAAGTAGTACCATTTTTTATGGCGGTTACAATTGTGAAAATAGAAAAACAATTCAACGTCGGCTTCTCTAGATATTCGACCAAACAAATTTTTTTTAAATGGAACACCCTGTATATTTTTTGGCGATTGGAAAGAGAATCGCAAACTGAACAAAAGAGTCTTAGTACACTAGTATAAAAAAATGTCAAATAAAGTAGTTACTGAGAAATCTGTATCTTTGCTTTGTTTGCATGAAATCGATATACCTATGGAAAATTAAAGCGTCACATTGTCTAGTAGCTGTCAAATTATTTGTATTTGCTGTTGTTAAAGTTACTGTGTGGAAAAAGTACTGGTTTTACAATTTTTTCAACCGTAACAATGGCATTTACTCATTTGGAAAAGTGTAATATGTTGGAGTTGTACTTGAAGTTTAACAAAAATTCAGATAAAGCACTCGAATGTTACATTCAGCAATTTCCTGATCGTGATGTACCAGATCGTCGCTATTTTTTAAAACTTTATCGAAGATTAAGAAGCAACGAAACAGTTTTTATAAAGAAGAGGATCAAAAATGATTTTGTATTATCACAAGAGACAGAAATAAATGTATTGGCATATTTTCAGGTACATCCAAATAATTCTGTAAGGGATTTGTCCAGAGAATCAGGTGTTTCTCGTAGTACGATCCATAAAATTTTGAAAAAAAATAAATATGTTCCCTTTAAATATCAGCCTGTTCAAACTCTACTTTTGGGTGACTATCAAAGACGATTAACTTTTGCTCAATGGTTTATCAATGCTTTTGAAGAAAATCACAATTTCTTCAGACACATTTTATGGAGTGATGAATCCAACTTTTCTAATCGCGGGATGATCAATAAAAGAAATAATCATTACTGGAGTCGTGAAAACCCATTTGTTGTTTATCCTTGTAATCCACAACACCGATTCAGTTTAAATGTTTGGTGTGGTATAATCGGATCCCGAATTGTTGGGCCATTTTTCTATCGGGGTTCTTTAACAGGAGAAAGATATGTGGCATTATTGACAGAAATTTTAGAAAATTTTCTGGATGAATTAAATTTGGTAGACAGACAGATTATTTACTTTCAACAAGATGGAGCGCCTGCCCATAATCACCGCGAGACAAGGGAGTTATTAGAAAGATTATTTGGCAATAGATGGATTGGCACAAATGGTCCTATTCAGTGGCCCGCACGTTCGCCTGACATGACGCCATTAGATTTTTTCTTGTGGGGAGCAGTAAAAAATCAAGTGTACAAACATAGATATGCAATAGTGGATGAGCTTCAGGAAAGAATTTCCAACATCATTAACGCCATCGATGGTAGGACCATTTTAGGAGCTACTCGTAATGTTCACACAAGATTGAGAAAATGTATTGAAATGGAAGGAGATGTCTTTGAACATTTAATTTGAATAATTTTCTTTACTATTTTAGTATTTATTTTTATTTGTTTATTAAATTAAAGGCTTTAATGAATGTTTAATTGTCCGTAGATATATCGATTTCATGCAAACAAAGCAAAGATACAGATTTCTCAGTAACTACTTTATTTGACATTTTTTTATACTAGTGTACTAAGACTCTTTTGTTCAGTTTGCGATTCTCTTTCCAATCGCCAAAAAATATACAGGGTGTTCCATTTAAAAAAAATTTGTTTGGTCGAATATCTAGAGAACCCGACGTTCAATTGTTTTTCTATTTTCATAATTGTAACCGCCATAAAAAATGGTACTACTTTGCCCATTTGACCGATTCTGCACCTCCAAAGATAACAGAGTTATCAATAGTGCGCACTTAAGTGTGGACACCCGGTATATTTATCAAGAGCACAATAGCATTTAGTGCTACATTTGAAATATTTTTTGTATAAAAGAAATTTCAAAATTCGGGCCGGAAGTAACGCTTTTACTCTTAGCGAGTAGCGCTTTCTTTCGAATATGTTGCCAAGTATTCATTCTATAGAGATTTATTATAAGAATAGAAGTAGTACAGGGGGATTTTGTTTATTTTTTCAGAAGATATTGAAATCTTAATTTAGAACAACTTTTGTATAATTTGAAACGCACACGTATAAGAAAGTCGTGTAGAGGACACACCTCATTTTTTTAAAAAAGAAATTGCACACCATATTCCGTATTTTAAATGACTAACTACATATAAATAACCCCCCCCCCCTACTCAATTTAAAATTCAAATCTGTCCGCCCCCTCTCAGAATGAGATTATTTTTGTGAATATTTGTATTGATATATTATATAGGAGCTAATATGTAATTTGGAATTGTATTTTCATCCAGCTGAAGAAGCCACAGTGTGGCGAAACAGATGTCTTGTGAACATTATAATTTTTGAAACTAAGCAATTGTGTTTTATTATCTATACTGGGTGTCAACGAGATCATGCATCAACACCCCATTTATTTATTAGTTAAAATAAAACTTTGAAATTCAGACCGTATACAGGGGGGCTGACAAAAAACGCCCCAAGCCGTAGCTCCGTTATTTACTATCCGATTTTAAAAAACATAATATCAAATAAAATGGTTAAGTAAAGACTATCAATTGGCGTAATCGAAATATTATTAGGAACAAAAAGTTTGAACATGCGATAGTCAATTTTTTTTTTAAATGGCAACGTATATTTTTAATTAATGTTTCGGATAAAGAATGTTTTCCTGATTTTGATGATGTATAACACGTCAATTTTTCAACATAAGTTTCAAGTGTGCCGTGGTTAATATCATTTTATTGGAATGGAAATTTTAAAAAAATACAAATAAATACGAAACTTATCTACAAATATTGTTCAAATTGTCTGCCGCCTTGTTGAAGACATAGTTGACACCTTCTAATTACTCCATTAGTGGCGTTGAGTATAAAATTAGGAGGTATTTCGCGGCAAGAATTCAGAATTATTTGCCGTAAAATGTCTATATTTTCCGGACTAGTAAAATAAACCTGATCTTGAAGATAGCCCCATAACCAAAAATCCAGCGGCGTAAGGTCGGGCGAACGAGCGGGCCATTGAATTGGTCCATTGGTCCCTATCCACCTCTCAGCAAATGTCGCATTTAACCATTCAACATTTATTAAGGCATTATGAGGAGGGGCGCCATCTTGCTGAAAGTACATTCTGTTTAGCTCGGCAATTAGCAAATCATCTAAAAAGTTTGTAATGTTTTCACGCAATAGTTGATGGTATTTTGCTTGATTTAAGATGCCATCTTTGAAAAATGGGCCAATTAATCGATCACCACAAAGACAGCACCATACATTTAAACTGAATCTTTGCTGAAAATTATTCTCAATTATAATTCTTGGGTTTTCTTGGCTCCAACATCGATTGTTCTTTCTGATAAAAATGCCATTATTACTGAAACTGCATTCGTCCGACCAAATAATTTTTCCATAAAAATTACGATCTCGTTGTGTAACATTTAAGAAAAAGTTGCGAAATTGCATTCTTCGACCATGATCATTTTCCAATAGTGTTTGTTCTTTTTGAGAGATGTATGGTATGGTGTGCTTTTTGAGTATCGCTTGTGTTGTTTGGTGCGATACGCCGACCTCATTTGCAATTCTCCGAGTAGAAGTCCATGGACTTTCTTCCACGCATAAAAGAACATCCAATTCTGTATTTTCCTTAAACTGTCGACTCTTATTTTTTGGCATTTTGAAGGCTCCATATTTTCTTAAATTCTGTTCGATTCTTCCGAATTTACGACGGTCTGGAACCTCTCTTGTCGGATAACGATAACTGTAGAGTCTCACAGCTTCAGCACTATTTCGATTACATTCAAAGTATACTTGCAACATGTCGGTCAGTTGATTGCTATCCATGTTAATGATGAATTAAACTCACAGAAAGAATCAGAACGTTGAACTAATGTCACACCGATACACAAATGTCACAATGACAGTATTTATTAACATTTACATTCTAATTGACAGTATTTATTACTTGATGCATTTGATTGCTATCCACGGCACACTTGAAACTTATGTTGAAAAATTGACGTGTTATACATCATCAAAATCAGGAAAACATTCTTTATCCGAAACATTAATTAAAAATATTCGTTGCCATTAAAAAAAAAAAAATTCACTATCGCAAGTTAAAACTTTTTGTTCCTAATAATATTTTGATTACGCCAATTGATAGTATTTACTTAACCATTTTATTTCATATTTCGTTTTTTAAAATCGGATAATAAATAACGGAGCTACGGCTTGGGGCGTTTTTTGTCAGCCAGCCTGTATATGAGGATATTTTATATCACTTGAAAGCTAAAAATTATGCCAATATGGCACTGCAATAAAAAATAGGTGTTACTATTTAAAAAAAAACGAGTACCTGTCTTTTGAAAATGAAAAAAAAATATTTTCTTTAGTAATTTTAACGTGAAATACACGTATCCTTCGCCAATGCGTGTAAATGTGAAAAATACGTTTCTTAATTGTTTTCAAAGCTAACTTTGATGGTTTTTGCATTTCGACAATTGTTGCGAAACAGTTTCACTTTAATGGATAATTTTAACAGATACCGTTATCTTTGACAGAAATGTCAAAAGTTAACCTGCACTAGATGGCAAATTTTCAGAAGAAGCAGAATATGAACAGAAATAATAAATGTTGTATTTAAAAATTCAAAATTAACGTTACTTCCGGTTTGGCCGGAAGTGCTGTAGAAAAACTGAGTGTACCTGAAGAAGCCCACCAATCACTCATATATACGGTTCGAATTTCAAAGTTTTATTTTAACTAATAAATAAATGGCGGGCTGATACATGATTTCGTTGACACCCGGTATATTTGTTTGTGTCAACAAACCCTTTGTTTTCGTGTATAACATACTAATTTTTCCACATTTTGTCTACGCAAAAATATGTACCATTTTGCCGTAGTATTCTTATCACACCTTATTCTGAGACAAGATCTTAAAAAACTTTGTTATTAGACAGGATGTTGGTAGTGGCATAGCAAAAACATTCGAAGATTCGATGTTACTGTTTTATAGAGTTCAAATGTAAGACATTAATGGTTGAATGTTATTCGTCGTTTCTAATAGAAATCACATAATTCCTGAAGTAAAAATAACTAATTAACGATCAAGTAGGTGCTTGTTTTAAGGAATTCTTATGAAATCTGTTTGTATTGCTATGTATTAGGTATGTAAATAATATAGTAACGTGAAACGCAATGACGATATACTCGAGAAATGTGAGATTATAAGATTTCTGCTCTTGCGTAATAATTATAATTAAAATATTTGCATAATAATGCGATCTTGAATATGTTCATGATTCTATTAGCATTTTCATTACATTTATTCTTTAGAATTGTAATTATAGTGTTTAACTTTCCTTTGTTTCCTGAATTATTAAGAATTTATAGAAACATTGAAAAGAAAGAAGTTTCCGTTTATTTTATTTACTCGGGCTGATCTTACAAATTTACAAGTAATTAACATATCAGGAAGAAATTAAAATTAAACGCAACCATAGTGATATAGAAACAAGAAAAAGAGCATATACAATGCGCGTCAAAAGTATAAGGCATAAATTCATTTATCGCTTATATAGAGGATTTACGGAAAAGTCCAACAAGAGGTATAACGATTTTGTAAAAGAGGCATTATGAATAATTATGATAACGATAAAGATTTACGTTTGCGATTCCATTTTAAGATCAACTAAGTTATAACTATTTTTTTCTAAATGACATGCAACATTTTTTATGGCATATTCGGGTAGATCAAAAAATTATTTTTTTAACAAAGGAATCTTGACACATATTTGTCGCCATCCTGATCAGTCATGAATTTTTTTTTTTTGATTACATAGACTATAGAGGATTTACTGAAAAATCCTCTAAGAGGTATAGAGATTTTGTAAAAAAGCCATTATGTGATGATTAAGATATACTTCTGCGATTTCAATTTCATGGGCAACTGGGTTTAATTTTTTTTTTAAATGACACCACATTTCAATTCTCTTTTTGAACACATAACCAGTGGCGGTCCGTGATTTTTTGGGACGGGAGGGCATCGGGGGTCTGAGTGTTGAATATCAAAAATTAAGTACAGACAAAAAATAAACTCGATATGCTATTTAATTAACTTGTTTGAAAATAAAATCCATCCACCGTTCCTTACGATCAGCAAAATGATTAATAACTCATTCATTGAAGTTTGGTGTTGATATCAGCAATTGTTTTTCAATTGAACACATTGCTAAGGCACATAGTCTGCTTTCCCGCATGGTATTTCTAAGAAAATGTTTTTATTCTCTTCAAAGTAGAAAACACCGTTCACTTGATTTTTTCTATTTTGCACGCCCCTAGAGATCGCAAAATAGCAGAAGACAATTTACAAAATCTTTCGCCAACATAGTCTCGACATATTATCAATAGCAAACTTTTATAACAGTTGTAATATTCAACCTTGGAAGTAAATTACAATAGTAGCATCAGAAAACTTATCATCCAACTCTGCTTAACAATTTATATTGTTAATTAGTAAATAAAATGTTAGCATGTGTGCTTTTTATTCTTTGTACAACTTCTATTGCACATGTTTGATACATTAAAGGCTTACATTTTGACATTTAAATATAATTTGGTTCCATTTTTTTTTGTTACCAACGTCAAAACAACAAAATTAGCGTGCGATAAAGAAATACTTTTGCAACCAAAACGGATGTCGTAAAGTGAACTTTATAGCACCGAAATAGAAAAAAAGCATTTTGCACATTACACCTACACAACCAGTCTGATAAACTGTAAGAGCTTCTGTTGAATTTTCTCGTCACGGTTTTATTAGTTTTCAAATTGTGATCTTCTAGTTTAATCAATAAATCTGGTCTAGGGAGACCCCGATTTTTTAATTCTGCCTTAATGTTACTAACGCAATTCATAGTTGCATTTGCACCGATAGAAATTACAACATACACTCACCGCTGCATATTACATACTGGACCGCCACCCGGACCCGGCACCATAGAGTAGTGCCCCGCCGCCTACATATATACGCGCGCTACCCGCGCCAGTTTCATCGCTCGATTTCTAATACAGACGGGGCAGTCGCGCGAGATGACCCGGAGCCTACGTCAGACTGCGATTTTTAAACGCGCTGAAAAGGCGGACTGTTACTTCCGAAAACATATTATTTGTCATCAAACAAATCAGAAAAATTACATACAAATTAGGTATTTATAATTAATTTATCTGTTAAAAGAAATTTGTCACGGGGGGGGGGGGCAGTGCCCCGTTGCCCTCCCTGCAGCAGCCGCCACTGCACATAACATGTTTATTGTTTGCGACAAAATCAACTTTTGTTTTTCAATTCGTAATAGAGCGGAAAAGTTGCCTGTCGGTGTAAACAACATAAATTAAAAATACGAAAAACATTGGAGTACGTCTTGAGGTGCCGCAAGGACGTTAAAATTTTATAAACACCACACATTTTGGAACTTTTTCAAAGATTTTGGCGTGTCTCGATTATGGAATAAAAAGTTTCAAATAGGCGTTATAATATGAATAGAAAGATAAAAATAGTTTTACTTTTGACAAATTCAATGTAATAGACAGGCTGAAAATTAGAAGAGCAAGATCAACAAATCGAAGATATCTCATTAATGAAAGTCGTTATAATCAGAAAACAGAGGATTGTTTTTTGATGGAAGAAAAGACAAAATATTTATTCAAGAAAAGAAAGGAAAGGTGTACAAAAAAAGTTATTTCAGAAGAGCACGTTTCACTAATAGAGGAACCAAACTCAAAGTTTTAAGGCCAGAAGATATATGTATACTGGAATTTCTTGAAGATAGAGAACACAACAACTTTTGAACTTTACTACTATTGGGTGTGATGGAACCGTTGTAAACACTGGACATAATAATGGTGTGATTTCTTTGATTGAAAAGGAAATAGGAAGATCTTTACCAGGTTAATTTGTTTGTTCCATGTTAATGACCATTGAGACATCTTTTTTGTCATTTATATGGTGACACTAAGGGATCCAATGAGTTTAAAGGCGAATAGAAAACTGTGCTAATTTTCATGTGGTTACTTTCTTGCCAATTGAAAATAACTTTTCTCTTTTGGAGCACAAAAATGATTTAAGTAACAACTGAACTGGCAACTGAAAATCCTACTGAAAATCTTAAGACTCTAACTGAGTACATTGTGAAAGTGTATGCGCCTCTGTGGTTTAATATTAAGTTAAAACCTTTATGTGCTTATGGTTTCACACATCTGTATCACCTTATCTCATATTCACACTATCTCCCTGACTACCTCAAGAACGTTATAGACCCGGTTATTCAAAGAAATGGGTACTTTGCTGCTCGGAAAATCTCCTTTTATCCATGCTATGTGATGAACGTAAAATTCAAAGCCAACTTGGTTTACGACGTGTTTTAAAAACAAAAACAGAAAGTAGAAAAAAGAAGTAAAAATCGGAGTTAGGAAATTTAAAGTTCCAAAGATAAACTTCGATGCAGGATTACATCGACACGATCTCATGGCCTGAAAATGACGTTGTTGAACCCCCCTTGTTGAAACATGTTTCCAGTGACTCTCTCAAAGGGAAGGCATCTGAAGCTGAACCATATAGTAAAGTGGACCCGGTTATCGACTTTCCCGTTTCGCATCATGTTAGCATTTATTGATGCAAATGCTTCTCGGATTCTGGTTTGCAAATCTTCAGGAGTTGTAGCCGGTGTTGAATAAACTTTTGTTTTGACGTATCCCCACAGGAAGTAGTCACAGGGGGTGAGGTCTGGTGATTCCTTAGTCTAGAATCTAAGTGTTCTGCACGCTTTTTATAAAACCCCAAAAATCTGACAAAATCTTTCAAGTCCAGTTAGCAAAAACGACTGGGGCTCGTGTCATCTAAAGCACTATGAAAGCCCTCGTCATTAGTTTGACTTTTGTCTTCAAATTCTTCTGGAGTGTCTTCGAGTTTTTTAGTAGGTTTAGGTACAGGTACTTTTGAGCTCTGAGGTACAGGGCGCATTGAATTGAATTTTCTTATCCGACTTCCCGCCGGGTAGGAAAGTTCTCTATTATTAATTAAATTGTGCCCTTTCACGTTACATGAAGAGAAGCAGCAGTCATCACTATGATTATAAGTAGGGGGCGGACATGACCGGTTTAAACTACGACGAAGTTACAACGGAGCAAAGAAAGAATCTAAACAACACCCACTTACTGAATAGCACTAATTCATATGGTGAACTGCAATATCTGTTGACGCCCGAGAAGTGCCCGAGAATGAGAGCAAAAAATGCCCATAAAATAAGGAATTTATGAGTAAAATGCTTTCTACATCGGTGTAGATAGGAGCATGAGGGGTTTTTAAAATTTATTATATTTACCTTATATTTCGCAAGAGAAATAATGTAAATATGTATATACTTACTGTTATTTAGTTTCAATAACATACGTCTACATTTTTAGTTATCATTTATTTAGATCTAGAACGTTGTTTATGTTACAACAATCCTCATTCAATAAAGTATCTACATTTTAAATTCCAATAAAATTCGTTCAATAACACTGGGCAACAAATTTTCGAAAAGTTCATGCTTCCAAGCTGAAAATAGTCATTTCTTAATGAATTCAATGTGCTGAACACGAAAATGACTAAGAAAAAGCTGAATTGGCTACGGGTTTTCTGTAATATGTACGCATATTTCAGAAAAAGTGTACTTATGTCAATATTATAATACATGGTAAGAAAACATTTACGCATATTTCAGAAAAAGTGTACTTATGTCAATATTATAATACATGGTAAGAAAACATTAGTCTGCTTCCGGCTTTCAACTTCTTTTGGCCTGCCGTTTGTAGTGGACTTGTGGAGCATCTCTACTGATTGTCCAACAATAGTCAGCTAGCATTGACGTAGACCATTTGCCTTGGTACCGTTGCTCCATGCTGGCAATGTCCTGATGAAAGCGTTCGCCGTGCTCATCGCTGACCTGCCCGCAGTTATCAGGAAAGAAATCTAAGTGGGAATCAAGAAAGTGGATCTTTAAGGACATATTGCAGCCGAATTCATGAAACAAAGCCAACATATCCTCAACCAGACACTTGTAATTTTCTGCCTTGTCATTCCCCAGGAAGTTTGCTGCCACTTGATAGAATGCATCCCAAACCTGTTTTTCTTTACCTTGAAGAAGTTCCTCAAACTTGGGGTCTCGGAAGAGCTGTCTAATTTGAGGCCCCACAAAGATGCCCTCTTTAATTTTGGCTTCACTGAGTCGAGGGAATTTGTCATGCAGGTACTTGAATGCTGGTCCATTCTTATCCATGGCTTTTACCAAGTTTTTGACAAGACCGAGTTTGATGTGTAAAGGAGGAATGATGATTTTGTGTGGCTGTGCCAATGGTGGGTGCTGTACATTCGTTTCTCCAGGCTTAAAAAATGCTCTCGGAGGCCAGTCTTTCTTGATGTAGTGCAAATCGATTGCTCTGCTGTCCCACAGACAAAGAAAACAGCAGTACTTTGTATATCCCTGCTGCAAACCCATCAACAGAGATACTACCTTCAGGTCAGAACATATCTGCCAGCCATACTTGCTGTAGTTAATCGTCTCCAGTAGCTGCTTTAGATTGCCGTAAGTCTCCTTCATGTAGACCGCATGTGGAATAGGTATGGATGGAAGCTGGTTCCCATTATTCAACAAAACCGCCTTTAGGCTCAGTTTTGAAGCGTCTATAAACAGCCGCCATTCGTGGGGATCATGTGCAATACCGAGAGCTTGTAGTAGACCATCAATATCGCAGCAGAACACAAGGCTTTCTTCTTTCTTAAAGAAAGATTCGAAGAGCTGATGGCGAGTGCGAAATGAAGTCACTCGGACATTCTGTTCCAGAAGATTCCACTGTCGAAGTCTTGAGGCCAGTATCTCCGCTTTGCTTTTCGACAGATCCAAATCGCGAACAAGATCGTTCATTTCATCCTGGGTAATTTTATGTGGTGCAGGTGTTTCGTCAAAGCACGAAAAGTCATCATCCTTACTGCCACGTTGAGGAGAACTCGCCGACGCATGGCCATCCTCATCGTCTGAACTGATAGAAAAATCTGTAGGAGGTTCTGGAATTGGGAGTCCTTCGCCATGAGAGACAGGTCGCAGAGCAGATGGTATGTTAGGGTATTCAACTGTCCACTTCTTCTTCTTGGTGATGCCTCCAGAAGCTGGTCGTACCATACAGAAATAACAGTCGTCAACGTGATTGGTGGGCTCCCTCCAAATCATGGGCACAGCAAATGGCATTGCCTTTCTTTTGCCATTAAGCCACTGTGAAAGATTTACGGCACAAGTGCGGCAGCATACGTGTGGGGCCCAGTCTTTGTCCTGGTCGCCTATCTTGCAACCAAAATACAAATGATACGCTTTCTTAACTGTTGCACTGATGTTCTTTTTCTGTGCCGCAAATGTCACTTCTCCGCAAATATAACAGAAGTTATTTGCACTATTAACACAGTTACGAGGCATTGCTACTGTTTAGTTACTTTACACTATAGCAATCACTTATGTATGCTAGAGCTTCGAAAAATATGCGCGAATGAACGGACATTGCACGAGTTAACTGTCACGTCGGCCATTTATAAATAAACTATAATTAGCTATTGCTTGATATTGCGCAATCAATTTCGCAACACTCTCAATGGAAACTTACAGTAAATGCTGCATTAAGTTCTTTGCATGAAGGGGTGATGCAATATGACGCAAAATTTCGTAATTTCTCACTAAATTGCATTACATTATGCAATAGCATCTATACAATGGACAAAACGTCAATATCTCTTGAACGTGAGCCAATCAACTTTTTTCAATGTGATATTCGTGTTCAGCACGTTGAATTCATTCAGGATTGGGTACTTTCACCTAAGAAGCAATTTCACTGTTGACCAGTGTAATAATGGAGATATATGACCCGAAAGTCTTAGCTGGGACGCGCTATATTTAATTCAAATTTCCCTTAATTATTTTTTTTACGTTGGTGTTACTTTTTCAATTGTTATGTTTATCAAGTTGCTGCCTTTGGTTTTACCTTTGCATTTTGTTTTATTTTTAATATATTTTTGTACCGTTTAGTTATAGGACACAAAATTTTGAAAGAGTAAAAGATTTTCAAAAAAAAAACGGGTGATTCCATAATTTTTTTGGGTAGTGTATGCATGTTAGGAAAGCCCAAGATAATAACTCATTGAATGGTCATAATTACAGAACGCGTCAAAGAGAAAAGTTACTAATTTCTCATTACCCCCTACACCATGGTAGATATTTTAAGTCATTACAGTTTTTATGCAATAGGCAGACGGTTATTTGAAATGTAGCTTAAAATATTAGAGACTGTTAAATGTTAAGAAATTTACATTGTATACAAGACTGCAATGTTTGTTAACTAATAGTTTTTGTTTGTTTTTTTGAGAATGTATATTCACTGATTTTTTAACAAAATAAGATTGACTGAGGTATACCACTCAGCTTATGTAATTATGCTGGTATGAAATTAAAAAGAACACGGACTGTTTTCTAATTTTCCTAGTATTCTTATCATTTAAAGTTATAATTTTACGTATTCAAATAGAAAATTGAAAATTCTAAATAAAAAAATAACAGGTAATGTATACAGAATACAAATGAATTAACAAAAGTTCTTGGGAATTCAGATCTATACCACATTGACTTCCTTTTCTAAACTTTTGCTCGAACCTGTAGAATTCCGCTTTATTCTTCTGCAAAACAGCCCAGACATGCATAATCTGGGTCAGTCAGCGTTCACTTGGTCACGATCTTGAATCGACATTTCATAACATCTTGCACAGCTAGTCGTACGTACGATTTTAATATACCTGCGTATTTTCTTTGGAATACATGTTGCTTGCCGTGTGTTGTGTTATGAGCTTATTATAACAGGTTCGGTTTTAATGAGTGCCTATTAGAAAACGTTCTTTGTGCCTATAATTCACCTATAATACATTTTACGTATTTAATTAAATAATCGTAATCATAGACATAAAATCTTATATTTCATTATGTTGAAGCTATTATATTAATTTAGAGTAAACTGTGAGAAACATGTATTTTGTGTAATTTAGCTACAAGCTACTAATGCCTCTCCTTTGTATATGTATTCCTGGAGATAGATTTTTACTTAAGAACTCTTAGATCCAGGTATTTTTATCTACAGATAAATTTGGTCTGCATATTACATCATCAAGATATTGTATAAAAGGAAAAATCAAATTAAATTAATGATCAGAGATAGGGATGCGCATGATATATTGTTTTTAAAAAAAATATCGATATTTTCTTTTCGATAATCGAGATTAAAATCGATATTTTTTTATTCAATAATATCGACTGATATCGATTTTTTATTCGATAATATCGTTTAATCAAAAATGCCATTTTTTCAAATTTCAGGCATTTATTTTACATAATAGACAAAAGAACCTGTTCACATTATACAGAATTTATTATCTTTTTAAGAAATAAGTTAATAATTTGAAAAATGCTTATTGGGATGTTTGCTATTTCGTAGAAATTATAATCTGGAAGCGGCAGCGGAATGTTTCATTTCATAGATTTACATTTTGTATAGTTCGCCTTTTTGAATGAACTATACAAAAGCGCTTTAGCAAAAATTGCGCCGAAATATTGATGTATTTTAGCCACTTCAGTGCCATCAGAAACGCTATTTTCAAACGCTGGACAAATTTTAACTCAGCAAATGAACAGACTGAAAGGGCATCGATTATCACAATTACTGTTTCTTCAAAATTGTAAAGAAGATATGTTTAAATTTTTTAAAGATTATTATTTTTAATTTGTGTTTCTGTATTTGTTTTATACCACTTGTATTTTCATTGGAATTTTTTTAATTTTGGAATAAATGAACAGACTGAAAGGGCATCGATTATCACAATTACTGTTTCTTCAAAATTGTAAAGAAGATATGTTTAAATTTTTTAAAGATTATTATTTTTAATTTGTGTTTCTGTATTTGTTTTATACCACTTGTATTTTCATTGGAATTTTTTTAATTTTGGAATAAATATACCGTAAAAGACGCCAACAATAATAACTCCGTTATTTATTGTCCGATTTTATTGAAACAAAAAGTCAGTTAATTAGCATCAAAAATACTACAAGAAAGTAGTGTTTTAGTTGTTTTCAGTTGTTTTCATTAATGTCAAACGATAGTCAACTTTTTTATTTTAAATGGAAACAGATATATTTTTGGCAATATTCGGATTGGATTTTCTTTTCTGAATTCATCGATGTATAACATGTCTATTTTTTTATAAACGATTATTGAAAGAAAACCATTTATTAAAATTGACCATGTTTTTAATAAATTATGTATAACATTTCGAATATGCTATGAAACATTGAAAACGTAAGTATTATTCTAAAAAACAAAACAAAACACTTCACAATAATTGTTCAAATTGCCCGCCACCTTGTTCAATACATAACGCACATCTCCTAATTACTCCACGAGTCGCATTTAAAAGACAAACGGCAGGTATTTCTTGACAAGTGTTAATAATTCTTTGTCTTAAAATGTCAACATTTTCTGGAGGTGTCAAATAAACTCGATCTTGTAGATAAGCCCACAACCAAAAATCTAGGGGCGAAACGCGCAGGCCACTCGATAGGACCGGATGTTCCTATCCACCTATTTCCAAATTGGGTGTTCAACCAATCAGTATTTACTCTGGCGTTGTGAGCGGGGGCCCCATCTTGTTGTAAAATATTCTATTTAAATTTGCCAAGGGTAATTCATCTAAAAAGTTTTGGAGATTTTCCTTTAATAAAGTGTGATACTTTTCTTGAATTAAGCAACCATCTATGAAAAACGGCCCAATTAATTGATCGCCTAAAATACCACACCAAACATTTACGCTGAAACGTCTTTGAAAATTATTTTCAATGACAAATCTCGGATTGTCTTGGCTCCATTGTCGATGTATGTTTCTATTAAAAATACCATTGTTGCTAAAAGTGCATTCATCAGACCAAATTATCATTCTGTAAAAACTCCGGTCTTGTTCTAATGCATTTAAAAAAAGTCGACAAAACTGTATTCTTCGGCGTTGATCATTTTGTTCTAATGCATTCACTTTTCGAGCTATGTACGGCTTAAATTTGTGTTTTCTTAAAATACTATGGACTGTAGTTTTTGATACCCCAATATTATGTGCAATTTCGCGAGTCGAAGTTCGTGAATTTTCTTGTAGTGCAAGAAGAACATCATATTCCGTATCTTGGGCGAATCTACGCCGCTGTGTTTTAGGTTTTTTAAATGATCCATAATTCCTCAAATTCCTTTCAATTCTCTGAAATATTTTCGAATCTGGAACTTCTCTGTCCGGAAAACGAACGCTGTAACGCCGAACTGCTTGAATACGATTCTTATTACATTCAAAAAACACTTGCAACATGTCTGTTAACTCATTGTTATTCATTTTTACGAATATACTTTTTTTTGTGGCAAAACGTTCAAGCAGAACAATAAATAAGACTTAATAGACACTCACACTGACGTTTATTGACGTTTATCGCATTTTTGTTTTTTCATGGCACATTCCAAAATTTATAAATAATGGAATACAAAGATGAAATTTATTAAGTGTTTTATATTTTTTTTCAATAATTGTTTATCAAAAATAGACATTTTATACATTGTTGAATTCAGAAAAAATATCCAATCCAAATATATCCAAAAATATATCTGTTTCCATTTAAAATAAAAAAGTTGACTATCGTTTGACATTAATAAAAACAACTGAAAACAAACAAAACACTGCTTTTTTGTAGCATTTTTGATGCAAATTAACTTTCTTTTTGTTTGAATAAAATCGGACAATAGTTATTATTGTTGGCGTTTTTTACGGGACACCCGGTATATACTTTAAGTTAAAGATTTTATTATTTGTTACTAATAAATGACTTGCAAAGCCACAAAGAGCTTTTATTATAAACATGAAAAAAATATCGATATCAAGGAATATCGAAATTCTTAATTCGATATTTGTTTAAAATCGATTTTGATTTTTTGATACATTATTTGATTCTAATATCGATATTTTGGAAATGTTGCGCATCCCTAATCAGAGAGCGGACACGTACGGTTGATGACTCATCGCCCATGGGCGCACTATTGAAATGTTGTATTTTTAAAGAGGTTTTAATTTTATTTATATAATTGGATAACAAGTGGCTGGTGATCTATAAAATACAAAATACCTTATTATTTGTTCATGTTCTCTTCTGTAAGATTTGTTCTGTTTGAATGAAGTACATCCATGTAGATAGAAAACGTCCTTTCTACATCGCAACTGCGTTTAGAGGTGCGTACTGGAAATATTCTTTTATTTCAGAGTATTTAGCAGTTAGATTTTGTGTCATTGTTCCCATACACAAAATATAAATCACAATGAATAAATCTGGATTTCTATTAGAAACTGCGTCTGACTTTTGCCGAAGGCCACATCCGAAGTCACTTGGAATACTTTTGAAATTATTAATAGCCACATCTAATGTGGTTAATCCATCTTTTAATTTGAGATTTCGATTTTCAAAATATGTGATTAGTTAGGCAAATTTCCAAAGTGTTCCTGAAGGAATAACAACTGATTTTTAAAATTTGTGATTTATGTTAGTTCCTTTCACTCAGAAATACTTCGAGCATTCCTTGTTTATTGTATATTGTTGAAATTAGTTTACGAATTATTGAAATAAATAATCACAAAGTTGATTAAATTTTCTTTTCTTTATATATCAAACAGTAAAATTCCATGTTTACAAGTACTTATCAAAATGTATTACATTTCGTCTGTTATCCCTTAATTTAGCGGCATCATGCCGCTGTACTATTATAATAAAGCTATATTTTATTATAATACATATATTTCATTAATCATATAAAAATACTCTAACAATAAAATGCACGAATTATGATGCTGTTTGATCACCGATATCGTAATTGCTTGAACTGCACTCCATTGACTTGTGTTTAAATCATCGATTTGCAACAAACAAGGAAACGATGCATAATCTCAGCTCGCTCTATATTTTAACAATAAAGTTTCATTGAACATTTAGAAAATATCCAGACGCACAATGCAGACGCAGTGCGTATAATTACGAAAGTAAATATGTTTTGTCTTGAGAGTTGAATAATGAATGAGATTTAATAATAATCTCCGACTCCAACAAAAGCACATAGAAATGTTTTCTTTTTATGGTGATGTATCTTTCAAACAGATCTTGCCTGGCGCCACTATGACCATAGTTCGCGTTCGTGTTTATACAATGCGTGCGTAGCCTAACAATAATCTCCTTGTGTTACCATAAAAAAAAGATACATCCTCCTAGGCCAATGTCCTAGGCCTAGTACATATAAATTATAACACCAGTGGGGGAAAACGTAGACACCACAGGTCTATTTCCAGATACTATCGTGGTCTTATTAAAATTAGTGTGGATGAGGATAATAATAATCAGTTAATGTTTTAATATTTGTTTTGTAGGCAATGAACAGTCAGTCCTTTTAATAGAATAAGTTAACCAAAATTATCTGCATGCTAATGAGGAAATTACATATAATAATTATAGGGAATAGATATTAAATGAAAGTCAAAGTATACTCCAATATGTGTGTACCTATTCAATATGAGCGTATCTGTACAACTAAACTAAAGAGAAATAACATCTCACATGGATATCGTATTTGCATATTATATAAAAATTAAGCTTTGTGAAGTAATTAGTTTAAAAATTGTGCATTTAAGTGAAAGGTATCGTATATAAATCCTGATGATGGTTGGGTTGGGTTGGGTAACTCTTTTTAATGAAATACATCGATCTATACACAATATAATGTAACTCGAAAAATATCTTCCCTACAAAATCTACCTATTACATTAACTGGATGAAGATGATTTTGACAACAGAATCGAATTTTGCGAAACAATGCTGAATAAAAGCAATGAATATGGGGTGGGGTAACTTCATCAATCGGGTTCTTTCCTCTGATGAATCAACGTTTTGTTTGAATGGGAATGTTAACCGCCATAACTGTAGGCATTGGTCCGACAGAAATCTGCACTGTATGAACTTGCTCCATGTTCATACACAGTATCCCCAAAAAATTAATGATTAATGTGGAATTATTAGTCTCAATAATATGGGTTCTTTTTTCATTAATGGTAATTTAACTTCTTCTGAAAGATACTTACAACTTTTACAAAAAAATATTGTTCCCCGGCTCAGAGAAATCTTCTCAAATTACATTATCCGAAATATACCAGGAGAAAACATAAGGTTTCAACAAAACGGAGCTCCGTCTCATTTTGCTTATGTAGTACGCCAATATTTAACCCAAACATTTCCAGATTTAAGTTTAGACAAATTTCGAAACAATAGAAATGTATTGAAAAGTAAATTTTAGAAAGATTTTATAAAAAAAGTTTTTCATAATAGTAGTGTACATTTCCGGATTCTGAACCCGGAGGTTAAAGGCCAACCCAACCGAACCGAACCGAACCCAACGTGGGGTTGGCACAACTTTTGGAACAACCTGTATGTGGGGTTGGCGCGACTTTTGGAACACCCTGTATGTGGGATTGGCACGACTTTTGGGTTGGATTGGGCGAAAAACGGTTTTTGGCTAATATCTCGCAAATTATGCATTTTGTATAGCTTTAATTGTTTTGAAATTTAAAGTTTAATTTGGAACAACTTCTGTATACACATTTCGGAACGCACATGCGTATAAGAAAGTCGTGTGGTGTCCACACTTATTTTTTAGTTAACTTTTTATTGTTGGCCTATATTTTTTGTAATTTCGTCCATGAACTGGGCAACGTGTTATATACAGTAGACTCTCGATAATATGAACATACCATAACGTGAACATCCAAAAACGTGAACGGACGGTATGAATTTTACGTATCCCAAAACGTGAACGTCAAAATTGTTCACACTCTAAAACATGAACAACAACAAAAAACACATTACATCGTCTCATTCACGAGCAAGTCCACACGTGCAGCCGTATAGCCAGTCATTGTCTAGACTTATAATGGCACCTAATAAGAAACCAAACTGATTAACATTGGAACAAAAAGCCAAGCTTTTATCAGACGTGCATAAAGGATTTGGAGTAACCTTTTTATCAAAAAAATATGGTGTTGCGAAGTCGACTGTGTGTGCTCTCAAGAAAAAAGAATCAAAAATTAAGTCGGCAGTTGCTCAAACATTTTCTGTAGCAGAAAAAAGAAAATCGCTTAGGACTTCCGAATTTCCCAAGATGGAAAAAGCGTTGTCTAAATGGTTTCTACAGCAACGAGAAAGACATGCACCAGTAAGTGGTATTATATTAAAAGAAAAAGCCAAATATTTTCATCAAAAATTGCAAGAAAATCAACATAAATTTACTGCTAGTTCGGGGTGAATGCAAAAATTTAAGAAACTGTTTGGAATACGATTTTTATCAATAAGTGGTGTAAAGTTATCTTCACAACCGGAAACTGTCCACTAAAATTAAGGAGCTTAGTTTAGATGACAACCAATTGTATAATGCAGATGAGACTGGATTGTTTTGGAAGCTATTGCCAGGAAAAACTTTTGTATTCAGTACAGAAAAAACTGCTCCTAGTAGAAAAACAAAAAGTACGAGTAACATTTTTAGCATGTACTAATGCTATCGGAGTACATGTACTGACACCACTGGTTATAGGAAAAGCAAAAAACCCACGAAGTTTCAACAATTTTCGACTTCCTGTACACTACAGAAACTCGAAGTTTGCATGGATGACTGCATTCGTATTCAAGGAGTGGTTCCATGAAATGTTCGTTCCTGAAGTTAGAAGATTTCTTCGAATTCAAGGGCTTCCAGTAAAAGCTCTTCTTCTCTTAGATAACGCCCCAAGTCCCCCCCCCCCCCCTCAAGAGGAACTCATGTCGGAAGATGGTCTTATTGTAGCAATGTATATGCCACCTAATGTGACATCTTTCATTCTACCCATGGATCAGAACGTGATTAGATTAACAAAACTGCATTACAGGTCGAGCTTCTTGGCAATGATAGTGGCTAATAAGTCGAACGATATGAATTAGATTAACAAGCAATATAACCTTAAAGATGCTGTTTTTAATCTATCAAGGGCATGGAATAAGTTGGAACCAAAGGTAATAAAGAAGTGTTGGAGAACCATCTTATCTTATCTATTTCAAAAAATGGAAATGTACAAAATCATTATATTATTTAAATGAATTCAGAAGAGTGAGGCATCTGGTGAAGAATGAGGCACGGGCTGCTTATAATACATACAGGACTCGGGTGGAATCAGAAATCACAACTAATCCAAAGATATTTTGGAGATTTGTAAATTCCAAGCGTTCATCAACCAGAATTCCAGGACATATGCACTGCGGCGATGATGACCTCACTCAGCCCTTGGAAATAGTGAATGGATTTGCGTTGGAATTCTCTAAAGCCTTCCAAAATATTATGTCTTTTCCTACAATTTTGCTGAGTAATCGGCCGTCCTTTGGTATTGACTGCGTTCATGAGAGTGAAGTGAAACATAGTGCAACTAGATTGAAATCTGACTTTACCTCGGGAAACTATAGCATTCCGAGCTTTTTGGTGCGTGACTGTGCTTCTATCTTAGCTACACCACTTACAGTATTATTCAACTTAATATTAAAAACGAGTACGTTCCCAAACTCCTGGAAGATCAGCAGACTTGTTCCGGTTTTCAAGAGTGGTGAGAAATCAGAAGTAAAAAAATATAGATCGATAAGTATTTTGACTAACTTCAGTAAAGTTTCATCTTTATATCAACATGGATTTGTCACTGGAAGATCTACAATTACAAATTTAGTCGAAATTGCGCAATATCTCTCGAGTGCAATGGATCAGCGCATGCAAGTAGATGTCATATATATTGATTTCTCCAAGGCCTTTCACTCCATAGATCATAACTTGCTTCTTGCCAAATTGGATCAGATTGGCTTGTCTTCATCCCTTCTATAATTAATGGCGTCATACTTATCACATAGAACGGGTTATGTTTTTTATAATGGTCATTCATCCAATATTATTTCCATTTCCTCTGGTGTCCCCCAAGGTTCGAATCTTGAGCCTTTACTCTTCAATATATATATTAACGATTTACTGGAAAAGCTAAACTGCAAAAGCAATTCGAATTTTCAACAAAGGTCTAGAATGGGCTGAACAAAATGAAGCCGACTTTGGAGAAGTTCAAGCCCTTAAAAATCTGCGTGATAAGGCTACCGTACTCTCAACTAAACGAACTTTTCGGCAGAGTAATTTGTTTGACTTTTTCTCCAGAAACTTGGACTTGTTTCGTAGCTATGTAATAATCCCCGTATCACATAAATATAATGTACTTACATACCTACTTATGTACTTAACTAGTATGTTTCATTTGATAAATAAATGTTTTAAGTTCTCTTCATGTGTTTTCAACCTGTGCACATTTAATAAAAACCATATCAATTATTATTGTCTGCATATTCCATAACGTGAACTTTTCGAAAACGTGAACACCGCTTGCATTAATTGGTTCACGTCATCCAGACTCTACTGTGATGTTCATATGAGAACGCAAAAAATAAATCTGTAAGCAAAATACAGTTCATTGTTGACACGTATTAAGTATATGTATATCATTCTCTTCGCTTTTTACTTTCTTATACGTAATATAAGGAAGTATTGTGATGATGAAAATTTTCGACCTCGAGATTTTTGCAGATGTCCACGTTTTGAAGTCCCCTGATACCGAAAAAGTGGTTTTTAAAAAATGTCTCTGTGTGTGTATGTCTGTGTGTGTGTGTGTCTCTGTGTGTGTGTGTGACCACGATAGCGCTCAAACCGCTATAGGTATCAATTCCAAATTTTATATTTACAAATATAATCTCCCTCTTGAGATCTGATTAGATTTTCAGTAAAATCGGCAGACCGGAAGTAGTAGTTTACTTCAGTGAAAAAATCGAATTTCGCCAATTATTCGCCAACTACTAAGTTTAAACAAATTTATAAAGAATTCATATGTACTTAAAATTAAGTTTGAGACAAATTGTCTTAAAAAAGTTTTTCGAAATTCCAACCGGAAGTAGGTCTTTTACTCTTATCGAAAATCAGTTTTTTGCGAATATCTCGCAAGTCATGCTTTTTAGAGAAGTATGTTCCGAGTATAAAAGTATTTAGAACATAATTTTCAATATCTTTTGTATAAAAAAAATTTCAAAATTCAGACCGGAAGTACCACTTTTACTCTTATCGAATAGCGATTTTTTGCAAATATGTCGTAAATTATGCATTCTATATATATTTATCAAGAGTACAAAAGTATTTAGAACTGGATTTTCAATATTTTTTGTATATGTGAAATTTCAAAATTCGGACCGGAAGTAGCACTTTTACTCTTAGCGAGTAGCACTTTCTTGATAATATCTTGCAAAGTATGCATTCTATAGCGATTTATTAAGAGAATGAAAGTACTTAGAATAGGATTTTGAATAAGTTTTGTATAAAAAAATCTTAAAATTGTATAGTTTCAAACGCTCATACGTATAAGAAAGTCGTGTGGTGGCCACACCTCATTTTTTACTTTCTTATACGTAATATAAGGAAGTATTGTGATGATGAAAATTTTCGACCTCGAGATTTTTGCAGATGTCCACGTTTTGAAGTCCCCTGATACCAAAAAAGTGGTTTTTAAAAAATGTCTGAATCTGTCTGTGACCACGATAGCGGTCAAACCGCTATAGCTATCTATTCCAAATTTTGCATTTAGTAGTATAATCTCCCTCTTGAGAACTGATTAGATTTTCAGTAAAATCGGCAGACCGGAAGTAGTAGTTTACTTCAGTGAAAAAATCGAATTTCGCCAATTATTCGCCAACTACTAAGTTTAAACAAATTTATAAAGAATTCATATGTACTTAAAATTAAGTTTGAGACAAATTGTCTTAAAAAAGTTTTTCGAAATTCCAACCGGAAGTAGGTCTTTTACTCTTATCGAAAATCAGTTTTTTGCGAATATCTCGCAAGTCATGCTTTTTAGAGAAGTATGTTCCGAGTATAAAAGTATTTAGAACATAATTTTCAATATCTTTTGTATAAAAAAAATTTCAAAATTCAGACCGGAAGTACCACTTTTACTCTTATCGAATAGCGATTTTTTGCAAATATGTCGTAAATTATGCATTCTATATATATTTATCAAGAGTACAAAAGTATTTAGAACTGGATTTTCAATATTTTTTGTATATGTGAAATTTCAAAATTCGGACCGGAAGTAGCACTTTTACTCTTAGCGAGTAGCACTTTCTTGATAATATCTTGCAAAGTATGCATTCTATAGCGATTTATTAAGAGAATGAAAGTACTTAGAATAGGATTTTGAATAAGTTTTGTATAAAAAAATCTTAAAATTGTATAGTTTCAAACGCTCATACGTATAAGAAAGTCGTGTGGTGGCCACACCTCATTTTTTACTTTCTTATACGTAATATAAGGAAGTATTGTGATGATGAAAATTTTCGACCTCGAGATTTTTGCAGATGTCCACGTTTTGAAGTCCCCTGATACCAAAAAAGTGGTTTTTAAAAAATGTCTGAATCTGTCTGTGACCACGATAGCGGTCAAACCGCTATAGCTATCTATTCCAAATTTTGCATTTAGTAGTATAATCTCCCTCTTGAGAACTGATTAGATTTTGAGCAAAATCGGCAGACCGGAAGTAGTAGTTTACTTCAGTAAAAAATCGAATTTTGCCAATATTTCGTCAACTACTAAGTTTAGACAAATTTATAAAGAATTCATACGTACTTAAAATTAAGTTTGAGACAAATTGTCTTAAAAAAGTTTTTCGAAATTCCAACCGGAAGTAGGTCTTTTACTCTTATCGAAAATCAGTTTTTTGCGAATATCTCGCAAGTCATGCTTTTTAGAGAAGTATGTTCCGAGTATAAAAGTATTTAGAACATAATTTTCAATATCTTTTGTATAAAAAAAATTTCAAAATTCAGACCGGAAGTACCACTTTTACTCTTATCGAATAGCGATTTTTTGCAAATATGTCGTAAATTATGCATTCTATATATATTTATCAAGAGTACAAAAGTATTTAGAACTGGATTTTCAATATTTTTTGTATATGTGAAATTCCAAATTCGGACCGGAAGTACCACTTTTACTCTTATCGAATAGCGATTTTTTGCAAATATGTCGTAAATTATGCATTCTATATATATTTATGAAGAGTACAAAAGTATTTAGAGTTGGATTTGGAATATTTTTTGTTTAAATGAAATTTCAAAATTCGGACCGGAAGTAACACTTTCATACGTATAAGAAAGTCGTATGGTGGCCACACCTCATTTTTTTTCTTTATGAGATTTGCAAGAACAACAAATAATATTATATGATAACATGTATTGTCAGTTAGACATTGAGTTTGCAATGAAGAATATAATCCATAACTTTAATTTTTAAAATAAATAGTTTTTCTCGTTTTTTTTTAAAAACATAAAAATGTTACTTGACCCCTTCCTGAAATAATCACTTTGCGGACTCTATTAAATTCTGCCCCTTTCCCCTAGTCTAACGTGATAGCCACCCCTATTTACTCCACTGGACATCTATGATTTCATTAAAGGGAGTGCCTTTAGAATATTCTCAAAGGCAACATATACTTACTTAATTTATGTATATACTTAACAGCACAACTACAAACGCACTTAATTAACAATGCGCATTTAATGAATTTTAACAATAGTACCATTTATGGAAAGATAAAAAGAGTATGATTTTGAATCATATTCGATTGTGTGCAATGACTATTGCACACAATAGTTCCATTATTCACTATAAGAGATATGAAATGAATGTTGTTAGCATTTGAATTAACAACACAGCATTGTTTTTTTTTTATTATGATATTGCAAATCGTCCGTAGTAGTATCAGAAAATTGCAATAACCTTTCTCAAAGGCAAGTAACCAGGTGGTGCTGAATGTGCTAAGAAACTTCTATGATTTTGTAAGAAGTGTACTAAATACTGTGTATTCATTATGCATAGAATTTTTATTCTTCAATAATTGACTTTGTTACAAGATTTAGTACGGCGACTTAAAGATTAGGTAGACTTTCGTGTTGCAACTACCGAATATATTGTCCGGTGAGTATCACTAATTACTAAATAAGTTTTGAGGCATTAAGCCAATATAGTGTATTATTATTGTGTTATGTTGGCTTTGAAAAACTGTCCCTACGATATTTCCCAAGAGATAAAACTAGAAAAAAGAATTGAGCCATTATTATTAGGTATTATTTTCTATTTTGCCTTCATTAAATAAAGGTAATTTATACAGCACCCAAAAAAGTGCTGCAATAGTTTATTGGAGTAGTTAGTTGTTATAGCTGGATCTAGGAGAGCAACTGCGATATCAAATGCTTTAGTAACGAATGTTTCTTCTTGTAGCTTACATTTTAATGGTATTATCATGGGGTACAAGCAGAAAACAACGGTCAAAGAGAAGTAGTACTAGCATATACTTAGTATACTTACATAATATTAAGTGATAAACAACCACCAAGTATATTCAGAAAACGTATTTATATTTACATTGAAAGAACCGCCGGTACTGTTGGAAAATGTTAAAATAAACAAAACAAATTGTTATAATAATTTTAAATTTTAATCAGTAATTGGATTATTATATTATAAAATGTATTACAATTCTACACTTAAAATGTTTCTTTTATTTACTTATGAATATGTACGAAGGATAGAGAATGAAACATTGTGATCGTGCTTACATTCTTATACATAGCATAAGGAAGTATGTATTGTAATCATGAAAATTTTCGACTTGGAGATTTTTGCAGATGTCCACGTTTGAAGTCCCCTGATACCGAAAAAGTGCTTTTTAAAAAATCTTTCTCTCTCTCTCTCTCTCAGTGTGTGTGTGTGTGTGTGTGTGTGTGTGTATGCGTATGTGACCACACTGGTGCTTCTACATCTAATATTATATATATGTTGCATATTAATATAATATCGATTATCATTTTACCGGTACGGTTATGATATTCCAAACATGTTCAAAATCTCTCTGTAGCAAATCTTGTTCACCAACAACATCCATCCATTTTTTCGCAATATAATAGAACATTTAATCACCATAATACAAAGAACTGAAAGAATTTTATTAAATAACAACATGCAGTACAATCGCGATAGTGTGAACACAAAAATACAGTGAGTCGTTCAAACTAACGGGGGTGTTTATAGAAACGAGGGTGTAATTAAACAAATTAACTTTATTACTAAAACTTAAATGGATTATACATGAACATCCCTAAGATGTAAAAAAATCTGTTATTTTCTTCTGAACATTATTTTGAGCAATTTTAGCCATGACTGCTTTTTCTTGAATTGCTTTCAAAGTGATGATGTCACTCATATATATGGAATTTTGATTGGACCATTCTACAGCTACATTAAATGCTTTAATTGCATCGGAATGGCAAACAGTTTCATCCTCATCTAAAGAAGACATTTGCACAACATCTGCCGCCTCACCCTTGTCCAAATCTTCCACATCTGCAGTAGTGTAGTCAGCCTAAAATTTGCAGTTTTTATTATGCTATTGACTTCTAAAACCACTTATGCATTAACTTACTGGAGCAAGTAAATTTATTGTATGCCTAATAGCATCAGGAACCAAAGTTTTTTCACATCTTAATTTTTCCCGTAATGTACTTAATGGAATGTTATCTTCGTCTGCATCCTCATTATGTTCATTAAAATCTGGCAGGATATTTCTCCAACACTTTTCGATTATTGTTGAGCTAAGTTTCTCCCACGCCGCAGCTAAGTGTATTATTGCATCTTTTAGTGAAATCTTACCGAGTGCTGCAGCTATTCCTTCTTCCGTTGATACAACAGAACTCAGAAAACTGTTTCTATAGTATAGTTTGGTGAGCCTTAAAATATTTTGGTCCATGGGTTGGATCAAAGATGTAACATTAGGAGGTAAGAATTTTACAAAAATCATCCCATCTTTAGTCCTCAGTTCTGTTGCTGATGGATGGGACGGGGCATTATCCACAAGGGGAATTGCTTTCTGAGGTAACTGCTGATTACGCAGAAAACATCTTACCTACGAATTAATAATTTTGAAATAATCAGGCGTATGAAACACACCGTAGATAATTTTAACTCTCACCTCAGGTACAAAATGTCGAAAAAACCATTCCTTAAAGAGTTCCCCGGTCATCCACGCATTTTTAGTGTTTTTGTACAGCAATGGATTGTTAAAATTCTTAAAACACCTTGGATTTTTTGATTTCCCTATCACTAGGGGTTTCAACTTATGTACTCCTGAAGCATTTACACAACCCATAAACGTCAGTCGTTGCTTAGAAATTTTTAAACCAGGAGCAGTTTTTTCAGCTAATGAGACATAACTTTTATCAGGCAATAAGCGCCAATACAATCCTGTCTCATCAGCATTATAAATCTGGTGCAACTTTAGGTCATGCTCTTGAATAATATGGTTTAGATCCTCTTTAAAAGGGTCTACTGCATCTGGGTTGGCTGATAATTTCTCCCCTGTGATTTTCAAAAACCTTATGCTACGACGATGTTTAAATCTTTGTAGCCAACCATCACTGGCTGTGAAAGTATCAATATTCAATTGTTTTGATAGTGACAATGCCTTCTGTTTCAGCATAATCCCTGAAACTGGAAAATTCTTGCCTCTTTGTTTAAGAAACCAGTTGTACAATTTCTCTTCTAAAAGCGGAAATGCTGACTTTTTCAATGTGCATTTTTTCGATGGTTTTAGCGTGTGAGTTAACGTATCGACAATAAGTTTTTCATTTTTTTTAATAGCACAAATGGTTGATTTTGAAACTCCGTATTTTTTAGATAACATTGTGACTGACATTCCTTTCTTACGTTCTTCGATTATATTGGCTTTTACTGTTAAACTCAAAAATTTCTTTAATTTCCCCATCTTGCTCTAAGCATTTACACTATGTATTTACACTGGAGGCACATTCACAACTATACCTTTATACACGGCGACGGCGCATTTAGTATACATGTTTCAATGTATAAAATAAGGGACTTCCCCGAGCGGTAAATAAATAAAACCCCGACATAAACATATAATGCACTTGTTCGCATCATCGAGGGTCCACGCTGTTCATACTACTCGGCGTTCAATGTAAATAATTTCGTGTTCACACCACCGACAGTTTTTCAGTACCGCATGTTCACACCCTCGCGATTGTACTGTACCTCAATATCTGTAGGAAACGAATACATTCTTTCTTCTTTATTAGTGTTTCTACACCCAGAAACACAACAAACGAAAACCATTACTACTATGTTGTACAACTCGAATAACTACTCTAAAAACATGGACATATTTAAGAATAGGATAAAAACAAATACAAATTAAATTCAATTAAATTATAAATCTATGATTCTTTTTCTAATTTGTACTATTTAATTATAATATGCTGCATATTTTCATGTGTAACTAAATTGTTTGGTAAGTAATGAAAATGTTTTAAAGATGATTAGAATATACCGTACCTAACCTTAGAATTCAATTTCACTTCCAAAACTGAACAGAATCTTTCAAAATGAGGAACTTAAATAATCACAGTTTATTGTAAGTATGTATTTCTTTTTAATAATTAATGTCGTGCTTACCATATAAAACTAATGAACTATAGATGGTTAATAATGTCTATAATTTATTGTCTATGAATAATACAACAAAGTTCAATAACTATACACAAAAATAAACTAGAAAACACAAGACAAATACTTCCCAATCTGCAGCATTACGCAAAATGTGGGTGAGCGACAGCGCGTCGTCTTCAATTTTGCCCGGGTAATTTGAATTATTGAATAGCAGAGACACTGCGACCTTAGTAGAACTAAAATAAAAAATTGGCGGGAAATGGACAGTGGGACACCGATGGAGATAAAGTAGATTGCAAACGTATTCCATGTATTTTGAGCTAGATCATAAGCAGTGGCGGCCCGTGATTTTTTGGAACGGGAGGGCACCGTATTAAATTAAAATAAATTAAACACAAACAAAAATAAACTCAATATGTTATTTAATTAACTTGTTGTTAATGTCAGTAATTGTTTTTCAATGGAACACATTGCTGAGGCACATAGTCTGCTTTCCTGCATGGTATTTCTAGAAAATGTTTTTATTCTCTTCAAAGTTGAAAAACAATATTGCAATATTCTTATTTTTATTAACTGCATTAAATTTAACATCAGTTGCCAGTTCTTTTAATAAATATCTGCCACAAAGCCCTAGAAAATATTGTAAATTTTCCTGTTTAGGATAGGATTTCATTTTAGATTTAGTAGCTACAATTTTATGCTGCTTTAGGCCTGTATGAGACGATGCTAAATTTTACAGAGAATTTCCATGTAAATTATTACGAAAATGTTCTGTTTTAATTTAGCATACAATTTTGATATTATTGCATTACTCCTGTATGACACGTATGCATTATTACATATCAAATTTAGCACACTCACATGCGTAATATATGATGTAGTGATGTAATTTTAGTGTTATCGTAATTGAAAGGTTGGTTGCTCTTCAAGAAATTAGTTTTAAATTCTTTGATTCATTAGGATTTTAATTTTCTCAGTCTTTCCTTTCTGGGTGTATGGGCAGAGAGATTTTTTCCTGTTTGAACCCCAACATCACTTGTAGTAGGAATTTCCATAACTGCTAAAATACAATTAAAAAATTATACATTTCATTAAATACAAATTAATTGTATGTGTGTAACTGAAAAGTTCTAAGTAGGTTAAATGCGTATGTGTTGAATTTTTGTTCAAAAATGACTTCGAATTCTTTAGTTAAACAACTAAACATATTTTATGTTTTGCTCATAATATAATTTTGTATTGTCAATATTAATTGTCATAACTATACATAGGTGGTTCACTTTCTGCTAAATTTTGGGATCCAATATCACTTGTGCTAGGAACTTTCAATATATTTTGTTGCTGAACATTTTTACAAGTAAAAATACAACATCTACATACGCCAGATTTCTTCTTTCGTACAGTTTCAATTATTTATATCAACCACAATTTAACTGGCACCTTTACTTATTATTCTTTCGTAAATTATAAGTTATAAAACTTAGACAGGTTATATTTATACAACAAAAACAAAACGTCATTTTGAAATGTGCGCTTGTTTGATTTTGCGCACAAATATCGGAATTATGCAAGTGAGGCTTTTGTCACTTCTGTTATTCTGTGATATTACATACCGCATTGCCAGCCGGCATCACAGTCTAGTGCCCTGTCATGACGTATACCGCTCTCGCCCCGCGCCACCTTTTATACGCTCGATTTCTATACAAACGGTGCAGTGGCGCGAGATGCCCCGGAGCCTACGTCAGACTGTGATTATTGAACGCGCTGAAGAGACGGACTGTTACTTCCGAAAAAATCCCAAGCAGCAAAATCACAATTTTAGAGAAGGATAAAAATATATATATATGCTAATGTAGGACAAGTGTGCATATAGTGGTTTTGCTGCTAGGGATATTATTTGTTATCAAACAAATCAGAAAAATTATACATAAAATTAGGTATTTATAATTAATTTATCTGTTAAAAGAAATTTATCACGGGGGGGGGGCAGTGCCCCCTGTCCTGTTGCCCTCCCTGCAGCAGCCACCACTGATCATAAGAACAAAATTCCAAATAATTTTAGCGAAAATTATTTTTTCTCTTGATTAAGATTGAACGGCAAACATGATTCGATTAGGAAAGGACTCAGTTTTGATGGATTCGCTCTAACAGGATAGGAAAATATTTGTCACAAACAGTGTAAATGCGTCATTTTTTAGCACCTACTGTATATCAAAATTACGTATGTACATACGTCTCATTCAGGAACAGCTCTTCACATAATGATATAACGAGACATAATTGCTCTAATAAACGAATGATGTCATCGTTTGCAAATTCAGTTAGGACGTGCCGGGAACAATGTGAGATATATAGAGACGTGAGCGACGATAATTTTGCTGTCCTCATCTGTCTTTCCGCTTTTGTCACAGTACTCGTAAGGAAATGGAGTTAAAGTACACAACAAGCTGATATCTGCATATTTGGGCTTACATTTACATATTATTATACATACAGAATGCGTGCAAGTCACCGAAGGAATGTTTATTTAAAGGAAAAAGGCGAACAGCGTCTTCGCATACTTTATGGAATGTGTATGTTTGCAGAACGTGACATTTATTGCTGGGTAATAATTTGAAATTAAATGTAACAAAGAGCGAATTTTCCTTTGTATATTTTACATTGACGCACTTAAAGGGGTCACGTCAGTGAACTGTTGATTGTTCGCTATGTCTGTATGTATAACCGCATATGAGATTGACAAGAAAATTAACATTGATTGCATTCAGCGAAAAGATAGTAGTAAACTCATTGGTCTCATCAGTCATCTAAAGACAGTATGCTCATGGAGCACCAGCTAATCAGCAGTTGATCAAGCAAACTGCGTAATACATATATACAATACGCTAATTTTGCATTTCTTTCCCTGATATCAAAAACATAATTCTCGTAACTATTGTTTCTTGGTATTTTTATTGAACTCTCCAAAGCTTGTTTTACGTTTATCAATTTCATTGTCAATTTCTAGACATTAAAGGCGTTTTGCACTTGTAAAGTCCTTCATCAAAGTAACTAAATAACTTGACTATGTATTTTCCAAGATCACATACGTTAACTTGAATTCGTTTATGCTAACCTTGAATCATGCCACGCTAAGGTTGTAAAATCAATAGCCACGCTAAGGTTGTAAAATCAATATTGTTTTTTTTTTGCATAGCACAAATTTGTCAAAAAACTTTATAACAACGCCTTTTTGAAGTAGAGGTTTGACGTTTGGTTGCACCGCCACTTTTATTTAAAACCAAGGCCAACCAACTATTAGATGCCCCACATATTGCATATTATAAACATGAGTATATCCCATTAAAGTGTTATAACTTTGAAAATACTAAAAATAAGTACTATGTTATTGGTACCATTTTAAAGGCGATTTTACAAAGAATATGCTGACTTATAAAAATATTATAGGTTATATTTAAAAAAAAAACGAGAAAATAACCAATAAAGATCGATAACTTAGACACGACATATTTAACACCCTGTATATTTATACACTTTGTTCAACCTCAAAACAAATAACGTGTTAGTCTATAAATTAGCAACACAAGAGTTACGTGAGGCATTCTATCCATTTTCAGGCTAAGGCTTAAAATGTTAAAAAAACTGTCAAGATTTTAACAAAATTATCAATAAAATCAAAACTAACAGTCTGAAGTGCACATATCCATATATCATTGCAAAGATAATATAAATGGCTATCATTATAATATATAGAAAGTATAGCAATGTATTTAAAATAAAAAAGTTGAAGGTGGTTGCGAAAATTTGGAACACCCTGTATATTTGTAAATAACATTAGAAAATGCACAGTCGCATACTACATACGTAGGTAAAGTCTCATTGCTACAGCGTTATTAGTTTTCATACTAAGTTCCGCCGACACACTATTGCAGCACCAGGTATAAAAGCAGATCACAGCATATACAAACTTGATACACAAATTGGGAAACATTAGGCCCTTCAGAAAGCTGTATATCCACGGCTACATTCATTAACAAGATCAAGATGTACAAATAACTAAAAAAACCTACAATTAATCACGACGAATACAATAAACCAAAACCACAAAACTAAAAGTATCAATACCTATATTCGAAATACAAAAAAAAAGCAAAATTATTACAAGATTAATTAGTGAAAACACCGACAAAAATGGGAAACGAAGGTCGAATTATAAAATTGCTAATAATACAAAATAAAAAATAAAAAAACAATGCATTCATGACTCAAATTTACAAATTTGTAATCTCTTTATAGGGTAAGTTATTTATAAAGACAACTTTTACAAAATCGTATACGTATCACCTGCAACTATATATAACTTGACGTCCATATGTGTTTTTTGAAATTAAATATGGTATTAAATGATGAGAAATTTATTTATAGCTTATAGTATTTAGTGAAATTACTTGTGTAGATTTTCATTTTTTCACCACCCGGTATAAAAGCAGATCACAGCATATACAAAGTTGATACGCAAATTAGGAAGGCAAAGATTAGGCCCTTCAGAAAGCTGTATATCCACGGCTACATTCATTAATAAGAATCAAGATGTACAAATAACTAAAAAAACACACAATTAATGACGACGAATACAATAAACCAAAACCACAAAACTAAAAGTATCAATACCTATATTCGAAATACAAAAAAAAGCAAAATTACTAAAGATAAATTAGTGAAAACACCGACAAAAATGGGAAACGAAGGTCGAATTAAAAAATGGCTAATAATACAAAATAAAAAATAAAAAAACAATGCATTCATGACTCAAATTTTACAAATTTGTAATCTCTTTATAGGTGTAAGTTATTTATAAAGACAACTTTTACAAAATCGTAAACGTATCACCTGCAACTATAATAATATATAACTTGACGTCCATATGTGTTTTTTAAAATTAAATATAGTATTAAATGATGAGAAATTTATTTATAGCTTATAGTATTTAGTGAGATTACTTGTGTAGATTTTGATTTTTTTATTGCTATATGTTTTAAGAGATTAAGATTATTCATTCGTCTGTTTTTAAAATATAAAAATGCAATCGTAGAAGTACAAATTTACTAGCTAATCATGCGCTTTAAACATGAAGATATTTTGAAATTACTTTTAAAAAATAGCCAATACAAATAATAGAAGTCCTTTATCCGTAATAACAAATAAATCCAAAACTCTCAAATTATGTAATACTTTTTTCCCCAAGCCTGTCCGACTAACGTCACCAGTTTGCACAGCAGCCAATAAGGCTAATTGTGCTGAACCTCTGTTGTTTATGTTATCCACTCCTGTAATCTTGTGTCCTTTACTGCGTGTCTCTTGAGCATCCTAAGTCTAGATGCGGTTGCCCAAAAATGGGTTGTCTCCTGTGATCCAGTACCTCACAGTTTACTAGGATATGCCTAACTGTTTATAATTCTTTATTGCCGAGTTTGCAACTGAGGTCTTCATTCTGCAGGCATATCTTGCTCACATGCACTCTAAGGGGTGTACGACCAGTTATTTGCAGTCGTTCCCTATTCATATATAGTAGTTCAACAGCCCTTTTATTGCTTGATTGGCCAATAAATTTCTTACCATGATTTTACACTGGAATTGTTGCCTGGTTTTTCATATACCCAGTCTTGGCCATGGCTTTGGGTCATACTTTTAGGTACCCCCTTAGCCGCTTTTGGGGCTATGAAATTTGTTTCTAATCCTCTCCTAGCGAGTTTATCAGCTTTTCCGTTGCTCTCGATCACTCTATGTCCTGGCACCCAGCTTAGTTTCACCTTTTTTCTGGTCCGCCAGTGATTTAAGTTCTTCGAGACATTCCCAAACCAGACTTGACGGCACCTCTTGGCTTAATATTGCCCGGTGTATATATCATGATATATATCATTTATTTATTTTTAACGATATAAATAACGGAGTCAAAAAATCTCTGATATTTTGCGTAAAATCGAAAATTTGACAACAGAATGATGCAATAATAAAAGTTGCTGTGAGTAGGACTCTATCCCGCTTATAAGCTGCGCTCCCGTCTTGCTTCCGGAACAAGTGAGTGCTACCTACATCTTTGCAACATTTTTTTCGAACCTGGAAGAAAATTTTTAAATACTAATAAATGCAATGGATATCATGAACACTTTACTTAATTTGACTTAATCCTGTTGCTATTGCATTAGACCGCATGCAACGAGATCAACCGACAATTGGAGTTGCAGTTGCAGAAATATGGCATCAACTGGAAAAGATCTGAAAGTGAAAGATCAACCAAGTACGGTAAAAAAAGCGTTTGTCAAAAGAAGGCATGTGCCCATTGGGATCACATCACTATTTGGCGAATATGCTCGTTCACAGATTCTTAGGACAAAATAAAACTCAGGTTCAAAAACAACAGGCCTCTTATCTGATAAATTTCAGAAACCCAAAATTTGTTTCGCTCATGGCTCTTACAATAAAGTCTTCTTCATTTCCAAAGTATTTATTTTCCGCACAATTCTAAACAATAAATCCAATGATTTGGTGGAAATCAGTTGCAATTTTTGACTCACAATGGCAAAAACAACATTCTCACATTTATGTGAGCAGTTATTCAGTGCAACAGATGGTTCAGAAATTTTTTTCTTGAGTTTTGGGATAATTCAGTCTAAATTAAGAAATCGTTTGGGCAACGAAAAAGCGAGTAAACTTGAATTTATTTTTAAATGTTTAAATCAAAATACTGATAAAAAGGCCAATCACTTGGGCTGGATCTCGTCAAATGATGAACTATTTGCCTTAAGTGAATTGTTTCAAGATGATGATGATATTCCTCTTTCTTTGTTACCATAATAACGTTTTTTTTTGCATTTTAGCCTAGCCTATTTACATAAATATCATGATATTTGCCAACCCTGCTGTTTAGGCTATATTGCTTACCATATGGTCTGTTTTCATGTTCAGAACATCTCAACTCACAAGATCTGCAATTGTCATGTGTCCCGCCGTTCTTTTGATATTGGCCGTATTAGCTCCAGATTAAAGGCTTCCATCCTGACCTCCCCCTGTATCCAAAAGTGAAGAGGCGGGAGACCCAAGAGGGCCTCCATGCCGCATTTAGAGTGGGACGCATTGAATCCCTTATGCCTAAACTAGTTGTAAAATAGCCATTCTTTATTGTGTCTTAGGCCACCACACTAGAGAGGCATGCGTCAGGATAGTTTTTACCACCATGTTGTATGTCCAGTACATCATTACGTTATTAATCCTCATGCTTCCCATGCGTCTAGTTATCATGTTACCATGTTACCGCTTTCTTGGTAAGTTTTCCAGATTTCGTAAGGTAAGCTCCGAGTCTAGTGTTACTTCTAGATACTTTACCTCTTTCGAGGTCTGTATGTTTTCTCCACTCACTGTAAGCGGTCCAAGATCACCCATCTTACGCCTTCGCGTAAATGCTTGTCAATATAATACTTAACACAGATCAATATTTTGATTAGATGTATTTATGCAAATAGTTATTATTATTTCTATCATTAGTCGATTAAAGTTTGGACATGGATGCTACCCAATGCACTTAGCAAAACTAAAAATTATTGATGATAATAAATGTGCATCTGCAATACCGAAAGCGACCTGGACCATATCATTTTTGATTGTAAGAAACACTATCAAGATTGCCGGAAAGTATATGATGATACAGCTGCACTAAACGTAGAAAGACCATTTAATCTTCAACATTTGCTAACCCTGAAGAGGAGAGACGTATTAGACTGTCTAATAATTTTCTTTAGTAAAACAGGAGAAAAAATTTAGCTTCGATCCCATATCTGTAATACCTCTGTTGGAAAATCCTGTCTATCCACGGCTCAGTTTTGTTTGTCTGATAAAGCCGCCTGGATGAGCCTCTAGGCGTGAAAAGTGTTTTTGTCCAAACCTTGTGGCATCTTCAAAGTCATCTCTTTAGTAGTTAGGGTCTGGCTGCATGGACAATGTCCGCAATGCCATTAAAAAAAAAAATAATTATTATGGTTTAGCTAATCAACCACCAGGTAAATATGCGATCAATGCCACGAAATTCTATAACGATCAATTCGACATGATAGGCCAATCAAATTAATATATTTTGAGGAATTAATTTCCAGCAAGCTGGAAATCATTTTAAAACCTCTATTTGGTCCTAAATGCGTGTAATCTGAGTTTGCACCATCCCAGGTGGTGAGCTTAACGTTTAGTAGCCGAAAAACCGCCAAATTTTTGCACCTTTTTTTTATTTTTTTGCTTGTAGCTGGAAAACGGTGCGTCGGAGGGAAAATGTCATTCTATTTAAAAATACAGAGGACTAAATTCTGCGTCGACTGACATCTAAAAAATCAAATTCGGTTTAGTGGTATAGCCAAAATCGAATGTTAAAAACGAAAAAAATTTCGTATTTTGGTGCAACCTTACATTATGCGGCTTTCCAAGACCACATATCTTGAAAACAGATACTACTATTGAAAAAACAAACAAAAACCTGTGATCTACGATTTATTTTCACGTGTCTGATCCACCAAACCTTGCACATAGTGCCATTGTAATTTATGGTGGTTTCCTTTTACATCGAGTGGTTTGGCAATCCAAGGAAAAATTTTCAACAATTCTGTTAAAATATGTGGACTACGTTAAGAAATACTACAATCCTGCCAGTACAACCATCGTTTTTGATGGCTATCCTGATGCGGCATCACTAAAGAGTACCAAATCAGCTGAGCGGCTTCGCCGTAAAAGCAAGTACTCTTCTGCAAATGTAGTGTTCACTGAAACGATGAACGCAACCATGCCGAAAGAACAATTTCTCTCCAACGACAATAACAAAGAACGGCTGATTTCCATGCTGCGTGAGAAATTGGTAGAGAATGGGTATAAAGTAAGGCAAAGTGTCGAGGATGCTGATACCCTTATTGTCAACACTGCCATTCAGTTGACAGATAACTTTGCGACGGTCATCATAATCGGGGAGGATACCGATTTATTGATCCTATTAACCACCAAAGCACCAAATTCATCCACCATTTACGCCATGAAACCTGGAAAGGGAAACTCTCAGAACACCTTCTACTCTCCCAAGTACTTCAACTTCTCGTCCGTTGTCAAACAGAATATTCTGTTCCTACATGCAATCAGTGGATGTGATACAACCTCTGCATTCTATCGCCAAGGGAAGTTGAAGTTTGTCAAGCTTCTTGAAAAGAACACGACATTACAAGAGACTGTCAAGGTTTTCCATCATGAAGATGCCGATCCTGAGGGTTTCATTTCAGCAGGTCAACGGTTCTTGGTAGCCCTCTATTCACGTCAGGCAGATGAGACCTCCTTGGACCAAATCCGCTACGAGACATTTTCAAGATCATTAACAAAGCCAACTTTCGAGCTGGCTTCTCTACCTCCAACAAATGCAGCCGCCGCCCAACATATTCTGCTGGTGTACCTTCAAATCCAGGGCTGGTATGATAGACCAAAGGATCCTCTGAGCTGGGTATGGAGGAGAACGGACCTTGGCCTTCTCCCTATCATAAACACTAAGGATCCAGCTCCAGTTGAAATTCTCAACACTGTTTCCTGCAAATGTACAAAGGAGTGTACATGGAAGTGCAGCTGCATGGTTGGCATGAAATGTTCAAGAATATGCCTCAACTGCAACGGCCAGTCATGCTCGAATTCAGCATTCTTCGAGAATGAGGATGTGACTGATATTGCCGTAGAAGCAGAAATTGGTGAGGATAGTCCCGTTGAAGATAATCCCGATAAAGAGGACCTTGAGCTTCTCAGATGAAAGACCATCAACATCTAAGAAAATGCGAACATGAATGCTGCTACATTTTGTGCTGCATACCTATCGATTTATATCATCTTTATATTCAAATTTTCATGAATAAACTTTAATTGTTTTTGTTACTTCATTGCACCTAAACTAGCTATGATTAATTTAGTTTTTAGGAAATTAATAATAATAATAATAATAATAATAATAATAATAATACTTATTAACAATTTAATGGTAATACAGAACTTTGATAAACTTAATATTGATTTTTATTTGTACTACTCGAATTTCTACTCAGGTTATGCATATTCCTTTAATATTTCAAAGCAATAAGAAGTGCTGTTTTGGTGCAAAATGTTGATATTTTTTACCTTAAATGACATAAAATTACTCAAAACGTCGAAAAAAACGATTTCAAATTGATGCCAAATTTCGAATTTTAAATGTATGTATTTAAAAACTAAGGTATCTATGTAACGTGAAATTTTATTCTCTACAACTCCATGGATATTTTCATAGGAGTATCTGTTTTCAAGATATGTGGTCTTGAAAAGCCGCATATTAATGTAAGGTTGCACCGAAATACGAAATTTTTTTTCGTTTTTAACATTCGATTTTGGCTATACCACTGAACCGAATTTGATTTTTTAAATGTCAGTCGACGCAGAATTTATTCCTCTGTATTTTTAAATAGAATGACATTTTCCGTCCGACGCACCGTTTTCCAGCTACAAGCAAAAAAATTAAAAAAGGTGCAATAATTTGGCGGTTTTTCGGCTACTAAAAGTTAAGCTCACCACCTGGGATGGTGCAAACTCAGATTACACGCATTTAGGATCAAATAAAGGTTTTAAAACGATTTCCAGCTTGCTGGAAATTACTTCCTCAAAACGGATTTTTTCGACTTAATTTTATTGGCCTAATTAGTAGTTTCTTAATAAATATTAAATAGATCTTTACTTCGAATACTTTTCGGTAATCTATACCGGGTTAAGTTTTTGTAAGTCTTATATGATTGACATTTTTATATTACGGATGTTAGTAAAATTGTTTTCATTCAAGCTTCAGTTGGATTTATAAATACGAATACTTGGTGACCAATCAAGTAAATTTATATTGAAATGTAGCTACCTGTAAATTACAGCTGAAGAAATAAAGAGTTTATAAATAGAAAACAGCTACAAGAAATGCTCAATGTTCCTTCATGTCTTATACATAACGCCATTATTCATGTCAGTGAAGGCATGCCTTAAATTTTTGAGGTGTAACAGTTCATTATAGATTTCAGCAATAATCACTGTAGTGGGGATTTAAAATGAAGTTAAAATCACCTGTTCTGCACTCATCCGGCATGGGTAATACGTAGCAAAGTAAGTCAATGATACTAGAGGTTTGACCTATCTATTTGAAGTGTAACAAATGTTACCTAAATATCGGTTAAGGCGCTAATCCACCTATCAGACATAATCTTATTATAATTGAAGCCCTGTTATTAGTTCAGGCACTGCTGTCTATAAATACATGATGATATTATGTGTGTATTTTTATTTGAGTTTGGTGATTGTAAAATACCTGGAAATTTGAAATTCATTGAAAAAGTAAATGCGTATATAGATATAGATAATCCGGTATTTTTATAGAACTTCCTATATATTCTCCTCTGTGCTTTCTAAAGATAAGATACATATTCATATAAAGTGTGTTTGTTTGATAATTATATTACAAGTTCATGAGAAAAGCATATAACTTCGTATCATTACGACAGTGCTTCCTGTAAACATTAATGTGTATAGATTACAGTTTCTTGTTTGCTGGAGTTTGTGTTAGGCTGTTTCGAAATTTGGTATTTTCTACGGGAACATAACACTAACTTTGTAAGTTTAATTATTTATATAAACCATGTATACATCATCATACTTCCGATGTATTTTATTGATTTGAAAATTATCCACAAGGCATATTTTGTTTATTATTTCGTTTTTTGAATTATTCTATAACAGTTGCAGTCCATAATTATCTAGTTCTTTTTATATAAACATTTTGATTGTTGCACTGGCATATGACAGCAGCTACGAGGAAAGAATAGAACAGGAGAGAGTTTTGTTAAAAATAATATTTGTCCAAAGTGGTAACTCAATATGGCCGCCGTAATGCATAGGCGTGCATAAATATTTGGTATGTACACTTCGTATGTTCTCGATAATCATTCAAAATAGGTTCTTAGTCCAATAATAATTAACGAAATGTCATAAATGCATTATTTTTTCAATCCTTCTATTAGTAACATTTATTCTGACTGTATTGAAGAATACATTAAAAAAAATATGCCTACGATATGTATGTTACGCCACTGAACACATAATCAAACAGATATATGACAAGTTATTCAAAATACATACTTTTTAAATTATTATTGCCTATGTTGAATGCCAATTTGAAGTTAACTTTACCGATGAAGAGAAAAAGTGAGATTCTTCCTTTTTGTCGTTTTAGAACGGCCACAAGCCACACAATTCACCATTATAAAAGCACTGAAGAAGTCAATTTGACCTTAACCACTTTCAAAATTCTAAAATTGACATATTGTAAATGTACTCTGCTATCATATGCTTTAAATTAACCGCTGTCACGTTTGACATTATATTTCCATTTTATCAATGAAATTTACATTAGGAAAAATTCAGATGTCCCTAGATTTTTTTCTAACTTATTGTACCTTAAGTCAGTAAGATTTAAATGCAAACGTCTATCCCTGATCAATGTTTTTAATGGTCTACGAAATAGAGTGCAATTATGCTTAGCGGACAATTGTCATCATTTTACACATTTGCTATAATAATATTTTATTACCTTCATAAAAATTATAAATATATTTAATAGAAAATCCAACATACACAAATGTAATTGACTGATACACAAATGTAATTGACTGTCATTCAAGCGGTAAAAAATCTGTCAACAATGCCTGCCTACTAAACAGTATAGTCAAGTGTTAAATAAAATATAGGTGTAGAAAATTAATATTTAATACCTTTATTTATAATATTTAATTTACAACTGGCTTTCATGTAATAGTATCTTAATACCGGAAGGTATATATCCTAAAATGTTAATTAATTTAGTTCAATTTATTTTTCTGAAATTATTTCGGTCGAATGAAATTTGTAATGACATTCCAGTACTTTGGCATGTCGGTTGCTAAAACGACTCAACTATACGTAGTATAAGGAAGTAATGTGAAGACGAAAATGTTCGACCTCGAGATTTTTGCAGATGCCCACTTTTTGAAATCCCCTGATACCGAAGAAGCAGTTTTTGAAACATATCTCTCTTTCTCTCTCTCTCTCTCTCTCACAATCACGATAGAGGCTAAACCGCTACGTTTATATTTAAGAGTACACATAATCTTCCACTTGAGATCTGATTAGATTTTCAGTAAAATCGGTAGACCGGAAGTAGTAGTTTACTTCAGTAAAAAAAAAAATCAATATATATTTACTAATATTACATCAACTAGTAAGTTCAAACAAATACAAAAGACCTAAAAAGTGAATTCTGGAAATATTTTATAAAAACAAGTTTTTCGAAATTCTTACCGGAAGTGGGTCTTTCTGTATTAGCGAAAAATAGTTTTTTGCAAATATGTTGCAAATTGTGCACTCTATAGAGATTTATTAAGAGAGCTGGATTTTGGAGAATTTGTGTATAAAAATATTTCAAAATTCGAACCGTAAGTAACCATTTTATTTAAGATTTGGAAATGATTCATATTTTCTGTTTCAACTGATTGTACCGCTAGTATTATTTTCATATATATTTCGAATTCATTTCTGTTTCTCTATAAAGATTATAAAGTTATATATCGCTGAACACCATCTACAAGAAGTCAAAAAAATTAATCCATATTTTCTGCAAATTTCCAAAGCAATGCAATAGTAATATCGTCATTTTGTGATTATTAGCTGAATAAATCCCATATTGTTTTGACCAGTAATAAATACTCAACCTTTATTATTTTGCAGCAATTTAGGTTTCCCTCTAGCAAAATCCGGATCTCAATCATTTAAATTATTATAGAATATTGTCACCTTATGGCCTTGATTGCACATAGACTTGTGTTAATCAAGTTGTTTTTGTAAAAATACGTGATTATATTTATATTTATTTATTATTTTAGACGCAAATAAAGTATAGTATTTATATATTTATCTAATATAAACGCTTTATTAGCGATTACCTTAATGTAATTTAAACATGAATCTGGAGCTAACATACATGAGTCATATTCTTGAGAATTATTTGTAGTCTAGGTGTGGTCTGTTTTGTCCCTTTTTTTAGTCTTATTACACATCGTAATCTGCTTATACAGGCTTATGCAATAAGTAAACAACATACATATCTATATTATATGTATATATATATTTATTCCACACCTTGTTTGTTTAATAAGTTTTGCGATATTTTCTGTACATTTTTGCATAATTCTGCTATGAATGTAACCACAAGTGTATATAACTCCAATAATATTTTTTTTATAAAAAGTCATAATAATTACGTATATCGATCAGGTAACAAACCAATAAATCGTGATTAAAAATCACCACAATATTTTAGCTACTGAACTGACTGCTGATCTCTAATTTTCAGTTTTCAATTACCTCTCAGTCAGCTGAAACAGTATAAATATGTGTTCAGCTTTTTGCTAACAAATTACATAAGTAATTCTCAAATAATAAATTCATATATAATTAAAAGAAAAATTCTATATTAGTATTATGTGATTGGTGTCTTTTTTGAATGAGGGTGAGGTTAAGAAATTTGTCCCACTACTTTTGGAATGCAGTATATACAGTGAAATCACCCTTGGGCGGACACCAACGGGACCGATTGAAAGTGTCCGTTCAAGACGGGTGTCCGCCAAAGAGAAATACGAGAAAAAATATATTTTTTAATGAAAACTGTAATTGGAAATTGGGAATTTAAAACGTATATGTATGTAAATGTTTTTAAAATAAACACAAAACTTAAAACTGAAGGAAAAAATAAGGATTTGTTACTGTACAAAATATAATAGAATGTAGTAATACATAAAATGAAATGTTACTTTAATAGCGCAAAAATTCATATATTGTTGTTTGTCTCCACTTTTTCTTTAAAATGTCATCCAGTAATAATTTGTAATTTGTAAGGAACCTCCAACGACTCTTTTCTCAGTGATCTTCGGCAAAACGATTAGGGTAATAGCGTCACCATGGGATAGCGTCTGTTGGTACTGGAACTTCATCGACATCAGAATCTTCGGAAAGTTCTTGTATTTCAACTGGATTTTTAATTTTCAGTTCTGTTTCGGATCTTCAAGATACAAATTTTTCACTAGATTCAAGAAATTATTAAGGTTTTCATTATCAGTGAATTCCAACAAATTATTATTGTTGAGGATATCTGCAAGTACGTTAAGTAGTAAGTCATCTTCTGGATCCGATGTAACTACCTCAGCTAACTGGTATTCACTTTGCATATTTTCATGCTGAAATCCTTCTTTACGAAAGCAGTTTTTAACTGTTTCTTTGGTTCCAAACGGTTTTGCGAAGTAAAATGCATCCAGTGGCGCAATTTTCTTAATTAACTCAAAAGCTGTACCACCAGTTTCAGTGTTTACCAGCAGGTGGTTTAGTTTTATACTTCGGTAATAAGTTCTGAATTTTTTTATAATCTCCTGATCTAGTGGTTGACAAGCTATGATGTACAATTAGGGATGAGAAGCAAGATTTATATTTTTTAATCGAACGTCTTTTGAATGAGGTCGCATTGTCTAAAAATAACAAAATGCTTCTTTTTTAACTTGCCATTTTCCAATCTAGGTCTTGCAACCACTCTGTCATAATTTGTTTTTTATCCGTTCATGAGAACATTTTCTTGTGTCCGCGTCCGTTCAAGAGAATGTCCGTCCAAGAGGGAGTTAACCCAATGCAAATTATGAGAGTCGGTCGGGGCCATGAGAAACTGTTCGTCCAAGGAAGGTGTCCGTGTAAGAGGGGTGTCCGCGAAGGGGAATTTCACTGTATATATGAATCAGTTGCACATACACCTACTAAATTCCACATCTAGATTCCTCTCTGCTGGCGTTCCTCAGGGTTCGGTATTATCCCCCCACCTGTAAGCGATATTCACTGCTGACATACCAAAAACATACAGAACAATGATTGCCACATATGCAGATGGCACAGCTATACTATCTCAATCTCTCCAGCCGAAAATAGCAATCAGAAATCTGCAGGAAGCCCTAAATAAAATCTCAGAGTGGTGCCACACCTGGAGAGTTGCAATTAACGGAAAAAAATCGCAAGCGATAACATTTCAAAGAACAACAAAACACGTAGAAGGCCATTTATACATCGACCACACACCAATCCCGTGGACTCCCGTTGTCAAATACCTAGGAGTATTCCTTGATCAAAAACTTAAATTTTTATATCATCTTAAAACCACAATAAAGAAAGCCAAATCAGCCAGGGCACAACTTTGGCTTCTCCTAGGAAAACGCAGTACACTAAATCCGACTCTCAAACTCACGATCTACAACTAAGAAATTAAGCCAATTATGACGTATGCTGCTCCCATATGGTACACGACATGTCCCACACACCTAAAAGCTCTTCAAACGATACAAAATGTTACACTTTGGATGGTTCTTCAAGCACCCTTGTATGTCCGCAATAACCAAATACACAAAGAGACTAACACTCTTATCATTCCAAGAACACATTAAAGAAATGGCCTTACAATTCTATAACAAGATGGAAAACCACTCGAACAAATCCATTACAGACCAACTAAATTATGACGCTGAAGTATACTTCTTCAAACACAAAAGCCCCAGGCTTGCGTTACAATAAGATGCAGTAAAAACTGGTAGCACATAGCACAAACCCCCCATAATCAGACGAGTCATTCTTAGATTAATAGCAAAAGGCCCAGGCTGACTTGAAAATCCCGAGAAGAAGCACCTACTAAAGATGGCTCTTGACTGGTAAGAGCATCTCTTTATACAAGTTCCAATGACCCTGTCTGTATATTGAAAATTGCTTAACAATGGAACGATTCTTATTTAATGGATCCCTGTAATTTAAAGCATGTAAATGTTGTTTTTAAATACTAATTACACAGTAAATTTAACTCGGTAATAGTCAGTGACTATTAACTTTTAGGTATTAATATTTAAAATTCGAGCAATAATGGAATAATACACGAAAATAAAACGGGCAACCTTCAAAAATTAGACGGTGGCCCGAAGTCGTCACGTTATGAAATCTGCAATCTTTTTTCATTACGATGTGACGGCAGCGAGCGGGCGATATAACGTATAACGTTGCATTTTAGACATTATAAATTCAGGAGATTTGGATAATTTGCGAGAATTGTTCGTTATCAAGAAAGTGGAAAGTTGTTATGAAATGCTGCTTGTTCATGGCTCATGGCGAACTACTGAATATACATACGTTAAATACACGATTGTATTGTTTTCTAATTCGCGTTTTGTTGCCTTAATTATAACATATATGTAACATTAGGAAGTGCTCAGGTATTTTAGAAATTCACAAGACATATTTGGACGAAGACCTTGACGAGTATTATTCAGTTCTTTAATAAAATACATTGTACAGGATTTCCGACTGTTGCTGCAACTTTTAGATGTTTGAAATTGTTTTTTTAATCTATGTAAGAAAGTCAATAGTAATCAGTGTTGTACATAGATAACCATTTTTTTATCTAGATAAGATAACAGATAATTCCGAAAAATATTTTCTAGATACAGATAAAAGATGATTTTGCAAATTATTATCTAGATAAAGATATATGGCGATGTGTGACTTCTGGCTATTTTTTGAGCTCAAAAAACATTTGAGAGGGAAAAGGTTCGAGTCAGAAGATATCGCCGTTAAGTGGTTTTTGATAGTATCCCTAAGGACAGCTGGTTGAACGCTTTTAAACTATTGAAGAGAGAATGGTTAAGTGCATTATTGTAAATGACAATTACTTTGAACATATTTAAAATAAAAATTCTAAAAACTTGTATCAATCTTTCTATTCTCAATAATTGTAGCTTGTCCCTCGTATACGTTAAATATGAATAAATTTCATATACCATAAGACCGCGTGCGTCTGCATTATCGCGATACCTGTAGGGTAAGCGAAACAGATAGAGATGTCTGTGTATTAGAACGGTAAACAAGTGGACGCAGTGTTATACTGGATTATAACAGAGCTAGTATTTCGCATATGCCTATGATGCACTCGCATTTGTCCAAAAAATCCACATTTATACAGTGTAGTCGGGCAGTCGCATTCGCCATCGCTTCCACATATGGGCGTCAGTTCGAGTTTTATTATTGCTTAAGAATAACATTTTTTTAGCTAATTACAGGTTAATTGCAATGTTGAATTACAATTCTGTTTTAAGAAGTAAATATTTTATGTTTCAGTATTTTATTATAGTTGAGTTTTTAGATTATAATATTTGTTGAAAAATATTATTTTAGTTAAGAAGTTTTTTTTATTTTAAAGTCTAGGAGTTATTTATTATTTATTTTTGCTCTTTTATGTTGTTTATGAAGCTGTGATGAGTTACTTCACTGACATATTATCAGTGATTATCTGATGCTTCAAACAACTACAAATAATTACTTACAACGGGAACGCAATACCTATTACATTGCTTTTCACTTGATTTGCCTACGAATACATTTATACGTATAACTTATACGCCCGCTGTCGGTGTGGCAATTCAAGTGGGCACGCCCATTTATAGTCGACCAGTAGTTACTAATACATGCATCGCGCTATGAACGGTGACCACACGGTATATATTCTTATGATTATTTACTATTATTAATGCTTTAGGGGCTGATTTTGAAATGTTTGTCACATAGTCCATTTCTACGTGGATGTAGGGCGCCCATGCTGAAAAATCTTTTGACAGGTGCCGAAGATGGTAGCGTCGTGGTATATTTAAAGAATATTTTTTTAATAGTTAGGTGTGCATGTAACATTTTTAGTTCTTTTTTTTTACTATTTAGATAACAATCAATTTGTGAAGTGTTCACATTTCGTCTCTTCTTTTCGAACCCTTATCCTTTCGCAGAAAGCGATTTAGAAAAAGTATCGTCGTTGTCATCCGTTTCCGATTTAATATCTGTAATGGACTCTGAAGCCAAAAATGTAAATTCATTTATGAATATTTCTTTACAGTAATTAACAAATCGCTCAAGAATCCATTAGGCTTAAAATTTTCTGTGACTCATTGCTGACAGAATGAAAGCTTACTTTCGGCTGGGTAGGTTTCCACGCCAAACAATTTTTAAAATCTCTGTTCAATCCCTTTGATTATGGCCACTTTCAAGGCACTACAGTAAACAAGAGATGATATTTCAATCAACTTGATGCGGAGAATGAATAAAGTAGGAGTCACAAAACCAAGAAAACATTCTAATTCCCCTTGCAGTCTATCTAATGAACAAGCCAGTGGCTCCATCAGACTGCAGTACTCTTCAGTGACCTTTTAGACCCTGAAAATCTTTAGGACAATGAAGGCATTAAACTTTGATATTTTTGGATGCGGTTCATTATTATTATCATCAGTATCATATGCGACATCTGCATCAACCACGTTGTTATTGCGTTTCCTCGATGTTATTAGAAAATTTTCCATGTTGGAATTTGTTTTTTTCTAGATATAAGTAGAGTTATAGAGACGGCGATGGTTTTATTGGTTTTGTTACGATCTTCGAGGCACACCAAAAAAAGAAAAAATTCAAAACGCGCGAAAAAAATTATCTGTTATCTAAAACCTTCAGATAATCTGCTTTTTTTAATCTAAGATAAGATGATAGATAACAAAACTTTCATCTAGATAATTTATCTAGATAAAATCATCCAGATAATGCACAACACTGATAATAATATACACTGAGGACGCGCGGGTTGGAATAAATTCATTTAAAATTTTTGGCTTTCTTTTATGGAAAAACGCTCGGATAGGTCGATTTTTATTTTCAGCTGCGGTTTTTCTGATGGTAAATTAATGTGCACAGGTTGGTCCAAAAATAAGTTACGGCCATCAAATTTTTTTTCAATGGAAACATATTTTTTATTTAATTTGCTAATTTTGCATCGAATTCTTAGTATGTTTCATGTAACATGTCCTATACCCAAACGTAACAGTTATCGAGAAATTTACAATTGAACATATCAAAAACTGAAACCGTATCCTACAAAATTTATTTCACTCTCTTGTCTGAAAAGGACCGATTTATTAAAAAACAGAAAAACAACTCAAATTAAATGTTCAAACTGTTGACCACTAACTTCCTGACAATAGGCAAGCCGAAGATCAGTTCCTCGTAACACTGCAGTTAACGTTTGCGGCTTAATTTGTTGTATTTCGGTTATAATTTCTCGATAACTGTTGAGTTTGGGTATAGGACATGGTACATGAAATATACTTAGAATTCGATGGAGAATTAATATATTAAATAAAAAACATATGTTTCCATATGAAAAAAAAAATTGATGGTCGTAACTTATTTTTGGACCACCATCATCTGTACATCAATTTATCATAAAAAAACCGCAGCTAAAAATAAAAATCGACATATCCGAGCCTTTTTCCATAAAACAAAACCAAAAATTTTAAATGAATATATTCCAACCCGCGCGTCCTTCCTGTATAATTATCTAGTTAACCGTTGAAAAACGTGATTATGTCGCATTCAGTGTCGATTTTTGGGGGTCCAGTATCGTACATTTTGACGATTAGCTTCTCCATTAAGGGTAGATGTTGCTTCATCCTAAAAAATATTCTGGCCGTTAAACAGTGATTTGGATCCATCATTGTTTTGTAGAACTCTAAGCGGTAATCTTGATCATTTTCATTTAATTCGTGAACCAGCTTACGCTTATATGTGTGACAATTTTCAATTTTTAAATACAGGGTGTCCAGAAAGGGTGGGGAGTATTTGTATCTGCGTTGCCCATGTAACGGCGCAGTTTGGAGGGGTAGGGTAAGGATAGGTCCAACCCGCGCGTCCTTCCTGTATAATTATCTAGTTAACCGTTGAAAAACGTGATTATGTCGCATTCAGTGTCGATTTTTGGGGGTCCAGTATCGTACATTTTGACGATTAGCTTCTCCATTAAGGGTAGATGTTGCTTCATCCGAAAAAATATTCTGGCCGTTAAACAGTGATTTGGATCCATCATTGTTTTGTAGAACTCTAAGCGGTAATCTTGATCATTTTCATTTAATTCGTGAACCAGCTTACGCTTATATGTGTGACAATTTTCAATTTTTAAATACAGGGTGTCCAGAAAGGGTGGGGAGTATTTGTATCTGCGTTGCCCATGTAACGGCGCAGTTTGGAGGGGTAGGGTAAGGATAGGTCATTGCACTGCTCTTTGGAGATACAGACGATACAGTAGCCATGGAAGTGTACCCGGGAGATCATCGTGCTTTTTGCGTACGCGCCTATTATCGCAATGCTGATTCCATTGTTACAGCGCAACGTTTATATCGTGCAGAATTTAACGTACGAAATGCACCGAAGGATGATACCATGGATTCGAATGTTTGAGAATACCGGTTCGACTGTAAAAATTCTCAATCAAGGTCGGCCGCGCTCTATTCGAAGCCAACACACGATTGAAGAAGTGAGTGTTTCAGTGCGTGAAAATCCGTCTCAATCAGTTCGCAAACGCAGCCAAGTAATGAACATTAAAAAATCGTCGTTGCACAAGATTCTGAAGCAAGATTTACAACTTACAGCCTACAAAATTCAGTTTGTTCAAAACCTGAATGTCACCGACTATCCTGTCCGGTTGAATTTTGCAAATGAAATGCTTCAACGTTTCCCAACGTTCGAAAATATTCTGTTTGGTGACGAAGCGAACTTTCACTTAAATGGTCACGTGAACAAACACAACTGCCGCTATTGGGCCAACGAAAATCCAAGACAGAAACATGAACGACCATTACATAGTCCAAAAGTGATTGTGTGGGCTGCCATGTCTGGTGAAGGCATTATTGGGCCATATTTTTTTGAAGACCAGCGAGGGCGAGCACTTACGGTAAACAGTGAACGGTATTGCGACATGTTAAGAAACTTTTTGGTTCCACAACTGCAGGAGTTTAAAGGCGTAAATGGGGAAACATGGTTTCAACAAGATGTCGCCACATGCCATACCTCAAACCAATCACTTGAGGTTGTGAATCAACTTTTCCCGGAAAAAGTGATCTCTCGTCGAGGCACCATCAACTGGCCCCCGAGAAGCCCCGATCTTACACCCCTTGATTATTTTTTATGGGGATACCTTAAAGAGAAAGTGTGTGCAAAAAAACCACGAACTCTACTGCAATTAAATCACAATATCCGCACTGAAATGGCCGCCGTTTCCAGAGAGATGTGTAGACGCGTGGCGGCTAATTTCCGTGTTCGGTTAGAGGAGTGCCAGCAGCGCGAGGGTCAACATTTGGACAACGTAATCTTTGCCACTTAATTTTCCAAAACTTTGTCTAAAGATTAAAAATAAAAAAATATTTTACTGACTTGTAGTGTTTTTTTTATTAAATTTACAAATACCCCATACCCTTTCTGGACAGCCTGTATTTTATCACTGATCTCTGACTTATTCCATTGTTCAGAGCTAATTCTCGGGATGTTCAATGTGGATTTTCTTGTGGGATGAGTAGCGTATCAAGCCTAATGTCACGGGGATCTACGGGTGACAAGTCCTGAATCGATGCTTAATATTCCCTTCTTCCCTGAACTTTTATATTTTTCTATCTGCTGATGGGTGATATTTTGTTCACGATATTTATTATTAAATAAAGTGCAGACCTCCGTCTAAGAACGGCGTTTATCACCACAACCCAGCATAATTGAGATTGCAATCCTTTTTTTTTTAGTGAAACTTTTCATTTTGTTTTTAACTCAACTTAATAAATCCAACGTATTAAGGCAGTTCTTTCAAAATTTGACTCTCCAAACCGGCTAACCCCAATAACAACTAATTAACAGACGATATTGCGATAAGCAAAAGCAAAAACGTCGCACCAAAAAAAGTCAAACAGATATTATTAGTTAAGAAATATTGAAATCCACAACCTAACCAGTGGCGATGCGAAGGGGGGCAACTCAAAAAAATTAAATTGCAATGGAGGTCAAATGTTACAATTTTGGAAAGATCGCTTTCTCATCCATCTAGTTTTTTAAAAATTGGTTGTTTAAAAAGGAAGAAAGTAGTTCTTGTTGTAATTGACCGATTTAATAAAAAAATGCATTGCTAGTTATGGGATAAACCGATTTTTCAAAAAATATAACATTTCAATTTAAATTTTTTGAGTTGCTTCCCTTTGCGTCGCCATTGGTTAGGATAGAAAGGTATAATTTATGTCAATAGGTGGAGATTTAAAAATAAAAATTGACCTCTTCAAGGAAAACTGCCAACAAGTAAGGGAAAATTTTAACAAATTTTATTCCTTACTTTATGTGGTTGATCTTCCTATTATGGTTGCATTTTGCGCATCAAATATTAAATTATATTTTTGCAAGAAAGTAAGCATTTGTGCTATGGAATTTTCATTACTTGTTTTGAGTAGGGTAGAAATAAATACGTGATGGAAACGAAAACAGAAAAAGCAAAGGTGGTCATTTTGCAAATATTGTCTTGGCTTTATGGTAAATAGCGATTGCAGATGTAAATAATAACCTGTTGATAGAAGCGCGTACAGACAGAATTTATGAACAAATGACTGTAAAATGAGTGTATTTCTTATAACGTGTGTAACACGCATTCATTGTAATAAAATTAATAAATAATTGAAACAACACGTATCATGTGCATATTTATGGCCCTTTATTCTCATCCATCATCATTCATTCAATGCGTCAGCTAAGACTGGTATTTGATGAGAATTTTTAAACGACTTGTATACATATACATATAAGTATATATACTGGTAATGTATAATCTCAAATGTCATTGACTCAACACTATTACATTGTGTTTTATTAATAGCAAAACGGTTAAGCATACTTTTAAATATTATGCATATAAGATACTGTCTATGTATACATAATGTAGATAGTTTTGTTGTAACCGTTTCTGATATATAATAAAATTAATAAAGGACAGTAGAAATATCACGGCATATACATATATCGCATATCGCACGTTTCACATGTTATCTAAATTTCGCCTATAATTATTTTTATTGGGAAAATTATTTTTTAGCACGTCGAATATCTAACATACTTTTAGGAATACTCTGGAGTTGTTTAAGATGTTTATTATACAGTGCCATTTAATGGAATTTCAGACATTTGTAAATCCAAGATATTTAAGGTGGAGTAGTTACAAAATGTTGCACCAATTTTTGTTTAAATCACTATATTTTTGTTTGTAACTAGTGCATTACATAATATCAATATAAACTGACCGGCAAAAAAACCGCCCACCCATTTGATATACGTTTTCTGTTTGTACATGTAGTTTATCCAATTGTCTTTCATTAATAAATGCTTAATATTGTTTAATTCATTATAAAATGTTACGGATTTGATTTCTTGGTGGTGAAATTCATAACTAGACTATATTAACTAATTTCAATACACTGAACAGCATTTTAAGGATATACAGGGTGAGTTTTTTATTTTGAGACAACGGAATATCTCTAAACCACTGCATCAAATCAAAAAAAGATCTTAATAAAATTTGTTATAATGTAGGGGGCGCACTAAGTGGTGCCAAACTTGATCCCCTACCCCCCCCCCCCCCAAAGTGAGAGGGGGAACAACTTTGAAATCTTAAATGGGAACCCCCATTTTGTATTGCAGATTCGGATTCTACGCCATCAAGTATGTTGTTTTTGTTTGAAACTTTTTTTTCGATTCGTAACAGATTGCGCTGTAATCCCAAAAAACATGGTTGTAAACGTCTAGAAAAAACACTCAAAAAAGAGAAAACATGATTTTGTGTTTTTTTTATTTTAACATTAAATAACATTTCAAAAAGCCATTCAACAACGATGAACTTTACTCTATCATACCCATTTCAGAAAATGTGTTCGAAAATGTGCCCTTCCACTTCGATACATTTATTTATTCGCAATTGGAATGATTGCACACAACTGAGAAGTGTTTCCGGCGTAATCCTTGTACAAGCGTTGGTGATTCGCTCAATCATGTTTTCCCTCGTGGTTGGCACTTCTGTATAAACTTCAGACTTTAAGTGACCCCACGAAAAGAAGTCAGATGAAGTAAGATCTTGCGATCTTGCAGACCAAGACACTGGACCACCTCTTCCGAGCCATTGGCTATTGTAGGCTCGAACTAATACTTCTCGTGCTATTCTTGAATAATGTGCTGGACAACCGTCATTTTGGAACCACATTGTTTGTCGTACGTCCAAGGGAAGGTCTTCAAGTAACACTGGAGGTTCGTTCTGCAAGATGTTTCGATATTTTTCACCATTTAAGTTTCCATCGATAAAATATGGACCAATAAGCTTATTGCCAATTATTCCACACCAAACATTTCCGTTCCAAGGATGTTGATGTTCAACTTGGTGCAACCAATGGGGATTTTCGATACTCCAGTAAGCATGTTGTGCCGATTTACCGTATCGTGATTTGTGAATGTCGCCTCGTCAGAAAATAATGCTCGAGCAAAAAATTGGGATTATCTTGTATCCGTTGAAGCGCCAACTGACATAATCGCACTCGATTTTGAAAATCATCGCCATGAAGTTCTTGATGCAAGCAAACTCTATATGGATGATATTTCCTCCGCTTCAATATTTGGCAGATAGTGGACTGAGAAATTCCTGATCCGCGAGCTATTTCTCGAGTACTAATGTGCGGATTATTAGCTACTGCAGCTAATACCGTGATTTCATTATTTTCTCCAGCAATTGTTTTTCGCCGATTACGTTTTCTTGGCTGTACAGTTCCTTCGCTAGAGAACTGTTGAACGACTCGGTAAAAAGAAGCGCGCAATCGCACCTTGTCGGGAAGACATTGTGAATAAGGATTAACAGCATCATCGATATTCCTACCACTTTCTCCATAGATGTAAATCATTTCAATTCTCTCTTGTAATGTTATAGCCTCCATTATTGTTCAAATATTCAACACTAACTAATTTGTATTGGATTAATAATTAATAATCTAAATGGGGATCGGACAATGTGTAAGTATTAACAGCTTGTCAAGTACTGAATAAAGTACGGTTTTGTATCGTTGAATAGCATTCCAATTACGAATAAATAAATGTATCGAAGTGGAGGGGCACAGTTTCGAACACATTGCTTCTTGAAATGTTAGTTTATGTTAAAATAAAAAAAAAACACAAAATCAGGTTTGCTTGCTTCTCTTATTTGTGTATTTTCTCTAGACGTTCACAATCATGTTTTTTGCGATTACAGCGCAATCCGTAACGAATACAAAAAAAAGTTTCAAACAAAACGTACATACTTGATGGCGTAGAACCCAAATCTGCAATACAAAATGGGGGTTCCAATTTAAGATTTCAAATTTGTCCCCCCTCCCACTCGGGGGGGGGGGGGGTTAGGTGGAAGATCGAGTTCAGCACCATTCAGTGAGCCCCCTACATTATAATAAATCTTATTAAGATCTTTTTTTGATTTGATGCAGTGGTTTAGAGATATTCCGTTGTCTCAAGATAAAAAACTCACTCTGTATATTTATAATTAATTTTTGCAATAAACTGAAAGTAGGCTTATTTTATTGGTTTCTGAAATAAATTATAAATAAATTTGCCAGTGAATACACAAGTTTTGTTGCAATAACAATGGAGTTAACTGTTATAGACGTTTCTCAAATTGTTGCGTTAATCCAAGATGGACGTAGTCAACACTATGTATCCCAAAGATTGGGAATACCACGCACAAGCGTTCGGGATGCGTGGAATTCGTTTTTAGAGACTGGCAGATATGATAGACGAGTAGGTTCCGGAAGAAGAAGAGCAACAACTAGAGTTGATGATTGCTTTATTCTGCTCAACACGCTAAGGGACCACAGAGTAACTGCAGTTCTAGTTCAACATCGTTTTCTAGCTGTAAGAGGGGTTGAAGTAAGTGAAAGAACGGTAAGACGGAGACTTGGAGACTATTGGAGAGAGTGGGCTGACTTCACGCCTTCACGGAGACCGGCAATAGTACCACAGTTACAACTAACGCATCGTAGAGCACGCCTTCATTTTGCGCATTTACATGAAAATTGGAATGTTGAACAGTGGAGTGAAGTTCTGTTCACAGATAAGTCGCACTTTTGTTTACGATCTCCAGATGGCAAAGAAGGAGTGTGGAGAAGACGTAACTAACGCTATGCAAACCGTACCATTTCGGAACGGGGGCCTTTTAGAGGAGGTGCTGTTATGGTATGGGCTGGAATTTTTACTGAAGCTCGTACCGACCTGATATTTATAGAGAATGGTACTTTGAATCCTCGTAGATACGTGGAGGAAGTTCTTGAAGCAGCCGTAGTTCCATTTTCTCATTTTATTGGAGAAGGCTTGGTTTTAATGCACGGCCTTATATTGCACGAATCGTAAGTGAGTACAGTAGTACCCCCATATCCGCGGGAGTTTGGTTCTGTGGTCTTCCGCGGATAGTAGCGAACGCTTTATTTTCGAGTACAATATGAAATATGACGCAAAGTTAAAACAATGAAACAAGAAAAAATAAGTTATATAATATTTATTTAAAATAAATAAACAATAAATAAATAAATATTCTTGTGCTGTGGCACAAATAGAATTTAAGTTCATACATATGTACATACCGTAGTCGTCAAATTTTAATTTCGGTTTACACTTCTATCCCATACAGAAGATGACCTTATAATATGCAGCGATGCCTGCTTGCTAACAGTGGTGGGAGAGCAACGTAGTGTCGGGGGACTCTCACGCCTTACATTTCATACGAAACGGTTGTCGAGTGTACTGTCTTGGAAGCCTCGCTTATGTTTATCTTTAGTTTATTTCGTCGCGCTCTTTTCCTCTTTCTACTTTCGTATCAGAAATTAAAATATTTCGACTACGGTATATGTAGTATGTACAAGTAAAAGCGAGTGGCACCTTAAGCACGTTCCAACTTGTTTAACTTATCATAAGAGAGCGCCGAATTCAGGGGATGACTCATATATACGACGATATATGGACAAATGCTCCTATAACTTTTATATTTATTGATATAACGCGTTTTCTGCTCATTATAGGTAAATCGCGGATGACTGAAACCGCGGATACGGAGTTAGCGGATAACGAGGTACTACTGTACTTAAACGAGGTCGGAATTCGCAAATTCGACTGGCCTGCATGTAGTCCAGATCTCAATCCTATTGAACATTTATAGGACCAAGTGCAAAGGCGTATTCGCCAACGCGCAGTCGTACCAGAAACTCTTCAAGAGCTAAGATTTGCGCTTGAAGAAGAATTTGAAGCAATTCCGCGAGACTACATAAGAAATTTAATTAATTCTATGCCGCAACGATTGCGTGATTTAATTGAAGCACATATATTGGATAGTGAAAAGAAATGAGATTTATTACTGTAAGTGGCCCAAAAAAATCATACGTCATATATTGGAAAACTAAAATCTCCCGAGGAAGGATGGCAGCAGTTTCAAGTGAAAATCATAGTAAAATTTGGTAAGATTAATATGAATATACATTACTTTTATATACGTACATTCAAAAATAATCTTGTTATGTTTTTATGGAGCCACATTTGAGGAAGCTAAGGGAAGATAAAAACAATACGCAGAAACATCGGATTCGGAAACACATCTTTGCTATGGAAAAGGTGAACGCAAAAGATAATTAACAAAAAAAGCAAAGAACGAATGTAGTACTGATTCAGATTTACTGATTCTAATACTAGCAGTGAAAGAGGTGTCAACAAAGAGGTACCTTGTAAGTTAATATTGCTGTAAAGAAATCTAAATACATGGTAGATGAACTTTTTATTTTTAGCTCATAATGCTTGTCCATCTAAATATTTCAAAATTGACACAGAAAATGTATCAAGTTAAAACTTTGAAAAATTGATGCAAAGTCAGTAATGTTATTTATAATTTAACAACCACTTTTAGCATAGCTACCTCTACAACATTTTAGAATTTTGCGATGTGAATGACCACGAAAGAACAATTGATATGAGAGCGATTTAGAGGCGGTCAAAATTATTGAAAGTACTTCATGTAATAAAGATGTATCTATTGAAAAGGGAACTTCGGGTAAGAAAATAATATTTGTACGACTTTTTTATAAATACATAGGTATATTTAAAACATGAATTGATGTATATTAGTGACTCCATGTGTTCTTAAAAATTCCGATATTGCAATATTGCAGCATTGTAAGAAGTACTTAAAGTATGAATTTATTTCCATAAATTATTAATATTAAGAATAATTAATATTTCAGGAAGTATTTGTTTTTGTAATATTACATACATACATATAATTCTCTTGTTCTTTATTAGTGTTACTTTATTAGACCAGTTATATAACATTTTATCTATTTTTTGCACTCATGTCAGATCTATACATAAATTCCTTATAAATTTCTTATCTTAATAACAAATGTTACATAAAAATAATTTTAAATTTACCAACATACTTATGTGGTAACATAATTTTAGGAGTGGGAGTAGATTTAACACATACAATTCTGAAAAATGTACTGAAGATTTTAGCAGAACAGCAGATTTTAAGTGAGAGATTTACTCATTTAGAGCGCAAAGAAAATACTATTAGATCTTCCCCTACAAACCTATGAACAATTGAAAAAATTTGAAGAACATTTAACAGAAAATGATTGTAATAAATGTGCATTCGTCCAGTTCATTAGTGGCACTGAAAAAAAATATTGTGTGCGAAGAGCACTTAAAAGCGTTTTCACAAACTGTTTGGCAATGAAATGTTCGTGGACTGGTCAAAAACATAATATTAAACTGAAAGATTACAATATAATCATTTATATTAAAGGTAAGAACAAAGTAATGGTGTATGAATTTCTACTAGTTACTGTTGTGTATAATGTTTGCTTTTAGAAGGGATAAGAACAAATGTGAATATCACTGACCAAGAATATTAAAATACATTGATGGAATGGTTCCAGTATGCAAAACTTAGACAAGAAAGGGAATCTAAATAAATACCCACCCCACTAAACAAAGAAACATTTAATAAATGTTATGCTAATATTTCTGTGTCACAATATTGCTTTACATGTATGCGGTGCTCTAAAAGTAACGTTACGGCGACTGTTCTATGTCCGCCTAAGCGATATTGCAAGGTAATGTTTCTTTCAAATGTAGATGTAATATTCAAAAGAAAAGTTACTGTGATATTTCATTGAAACATCTATGGCATAATTCTAGAATAATGTTGTTAAGATATTACAATGTAACAATTAAGGTATATCGTATTGTAATATTTTAGCAACATTATTTTAGAAAAGATACTGTAACATTTCAATGAAACATTTATAAAATATTACAATATGTGATCTCTTATATGTTACATTGTCATATCTTAACAACATTATTCTAGTATTATGCCGTAAATATTTCAATGAAATGTAAGAGTAACTTTTTTTTGAATATTACATTTACATTTGAAAGAAACATTACTTTGTAATATCGCTTAGGCGGACATAGAACAATCGCCGTAACGTTACTTTTACAGCACCGTACACATGTAACAAAATATTACATGTGACATAGAAATATTAGCATAACATTTATTAAATGTTTTTTTGTTTAGTGGGATGGAGGACATACATAGGCTATTGATATTAGATTAGAATTAAAAGTTACCAATTTTATTTTTAGAAGTTTGGAGAAATATCTTGTTTCAAACTGTTTTTCTTATTTCCGAAAATTAAATTTACTTCTGTGAAAAATTGCCTTATTACTTCAAAAAATTTGCATATGTTTCACATACAATGAATAGTTCTTGAATTCAATCTCAGTAGAAACTTAAAATGATTGTAGAGCTGATTGTTCTAAAAATTTCAGGTGGGCGGTTTTTTCTTGCCGGTCAGTTTATATGTATATATATAGTCTCTACCAATATAACGAGAAGAAAAAAACACATTCACCTTTCTCTGGCAGATTAGATGTTACGTAAAAATTCAAATTTAAGAACTAAAACACAATAAGAAAAATCAAAGAACTCTATATGAAAAAAATCTATGCAAATGCAATTATAAAATAACACAAAAAAATTATACAGGGGCCATTCTAAATATATGCGACAAATTTTATGGGCTGATTCCTAGGGTTACTATGAAACCAATTTTAACCTGTTATTTCTGGAATTTTCCTGGATTAAACTGGACTTAACCTGCTATTACTGAAGTTTTTGCTTTATTATATTGTGTCGAATAAAAAAACCTGTTTTTATATTTCTTTTTTAAAATTATTCTTAGATATAAGTGTCAGGTATTTATAGTATTGTTAAGTGTAACTATAAAATGTCTAACAGATAACAATCTTTTATAAACTTATTTTATTTCTTTCATATAATTTTTATTACAATTTCAATTTCCATATACCTATCATCATAATGTTACGCCGTTGCGGTTATGCAACCCATGATACATTTTCCATAATTATACTTACTACTAAAAATTATATGCTTATTCTATTACTTAATTATCTATTTATTTTATAATGCCTAACCAATATAGGGGTCACGGCAATATGTAGGTACTAAAAAAAAATTTATTATGAAAGTTTTTTGAAAGTCCTACCGGAAGTGAGTCTTTTACTGTTATTGAAGATCAATATCCTTCGTATAAAAAAAATTTCAAAATTCGGACCGGAAGTAACACTTTTACTATTATCGAATTGCGATTTTTGCAAATATCTCGTAAATTATGCATTCTATATATATTTATCAAGAGCACAAATATGTTTAGAGCTACATTTGAAATATCTTTTGTATAAAAGGAATTTCAAAATTCGGACAGGAAGTAACACTTTTACTCTTAGGAGAGTAGCACTTTCTATCGAATATTACGCCAATAGAGATTTATTAAGAGAATAGAAGTAGTAGAGTAGGGTTTTGTTTATTTTTTCAAAAGGTAAAAGTATTTAAATCTTAATTTAGAACAACTTTTGTATAATTTGACACGCACACACGTATAAGAAAGTCGTATGGTGGCCACACCTCATTTTTTTTATATATAAAAAGCAGCCACAATTATTTTGTTGTAGTTATGCACAATCCATATAATTTAATCGAAATTATTCTTTTATATGCTATTCGCAACGTGTCGCACAGCTGTATCCGTACACATTTATGTAATAGCAACTTTGCTTATACCTATGTAAGAAAGAATCCAATTCAAGAACAGGAAATACAGTAAGTAGTAAGTGCATTTGTTTTAAATGCCATAAATTTCAGTTATAAACCTAAAAGGAGTTGCCAATAATGCTCATTTACATTGATTCTTTTCAAGGTGATTAGTAGTAAGAAGGTATCATGTGTATCTAAGAGACCAAAAAGGAAGGTTAGAATGCCTTTCACTGAGACTTGTACAACTAGGGAACAAAGACGTGCATGTAACTTAGTGTGACTTAATTATAAATGAATACAGTTGATTGATTTATTATACGATTACGTGAATTTCTTATTCTTAATACGAACCGAATAAATTCCGTGTTCTCTTATGCAATATTTTGTGCTTAAAAAGTTTTGTTTTATTTCTTTTACTTATAATACGTCTTTCGTAATTTCATATATACGAGCATACTTTAAGCATATTGCTGTGACCTCCACATTAGTGGAATAATAATATTTAGAATTAGTTTAGTTATTGAAAAAGAACACTAATTTTATTTTTAAAATCGTATATTTAAGATTTTAAGCATTAGTTGAAACATGTAATAGTAAGTAAGTTGGGTTGCCAACATTTAAGGGCAATGCTATTATCAAAAATATAATAATATAATAAGTTAAATAAGTACTAATATTAGGCATAAGACAAACACAAAATAAATCAGTGCACTCTATATTTTGTAGAAAAGACAAGCACGAGATATGGTTTGAATACAGAAATACAGAACCGTATTCGCACAAGGCGTTAGAACAGCTTTAAACATTTTATGAAATGGACCATTATTTAAAAACAAAAAGGTATTGAGAGTAAATAACAGAGAAAGAGTTATGTTAAAAGATGGAACAATAAAGAGAGTAAATCATTTAAATGCCATTAAGTTATATGAGCAAGGTAATATCAGGTGAGCTCGGGAAGAGAACAGAACATTAAATGAATAAATATAAATAATGGTGCCAATTCATTAGAGGTATTTAGTGGAAATAATACTTAAGATATAGTAAATACCTGTAAGTTAAATATAGACATACATAAAAAAGGATATAAATCAAAACATTTCCAGTGGGAACTGTCAGATCGTAAAAAAGAATGTTTTATGTAAATAATAACAGCATGAATTAAAAATACACTTGTTAGTCCTTATATGTATATCACAAGGGTTTCAAGAACGGTGGAAATGGTCATGTATGGTTTAAAAACCTGCAAAAAGAAAATACAATGTTAATGTTGTTCACAGCATTCTGCAAATCAACGTATTACCTGAAGAGAGAGCATGGATAGAAATTGGCGACAGAGTGACGAAAGCAACCAAGGCAAGGAAAATTCCTGTTGTTTATAACGTCTTTCCCATACTACCAAATCGAAGAATTTCTAAAGGAAAAATAAGAATAACATTAGTTAATGGGAAAAGGAAATATATAACAAACGATGAAAAAGGCAATGCATTCATATACAAGTACAATGAAGGACTACACTGAAGAGAAAGAAAAGAAAAATATACTTATTGAAGATGGGATATAACAAGTTGGTGAAAAACAATAATAACAAACAGTTCGAGTCGTCGCCATTAGTGTGTCAAGACGATATGCGCGTATTGGTGCGAATATGACAACTTGAAGAAAACGAACAAGAAATATTTTATCACGAACGTTTTAAAATCAATGCCAACCTAAAATTTAATTAGATAACAGAGGCGTACAAATTGCCGGCAGGCTTTTGTCTCAGTATATAAGGCGAAAACAAGAATAGACTTGTAGAAGATGAACTTTATAAATCAAGCAGTAAAGACGTTAATTTTGGAAAAGAATAAAATTTTTGAGATAGCGAATGTGAGAGTAGGGGTTTATATGCACTACTTATCATCTCACGATTTGAGAATCTGTATTAAGAATTATATTTTTATTTTATTTAGTTTCCTTTAAAACCAATTCATTCCATTAATTTTCAATTTTAATTATTTTAATTTTTAAGATGGAGGACATTAATAAGAATGAATTTGATAAAATGAACGATGATATGAAGTAAGTTATATGATAAATAATACAATTTAGGTATAGTTAATGGTGCTAAACATGCTGAAGGTACTATGTGAAAATATTTGCCTTTAGTATATCGTTGGGCATCATTAATTATTATATAGTCATTTAATTTAGTAATTCAAATAAAATAAATACGAATAAGAAGGACTTTTTTTTGATGGGCAGGTGCTAAGCTGCTAGAGGTACAATGTGAGATTGTTTACAGCTAGCAATTAGTATAGGCCAATTTTCAGAGCATTCACGTTGCAAGGTTCTAGTGTACCAAGGCACTATGTGAAAATGTATGTTTTTGGTGAAATAGAATCGGTTTCGTATTAATAAACAAATTATCAAGAATTAATAATTTTTCTTTATTTATAGGAATAAGATAATTACTCTTTCCGTTATCATTATAAATGTATAAGTATTTCACAAGCATTATAACTCTAAAAATGAGTATAAATGTTTTTTTCCCTTTACTCTTTATTTTGTAAAACAAAAATAAATAGATACAGTATGGCAATGTTATTTACGATTGGCATTAAAAAAAAAGATTTAAATATAATTTTTATATGAAATTTAAACATTTCGATTAATTTTTGAACTAAGTAAGAGGTGTACCAGAACATAAGAAGTAAATCACTGCAAGAACTCATAAGAACATAAATAAGAAATTTGTGCTGTTAAGGAACAAGCTTATAAATAGCCTATTATAGATTTTTTGTACCAGTAGTAAAAAATCATAGCATTTTTACACATAATAAAGCGCCACGAAACATCATTTCTCGACCTGGAACTAATAACAGGTAAATAATGGGCATATTATTCACCTAGGTAAATAATAAAAACAAATAAAACGAATGCCGCAACCATGCAATCGCAGTAGTATGTATGTCAAGTTGTCAACCGTCAAAATTCATAGTAGTTTATTTTTATTTAGATCGGTATACCACAAATCATACCTAAAATCTAAAACTTATAAATGCTCGACCTCTAAGGTAAAATAATTAACTGTATTTTATGTCAACAATAGCAAAATATGTATGATAGTATAATTGGAAACAATAACACGTAACTATTATAGATGTAAAATAAATAAATCTATTTTAGGTTATGTAACAAAAATATGTATAATATGGAAACAATATAACACGTAACTATTACAGATGTAAAGAATTATTTAATTTATTTATAAAAATAGATAGTGCAATTATGGCATGTAAAATTTATTGATGGTTCAATTCTATTTGAAAAACCAGGATTGTGCAGATCTGTAGGCACATTAATGACAGTATTATTAATTGAGTTGTTCCATAAGTATTTACGATATCTTCAGTCAAAATAAATCCTGATTGTACTGCTGATGTTGATGGAATTTAATTCATATTGAAAATTCCAGTATTTATTGCAGGTGTGGTTGTGTAAGTAGATGTAGGTAGATCTTGTAACATACATGCTATATTTTTTTATTTACCAGGGAATCTTCGATATAACCTTCAGCTACAAAGTGGCTCCATTATTACAAAGTTTTGAGACGAACCATATTTGCTATTGTCGATGTGAATAATAATTAAATCATCTTTCATGATGACATCAGAAATTAATAAATTACACAGCTCATCTCTTCGGCATGCACCAGCAACACCAATTACAAGAGCAGTCTACAGGGTTATAAATTATCAATAATTTCAAAGTATTAATATATAAACATACTATATTAGTTGCAATGTAACATGTGTCGAGAGCCTCAGTAAGGAATTTTATAATTTCCTCGAGTAAATACTAATGATTTTTTGGGCTTATAATTTTCATTTTTCTTTTTAAAAAGGCAACTAATTTAAAACATTTTGATATGTTAATATCCTCTTTTCGGCCAAGTGTAGCTTTCAACATTGAATAATGCGCCTATAAAGTCGAGGCTTTTTTATTTTTTGAATATTCTTGAAAATAAGCCAGAAGTACGTTTTCAGAAGTGATTTCTCATTTCAAGAGCTTTCTTCCATAACACTGGTCAACAGTGAAATTGCTTCTTAGGTGAAAGTACCCAATCCTGAATGAATTCAACGTGCTGAACACGAATATCACATTGAAAAAAGTTGATTGGCTCACGTTCAAGAGATATTGACGTTTTGTCCATTGTATAGATGCTATTGCATAATGTAATGCAATTTAGTGAGAAATTACGAAATTTTGCGTCATATTGCATCACCCCTTCATGCAAAGAAGTTAATGCAGCATTTACTGTAAGTTTCCATTGAGAGTGTTGCGAAATTGATTGCGCAATATCAAGCAATAGCTAATTATAGTTTATTTATAAATGGCCGACGTGACAGTTAACTCGTGCAATGTCCGTTCATTCGCGCATATTTTTCGAAGCTCTAGCATACATAAGTGATTGCTATAGTGTAAAGTAACTAAACAGTAGCAATGCCTCGTAACTGTGTTAATAGTGCAAATAACTTCTGTTATATTTGCGGAGAAGTGACATTTGCTGCACAGAAAAAGAACATCAGTGCAACAGTTAAGAAAGCGTATCATTTGTATTTTGGTTGCAAGATAGGCGACCAGGACAAAGACTGGGCCCCACACGTATGCTGCCGCACTTGTGCCGTAAATGTTTCACCGTGGCTTAATGGCAAAAGAAAGGCAATGCCATTTGCTGTGCCCATGATTTGGAGGGAGCCCACCAATCACGTTGACGACTGTTATTTCTGTATGGTACGACCAGCTTCTGGAGGCATCACCAAGAAGAAGAAGTGGACAGTTGAATACCCTAACATACCATCTGCTCTGCGACCTGTCTCTCATGGCGAAGGACTCCCAATTCCAGAACCTCCTACAGATTTTTCTATCAGTTCAGACGATGAGGATGGCCATGCGTCGGCGAGTTCTCCTCAACGTGGCAGTAAGGATGATGACTTTTCGTGCTTTGATGAAACATCTGCACCACATAAAATTACCCAGGATGAAATGAACGATCTTGTTCGCGATTTGGATCTGTCGAAAAGCAAAGCGGAGATACTGGCCTCAAGACTTCGACAGTGGAATCTTCTGGAACAGAATGTCCGATTGACTTCATTTCGCACTCGCCATCAGCTCTTCGAATCTTTCTTTAAGAAAGAAGAAAGCCTTGTGTTCTGCTGCGATATTGATGGTCTACTACAAGCTCTCGGTATTGCACATGATCTCCACGAATGGCGGCTGTTTATAGACGCTTCAAAACTGAGCCTAAAGGCGGTTTTGTTGAATAATGGGAACCAGCTTCCATCCATACCTATTGCACATGCGGTCTACATGAAGGAGACTTACGGCAGTCTAAAGCAGCTACTGGAGACGATTAACTACAGCAAGTATGGCTGGCAGATATGTTCTGACCTGAAGGTAGTATCTCTGTTGATGGGTTTGCAGCAGGGATATACAAAGTACTGCTGTTTTCTTTGTCTGTGGGACAGCAGAGCAATCGATTTGCACTACATCAAGAAAGACTGGCCTCCGAGAGCATTTTTTAAGCCTGGAGAAACGAATGTACAGCACCCACCATTGGCACAGCCACACAAAATCATCATTCCTCCTTTACACATCAAACTCGGTCTTGTCAAAAACTTGGTAAAAGCCATGGATAAGAATGGACCAGCATTCAAGTACCTGCATGACAAATTCCCTCGACTCAGTGAAGCCAAAATTAAAGAGGGCATCTTTGTGGGGCCTCAAATTAGACAGCTCTTCCGAGACCCCAAGTTTGAGGAACTTCTTCAAGGTAAAGAAAAACAGGTTTGGGATGCATTCTATCAAGTGGCAGCAAACTTCCTGGGGAATGACAAGGCAGAAAATTACAAGTGTCTGGTTGAGGATATGTTGGCTTTGTTTCATGAATTCGGCTGCAATATGTCCTTAAAGATCCACTTTCTTGATTCCCACTTAGATTTCTTTCCTGATAACTGGGGGCAGGTCAGCGATGAGCACGGCGAACGCTTTCATCAGGACATTGCCACCATGGAGCAGCGGTACCAAGGCAAATGGTCTACGTCAATGCTAGCTGACTATTGTTGGACAATCAGTAGAGATGCTCCACAAGTCCACTACAAACGGCAGGCCAAAAGAAGTCGAAAGCCGGAAGCAGACTAATGTTTTCTTACCATGTATTATAATATTGACATAAGTACACTTTTTCTGAAATATGCGTAAATGTTTTCTTACCATGTATTATAATATTGACATAAGTACACTTTTTCTGAAATATGCGTACATATAACAGAAACCCGTAGCCAATTCAGCTTTTTCTTAGTCATCTTCGTGTTCAGCACATTGAATTCATTAAGAAATGACTATTTTCAGTTTGGAAGCATGAACTTTTCGAAAATTTGTTGCCCAGTGATAATCAGTGTCAAAAAGTTACTTCTTTCTGTAAATACCTATCTATTTTTTTTTAAATTTAATACAAATATATACGATATATCTCAATACGTTAATTTCTTTATTTCATCATAACACGCTATAGACATTTCTATCATACATACGAAAAAATTAGTATTCTATAACTCAAAAATCTAAACGAGATGGAAAATTCTGTTTCTGGATACACAACCTTACTGTGTGCCTATATTTTATTCATCCCTATATAATATAATTATCTATGTATGTATTATTTAAATATTCTTAAATTTATAATTCTATTTACTTTTTCAGACCACAACGAAAATGCTCCAACAAATACTAAGGGATCTCTACGTGGACCCTGAAATCTTAGCCGAACTAGACGAGCAACAGAAACAGAACCTCTTCTGTAAAATGAGAGAGGAACAAGTCAGGCGTTGGCAGGTGTGGAACGACAGAATATGCAACGACCCTCCGCGAACACCCGCGAAAAATACTAAGCACAGAAAGAATGTAGACTTTTTGAAGGGCGCTGATGGGGAACCGTGGGTCTGGGTTATGGGCGAACACGAGAATGACAAAACCATCGAAGAAATACTGAGGAACGAAGCGATAGAAGAAGCGAGAAAAATAGCCGAAAAAGAGGCTGAAGAATTACGAAAGCAGATGGAAGCGAAGATCACCATGGAATTGATTGAATTTGCGCCGAAAATTGAAGACCTGCAGGACGATAATATGGACATTTATTGTTCCGTCGATGAGCTCAGGGAAAAGATCAATAGTAAACCGACGAAGAATAGCATAAATAATAATTACAATTACAGTATATGCCACTATCAAAGTAAAAATAAATTGAACAATATCATAGATAGGGAAGTGCTGCAGGAGTTGTCTTTGAATAAGAACAAAGTGGCACAGAGAATAGCTCTGTGGGAGAAGAGATTGACTGAAGAAAGAACATGTGAAATTTTTAAGAAGATGCAGAAGAAACAGATGGAAGCTGCGAAGGAAGCCGAAGAAAATGAAAAGCAACAAGAAAAAGTGTGGATTGAACAAGGTAAGATAAGACAGGGCTTTCATGTATGTAAAGTACGCAGACTGAGTCTTGGCCGATGGGAGGAGCCTCGACCTATAAGCCGCGCAGATTTATAGGTCAGTGCGTGACAGAGAAAGTATTCGGAAAAAAGAAATGATAACATTTGTTCATCATCGTATACATTAGCCGGACGAAAGAGTAAATGCAGATAAGAAATTGTAATATACTGAAAAGAGATACATATATGTGTAGCGCTTGACAATTTTTCCAGACTGCTTGTGCTTATTTTAATATTATAAGGATTCACTGCGCACCTTGTGGGAGGAGCATCTCATCGGCCAGGCTCAGTCTGTGAGCTGTATATACAGTGAGCTCAAAAAAGTTGGAATAAATTCATTTAAAATTCAACCTTTAATTTTTTTAAAAAACACTGGGACCCGACAATTTTTATTTTTAGATGGGCATTTTTTAAACTAATTTTTGTATATACAGGGTGACTCAAAAAAAAAGATTTCATTTGACACTTCAATTTATTTTAATTGAAACACCCATTTTTTATTTTATTTTCGAAATATACGTAAAATTTCAATTACATTTCATGTATTATAACCTAAGTCTAAGTTAAGTTAGCTTATTTCTTTTCAATTAAACTGTACATATTAGTAGTTAAACATAATCAAATTTACTGAAACTGTAAACATTTAAATATTAATACCATTTTTATCTGTTACCTAGGTTATTTAACATTGACGTTGAAGTTCATTCCCTGTCAAAAGTATTTAAACATTTGTATAAAAGTTCTAATAAAAGTAGTTTTTTTTAACTGTAAAATGGCACGAGTAAATGAAAGGGAGCGCATAGAAATACTAATGATGATTGGCTATGGAGATAGGATGCGTACCCAACTGGAAGTTTCCGAACTGTTCAACAATAAATACCCAAACAGAGCGCCTATATCTCAATCAACTATTAGTAAAATTGAAAAAAAATATAGGGATTTGGGGCATGTGAGAGATAATTATGTAAAAGGCCGGCCCACTATCTCAGAAGATGTGCAGTTGAATGTGCTATTATCCGTTGAAGAGAACAACCATAAAGTTAGTCGCGCTATTGCTGACGAGAACAAAATTAGTCAAGGATCTGTATTAAACTATTTACATAAAAATAAATGGCATCCTTATAAAGTTCAGTTAGTTCATGAACTAAATGAGGACGATCCAGATGCAAGAATGCAATTTTGTGAAATAATGATGGAGAGATGTATTGATGATCCTCAATTTTCACGAAGAATTGTGTTCTCGGATGAAGCAACGTTTTGCCTAAACGGAACCGTGAATAGGCAAAATTTCCGTTATTGGGCTACAGAAAACCCGCATTGGATTATGGAGTGTCACACACAATACCCTCAAAAAGTAAATGTTTGGGCTGGGATTATTGGAAACAGAATTTTGGGTCCCTTCTTCTTTGACGGCACTTTGACTGGAGAAAGATATCTAGAATTTCTAGAATTCGATTTGATACCTGCGCTTGCTGTAGTGTATCCAAATCCAGAAGATCCTGACATTCCCAATGATAGCTTATGGTATCAACAGGATGGAGCACCAGCCCATTTTACTCGCCCGGTGCGTGAATATTTAGATAGTGTTTTTCCTGGAAGGTGGATTGGTCGACGGGGCCCAATAGAATGGCCGGCCAGATCCCCTGATTTGACCCCGTTAGACTATTATCTGTGGCGCTACCTAAAATCTAAAGTGTATATCAACAGACCGAACAATATTGACGAACTTAAATCCCGAATAAGACAAGAAATGAGACTGATAGAACCTCAAATAGTGCACAATGTTTTGCAAGAATTCGAAGATCGCCTCGGATATTGCCAGGATGTTGGTGGTGGCCAATTTCAACATTTATTAAATTAATATTTCACAATTTAATTACGAATCATTGAGTCATTTATTATTTAGAATTAAATATTTTTTTTTTTTTACTAAACTTAACTTAGACTTAGGTTATAATACATGAAGAAATGTGATCAAAATTTTACGTAGAATCCGAAAATAAAATAAAAAATGGGTGTTTCAATTAAAAAAAATTGAAGTGTTAAATGAAATCTTTTTTTTGAGTCAGCCTGTATAAACAAAAATTAGTTTAAAAAATGCCCATCTAAAAATAAAAATTGACGGGTCCCAGTGTTTTTTAAAAAAATTAAAGGTTGAATTTTAAATGAATTTATTCCAACCTTTTTGAGCTCACTGTATATGTATATTTAATTGAGATATTTACTGCATATGTTATGTATACGTACGAATGGGGTATATACATATTACATACGGCATAGAAGAAATAGTCATCTTATTGAATAATTATACATTTTTGATATATTTTTCTATTGAGCTTTGTTTTAAATTTTTAAGCTGTGTTTGTAAAACACGCGAATCACATTTGCTAAAACTTTAACAATTTCTATAGCTAGTTCACTTTTATCACTAGAAAATAAGAAACTTTATACATCTCTAAGTTTTTCACACATTTTCCTCATATCTTTAATGTTTGACGTATAAAAATCAGATTTTCAACGCCAGTTTCTCTGTTTGAATCACAGCCATTAATATTACTTAGTTCACTGATTATTTCTTGCACGCTTAAATTGAGATTTTCATCAATATATGCAAATTTATCTAGACCTAAACCAAAGGGGCGGTGGGGGAGCTGAACTAGTGGAATTTCGTCTTTTTCATCAAAATCTTCTTACTGAACTTTGACATTCAAATTAAAGGGCAGGTTAAATTAATATTGTTTTTACTTTCTTATACGTAGTATAAGGAAGTATTGTGATAATGAAAATTTTCGACCTTGAGATTTTTGCAGATGTCCACGTTTTGAAGTCCCCTGATACCGAAAAAATGGTTTTTAAAAAATGTCTCTGTGTCTGTCTGTCTGTCTGGCTGTGTATCTGTGTGTGACCACGATAGCGGTCAAACCGCTGTAGATATCAATTCCAAATGTTGTATTTACGTGTATAATCTCGCTCTTGAGATCTGATTAGTTTTATATAAAAAGTCACCTTCTTCCTGAATTCGATTTAAGATTGTATTGCAATAATTGATTCGAAATAAGTTATCATTTCCGTAAAGAGGCTGAACTTTAGAAACATGGTATGGATGAAGCAAGTTTTCTCGTAGAACCAAATGAACAGTCTTATTACTGGGAATATTAAGTGTAGAAGCTAATTGACGGGTACTCGCAGAGGGATCTTCCTGTATTGTGGCTAGAACTTGCTCTTCTAGTTGCACGGTACGCCTTTGCCTTGGTCGACCTGCGTTCGCATTTCTTGGAATAAACGAACCTGTTTCACGAAGTCGTTGGTCCAGCCTTCGAAATACATTTTTACTTGAATGCCTCCGATTTGGAAAACGCACTCGATATTCCTGCCCTGCCGTGCTAGCATTTCCACGACAGAAACCGTATATCATGTACATATCGGCATATTCGTTGAACGTAAAATTCATAATAAACAAACAGAACAACTAGTAAACACGAAAACCCGAAAACTGATTAAAACTATACAAATAAACACGAAAAATAAGCAAGTCGAATGAAATAGGTGTATTACAGTGTCAAAATTTGATAGTAGTAATGTATTTGACTAGAACAACATTAGGCTGCCTACTTATTGTTTTACAATGTTGTCAGATGTGTTTTTCGTCAAAATAAGTTAATAAACAAATATTAAAAACAAACTTTAAAATCAAAAAGAAAACTTTAACGAAAGGATAATAACAACAATTCTTCTTTCTTCTAAATTGTAGCTCTTTCTGTCAACAAATATCAAGTAATAATGCTTATTTCAAGACTGAAAGTCCGAACTTTAGGAACCTCGTGTAAAGATATGGACCATGGTACAACATTTTCGTATTAGGATTTTGGACTCCGAATTTAACGAAGAACATCGCCGCGTGTAGTGGGTCCGCCAATTTATACACACCATGTATTTATTAAGAGTACAAAATTATTAAATTTACCAAGAGTACAAAAGTATTAAGTGCTAGATTTGCAATATTTTTTGTATATATGAAATTTCAAAATTCGGACCGGAAGTAGCACTTTTACTCTTAGCGAGGAGCACTTTTTTGATAATATCTTGCAAAGTATGCATTCTATAGAGATTTATTAAGAGAATAGAAGTACTTAGAAAAGGATTTTGAATAATTTTTGTAAAAAACATTTTTAAAATTCTATAATTTGAAACGCTCATACGTATAAGAAAATCGTGTGGTGGCCACACCTCATTTTTTTCAGAAGGTAAAAGTATTTAAATCTTAATTTAGAACAACTTTTGTATAATTTGACACGCACACACCTATAAGAAAGTCGTGTGGTGGCCACACCTCATTTTTTTAAGAGGAATTGAAGTTTGAAATCGTGAAAAAAATCTGCATTTCACATCACAATCTTTATAAATTCGGTACCATTGTTTGTAGCTCGTATAGTTGTTGGTTCTCTAGAATTGTTTGCTTTCTTTACGTTGTCGAAAATATATATAAATATTTACACGATATACCTTTTTCAGAGAGGAAAGCCAAACAAGCCGAGAAACAAATCAGAGAGATAGCGAGGAGAGCCCGAGAAGAACACAGATTAAGTTCTAGTAGATTAGAAATCGACACAAGCTATTGTAATGCAACCCCCGGAGCACCGCCCGGCAGGCAGGCTGTCGTAGACTGGTTCAGAATGAAAGAAATACCCAAAAATGCAGTGATAAACTCATCGCATCAATTGGAACCTTGGTTTCATGGTACGTGGTGACTTTTACGTGAAAAAAAAAACAGAAAACATTATACATCAGTATTGAAATTGAAATAACAGGAAAAATCAATACATATTGATCAGGTGGAAATTATGTTATTTCTGACTATCACCTTTGATTTCCAAAACGCAAATAGATTTTTTTGAATAGTGTTATTTTCTTGTTCCAGGTTTAATAACGAGGAAAGAAGCCGAATCTTTGTTATTGAGTCAATCAGATGGAAGTTTTCTAGTCAGGCTGTCGGAAAAGATCTGGGGTTACGCAATCTCATACAGAGCGAAAGACAAATGTAAACATTACTTGGTAAATGCCACGCCACAGAACTATAGCTTCTTGGGAAATAATCAAATAGAACACAGAACTTTGTGTAAGTTTTTATTTATGTATCTTCTTATTTTTCACCACACCCGTATTTCGTTTATTTGAATATGTGAATTTATTATTTGATTGTTTAGTTTATTTAATATTAGAAA